>JAJOZX010002133.1:0-115000 GCA_023014485.1 Bathynomus jamesi | reverse complement strand
TCCTTCGTCTATGGTGGAGAGAAGCCTTTGACTGATGACAGTTTATGTAATACAGAGCAGACTAAGAGAGGGCAATTTCTCTTCACCAATTTTGAGGGTATGGGAGTAAATGGAGGGTGGAATGGGGTTAAAAGTGGGATTAGAACTCCCCATTTTGAGCAAAATAATATTCATTCGTATTGATAATGAACTAGAAATTAAAATTTTCTACTTACAAATTATCTCGTATATTTTCTGTAAATTTGTTGTATAAGAAATATTTTCCACAACATATACACAAATATATAAACACCAAAAACCAAAAAAAAAAACCAATTCGGAGGTGAAATAAGAGTCATCAGAAAAAGCTTTTTTTATATATATAATTTAACTGATTATTTCTCGTTAATCCTCAAATGCTTGTTTACAATCAATCGATGTGAGGCAAATACAAACGAAGGAACATACCAGTCAATAAAAATGCCTAAATAAATTCAATAACTGAATTCTCTTTGTTCTTTTTAACCTGTCTGTCATTTATCTGAATTATTATTATTATTATTATTATTATTATTATTATTATATGGAATGGATTTTTTCTTCAGATTTTTCTTCAAAACTATTCTGACAATTTAAATGTTAAATTCATTAACTTGCTAAAATATTTATATATATATGTTACATAGATATATGTGTGTGTATATATAGGCTTACTCATGTAATGTACAGGGTGTTTCAGGTCGACCCTAGAAATATGGAAATTGGCGGAATTTGTAGCAAGTAGGTAGTAATTCAATGTAGTACAAATTAGGTCAAACTACAAATTCCGCCAATTTCCATATTTCTAGGGTTAACCTGAAACACCCTGTAAACATAATGTGTACACATACATAATATACACATTATTAATTTAAGTATATATGTATATATATTATCCTTTGATGTATAAATAGCCTTAAAATTAAAGCTTAATTGGTATATATATATATATATAAAATATATATATATATATATATATATAAAGGGTTATCACAAAATAGACTGAGAGTAAAATCAAGAGAGAAGCTGCAAAAATGTTAGTGCCGCAAGGAAGAAGCTAGAAGCTTGTATAGGCCCTCCTGAAGTTTTCTAAGTCAAATGTCTTTTCCTGTTAAGAACTGTTAAACAAAATGCCTGTTCCCGTTAAGAAATGACAAACAAAGAAAATGGCTGTTGCTGTTAAGAACTGATAAGCAAACAGAACGTCTATTCCTGCTAAGAAGTGACAAACAAAGAAAATGGCTGTTGCTGTTAAGAACTGATAAACAAACAGAATGTCTGTTCCTGCTAAGAAGTGACAAACAAACAAAAGGTCTGTTCCTGTTAAGAAGCGACAAACAAGTTGTCTGCTCCTATTAAGAACTGACAAATAAATTGTGTGTTCCTGTTGAGAAATGACAAACAAAGAAAATGGCTGTTACTATTAAGAACTGATAAACAAACAGAATGTCTGTTCCTGCTAAGAAGTGACAAACAAACAAAAGGTCTGTTCCTGTTAAGAAGCGACAAACAAATTGTCTGCTCCATCAAGAACTGACAAATAAATTGTCCGTTCCTGTTAAGAAATGACAAACATATTGTTCATTTTTGTTAAGCACTGACAAACAAACATTTTAAAAGAATGGAAAGAGAGGGTTAAGTCTTTATTATCCTATGAATGGAGTTGTTAACTTAACACATACTTATTGGCTTTAAATAAAATTTATTAATATTAAAGCTCTAAAATTGGGAATGGTATAAGGGCTTAAGAAACATTTTATAAATGTTTTTTCGACACAGCCAAAAACTCACATTTTGTATAAATTTTAATTTGATTTTTTTAAAACATTATCCCACCCCACCCTTATAAAAGACCAAAGCTACGCAATTGTTCTTCCCTGGATAAGGAGATCATTCAGATTTACGCTTCGTCTCACACTAAGTCATCATCAGGTTAGTTTAGCTTACAGTCAAGGCAGATAGTTGAGCGGTTACAGTGAATCTAGTTTCAATTTTGTTTATTCTATATTTTCTCTAGATTGGAGTTCACCATTGTTCAGAATTCGTCGAGATTTTAAAGAATTCTACAGTAGAATGACGATAGATAATTTGGGGGACAAAGCAGAATGGACGACATTGAAAAGGATTTAGTGTGGGTGAATTTCAATGTCTTCTTCCTCTCGTCTTACACAGTTCGTTGATTTTTTCAAGCAGAGGTTCGTCGTCGATGTTGGCTAAATCTCTTTCCATCTCCTGACGACGCGAAGGAGGGAATTCCCGTCCCAACACCTCTTCTGAAGAAGGTCCAGCAATCTCGGAGACAGGCGCGAAGGGAGATTGAGACTGCATCTGGAACTGTTGTTGTTGTTGTTGGCGGCGTGTAATTTGTTGTTGTTTTTTCATGTAAAGTTGACGCATTTTGGTGATTTCGCAAAACTCACACTCGCATTCGGCGTAAGGACAGAAGTGCTTGTGCCCCTTCATGTCCACCTGCAGGTTGTGGTTCGCGCACATACGGCACTGCTGCTTCTTTCCTTTGAGGGGGCTGGGACTCCGAAGAAGGAGGAGCTGGCCTTTCCTCGGGTAATGAGAAGGGTGAGGCTCAAAATCGCTCGAAGAAGAAGTGGAAGGTCCAAGTCCAAATTCGGACTCCATAGCGACGTTGCTTTCACCCCCTCCCACAGCTCCATAATCCTCCAAAGAAGGAGAAATGCCAGGATTTGGAGCGTTAAAAGGCTCGGAGAAATAAACATCGTTCCCTTTGTTGTAGAACTTGAGCTTCTTTTTGGGGGCCATGGCAAAGGAACAGTACTGCTGAAAAGAGGCATCATATTAATACCGAAGTTTCTTTAGAAGGAAACATTACACTGAAATAATTAATTGAGCAATGACATTAAAACAGCCACTTAATGCGGAGTTAAATTACCTCTCGTAACTATGGTTTTCACTGATTTAAAGTGTTTAGAAGAGATGCAGTAGAAGGACCGATAATGATACCGATAGATATACACTGAACTTCAGTAGACGTGCCAGAAATATATAAGAAAAGCTTAAAAATCTTAATTCCGTCCGCGCTTAAGACCCCATTTCACTTCTTTAAAATACATCCGCGGGGCTTTACAGCCGTTTCTAAACATGTTATTACAATGATGTATGATTTCTCAACAGTTTCAGAATATGATTTCCTCGCATCTGCATAAATGGAGATTGACGTGGACGTTATGTCCTATATCTTGAAAATTACTTTACACTTAACGACAGTCATTTATAAAACGCCTTTTATCTATCTATAAGTTCACACGAGTTATACATTCCTGTATTTACATATCATATACACTATAGATCTCTCTCTCTCTCTCTCTCTCTCTCTCTCTCTCTCTCTCTCTCTCTCCTCTCTCTCTCTCTCTCTCTCAACAAATGTATGCAAGTCAGTTCTATGTTTAATGGAAGCATAGATTATTCCTTTTCACGCTTCTTCTTATACATTTCGTCGGCAGTAACTTTCCTGGATTCGAAATAAGGAAAATTTATTTCCTTCATCTTCAAAGGATAACTTTTTATTTACTTTTAAATTTGAAGAGAATAATTGTTAATTAACGTTAATTAAAGTTTTTATGCGGACGTGCTTTTCAATTTACTGAGAGTCCACTAAAACCGAGTACCGGAACAAAGTCGATTTGAGCAATGTCGAATACATAAAGGTCGATACTAAAATATTAAATTTGAACAATGTCGAATACATAAAGGTCGATACTAAAATATTAATTTAAATTAGGTCAGGTTAGGTTAGGTTACATTATATCCGGTTAAGTTAGATCTGATTAGTCTGGTTAGGTTAGGCCAGTCATTTTTCGTTGAAAATCTGAAATGTAGTTTAAAATTTGAAAGCTATATACTGTACTGGAATAAAGTCGAAAGCCTACATTATAAAATTCGATTTTGTTCATGTAACGCTGGCCCCCCCTAAAAACCGAACCCCGTAAGAACCGAACTGTTTTGAAAGTAAATGTTAGTACTCATAATTGTATTGTCGTATCTTTCATGTTAAAAGTAACGCAATATTTAATATATATATATATATATATATATATATGATGCAAACCCACAAGGAAAAAGCATGTGGGTTTGCATGATTCATTCATTTCACGTGTTTAATTGTGAAATTCATCCCATATATATATATATATATATATATATATGGGTTAAAAGTACACTGAAACGCTTATTTCTAATTAATAAAGATTCGTAAATACGAACGAATTTGAGGTCAAAATTTTTCGCATCAAATGAGATTAAAAATTTATTTTTCGAAGGAGAATTAAATGAACTTAAATGAGATTAACAAGATTAATTCAAACTGTTCAGCGTGATTTTTCACCCTTTTATTTTATGAAATGGAAAATTTGTTAAAAAAAACATTAAAAATAAATTATAAATGATCAAAAAATATTTTCACAATTATTAAGAAATAAATTCATAAACTGGTCACGTGTTAATAATAATAATAATAATAATAATAATAATAATAATAAAGTTTACGCCCCTTTATTAATTATAGAGTAAATAATTAATAATTGGACCGAATTAATTATTAGTAAATATAATTTTTCTCCAAAATAATATTCGCATATAAAATATTTACAATAATTTCTATTTCTAAGAATTAAGGTTCGCCATTGAATAAATGTCCAAATAGAGAAAAACGTTTTATTAAATAATTTCTATAATGGAGGAATTATTTTTAATTAAAAAGATATTTTTTTACACAACAAAAATTTAATCACGAATCCTCTAAACTTCATGGGCTTCGCGAGTGGGGAAATGGGTTATACGCACAAAAGACCATTTTCACATTTGCATTACTTCTACTGGATTTGAAACACCTTCCGGGCAAAATATGTTAAAAATCAAAGGTCTTCTTCAGATAACTCATTTTCCCATCCAGCCCCTAATTTAGATCATAAATGCTCGTAATAAACGTGACCACTGGATACGTGTTCTTAGGATATATATATATATATATATATATATATATATATATATATATATATATATATTATATATATATATATATATACTGTATATATATATATATATGTATATGATACAGGGATAACCCCTAAACCGATAGGAAGTAACACCCAGTACACTAAAAGAAAAATAAAATAAAAAATTACTTAACTTAAAAGTGGTGTGTGTGTGTGTGTGTGTGTGTGGTGTGTGTGTGTGTGTGTGTGTGTGTGTATGCTCGCGTGTTTGGTCAAATAAATCTAAATATAATTTGGGTAATTTCTCAAATAAAAATGAATTAAAAAGTTTCGATGAAGAATTTAAAAACATTTTGTGTAAGTTTTGGTCGTAAATATCAACCTAAAGTCATTACCGATAGTCAGTTAAAACTATTCACCTTCGGATAATCAGAAATTGAATGTATATCAATACTTTAAAATAAAACTCAAACACTGACCTATTCAAAATAGTCAAATTTTATATATATTAAAAATAATTAACCTTGAAAAATAATTAACCTTGAAAAAATAATTAACCTTGAAAAAGAAGCTTAAATTTCCTAATTAACAATGAAGTTACTCAAATAAAGTCAATTATTAATTCATAATTATTATTATTATTATTATTATTATTAATTAAATAATTAATGTTTAAACCATAATTTGAAATTCCCAAAAGGTGAAAATAAAATGAAGTTAATTGAATATGGCTATCGTATGAAGTCAGTCAAAACTAAATAAAATAAAATTCAGTTAAAAACGAGTGACAATTTAAAGGATGACTCAAACTTAGATGATCATTCCCATTATCACGAATGATCAATGTAATTATCACGAATGATCATTCCCATTATCACGAATGACTACTCTCAGATCATCACAAAAGATTCACTTTAAATGAAGTACAGGAGACTCGATCTAAATACTCAGCCATATTACATAACTTGCATAGTAGTTATATTTTTGAGAGAGAGAGAGAGAGAGAGAGAGAGGAGAGAGAGAGAGAGAGAGAGACTATCTTCAATATTCTCTTTAAAAGGAAAATTGCGTTGAGGAAAATAACTTTAATTTTTGTTGTAAAAAGACCAAAATACATAAATTATAAATAAGAGAATAAATACCTTTTTTATTATTCATTTAACTCTGAATAAATAAACGAATGTAATAAAAATATTATAATTATTCTTAATAAAATAACTAATTATCGTCATTTATTTCAAGGCTTAAAAAATAGTAAAAAAATTCTCGATGCCAAAAAAAAAAAAAAAAAATTTTATTAACATTAATTACAACTGTAATTAAAAATAAAAAAATAGTTTTAGCCACACGAGTTCAATTAATAATTAATAATTGAGAATAGTTTTTCGTATCGTATATTTCATATTTAATTGTGAAATAATTTAATTCATTGGAGTGACAAAAAATTTACTTTTTTGTACAAAAAAAAAAAAAAATATGGAACATTTTTCAGTTAATTTCAAATTTCTGAATAGGAGATTCAAAACACTATATATATATATATATATATAGGGTGAACCAAATGTAGGTGGACAGTAAATGATAACGTTTATTTTGAGAATACATATTTAATTTTTTGTATACTATAATACAAAATAAAATTTAAATAAATTTAGTTATAATATTTAATATAATATAACACAAACACCATAGTTATAATGAACACCATAGTTATAATATAATATAACACAAACCGTATCAACCTACTGTCCACCTACTTTTGGTTCACCGTGTATATATATATATATATATATATATATTCTGCCCTTGAAGAAGGCAAAGAAATAGACAAATGACCGAACGCACAAAAGCCTATCACAGAATCCTATATAATTTCGTGACCAAGCGAAGATCACATTCATAGTGAAACACTGTATAAATTTTGTAATTTTCTTATATACTGTATTGGTCAATTACATTACTTTTTTTTTTAACCAACCAATCACTATCAACTTTGCCGTAAATTATGAATTTTAAGTTGTTACAATTTAAAATTTTATACAAATTGGTTTAAATTAACCAATCTTTAAAAAAAAAGACCTTTGAAAAGTGAGCCAATATAATGGCGTCTCAATAAAATAATACAATTAGTTTCGTAAGATACGCTTTAATACAAACATACTGTAGTTAAGACCTAAACTAGATTATAGTCTAGTCCTCAAAATTTCTTGCCCATTCCTGCCACTAGACCACAAACAAAAAGGTTGGGGGTCTATAACGGGCATTTCTATCAGATATGAGCCCACTAGTGGGCGCTACCGCCCACGTTGGTGGCCCCTGATCTATATATTTAAATTTCTACACTTTCTACACACAGCCTCATTTATGAGTCCTCATCGACAAATTAACTCGTAAAAACTCTATTAAACCAATTGAAATATATTACAATATATATATATATATATATATATATATATATATATATATATATATATATATATATATTATATATATATATATATATATTCTCGAGTCAAAATGGATTTGCAAAATGCAAATTCATGACTGAAAACGAGCTTGATTTTGTTTTTAAAAAAAATTCACACAATATCAATTTCAATACCGCAAAATTTCGGAAATTTGATATATGATTTTTCTTTCCCATTAAACTTCAAGTAATATATATATATATGAGTTGTCAACAAATGCTATATTTAGTAGTTGCAAAATCTTATAATAAATGGTTGTATATTTTTAAATAAACTATTTAATGCCAAAATTTCTATATAAATAATGATAATAATAATGACGTCATCATCATAGAGGTAATTATTTAATTAAAAACTTTAGACAGAAAGGCAATATATATATATAGATATATATATATAGATATATATATATATTATATACACTCACAAGGAAAAGGAAAAAGATTCCAAGATTTCTTGTTTTCAACAATACACCTCGTCAGGGTACACGAAAGAGCTTGGAATCGCTGTTTCTCTTCCTTGTGGGCGTGTTTATCATTATTTATTTCACGTGTTTACAGTAATTGTAAAATTCATCATATATATATATATATATTATATATACTGTATTCTATTTCAGAATTTTCAGTACTTATTCCGTTTGGAATAGAAACGATAATATTAATAATATTCTTCCATTTACAATGACTGAGCAATTTTTTTAACAAATAAATGATAATTGTCATTATTAATTAATTAAATGTTAAACTTATTTAGGTTCAGTTAATAATAAATAATATAATAATAATAATAATAATAATAAATAATCATTATTATTATTTTTATTTAGTAATTATTATTTTTAATATATTTGTCTGTGTGTTCAGTTTTAATAATATAATTTGTTCGTCCTTAACACCTATACAATAAAAATGCTCAATAAAACTCTTATTTTAATATTTACAATATTAATTACAAAAACCATATCTAAATATCTAATATATTATATATATATATATATAACTACAAGGCTAAACAGATTGGTTTAAACTTTCTCTCAGAATTATTGAAATGGGTCATTATAATAAGAAAACTCACTGCCCCTGTTATCCATACATGAACGGTGTACAGACAAGCAGGAGCGAGGTCATTTCCTCTGACGACATTTGAAGGAGTCGTTATACTGCAGTAACTAAATAATTTTTTTGAGCTAAAAGATGCTATTTTGGAAATGAATATTAAATAGGATGTGGATTATGGCCACATCAAAATTTAGCTAAAGTGTTTTTTTTGCACAAACAATAGTAGTGACTTGGCGTGTTCTGATAGAGTCCCTTCCCTTGTAGTTTCTGATAGAGTATATCCCTTGCGAGTTCTAACAGATTTTTTCCTTGCAAGTTTTGATAGAGTATGTTCCTCGCAAATTCTGATAGTTTGTCGCTCGCAAGTTCTGATAGTCTGTCCCTCAGAAGTTCTGATAGTCTGTCCCTTCGTCCGCGCAGAACTAAACTGCACGAACGCAGAACTGTTTTGTTTGTAGGTGTTTCGCGTTCATTTTATTTTTGCTAAACAAGAGGAATTCGTTCTAAGTACTTCATCCTCAATGGGGGATATTGGAAGAGGACCTCGGTCGACACGCTTGATTCACTCTCTCGAAAAGCTCGTAATCTAAAATGTTCCTCGTTGGGAGACCATTTCATCGACCCGAGGGAAATCCATCTGGCTCTGGTCTGACATCCTCCTCCTGGAGGTGTCTGGCCCCCCCTGGGTACCTCCGTGGTTCCTTTCCTCATTTTGTGCTGCTGCTGGTGGCGAGTGAGCTTTTGTCTCTCCTTCATATAATACTGCGTCTTGCGAGTGATGTCGCAATTTACAAGTACACTCTCTGAAGGGACAGTACCATTTGTGTCCTTTCATGTCCACGGTCTTCCGTGGTTAGCGCACATCCGGCACCTCTGAGGCCGTTTCTGCGCCTTGGTGGTTGGGCATTTCGTCTTCGAGGTTTTCTGTGGCTCCTCCTCGTCGTCGACGCGCGTACGTGTGGGGCAGGTCCCCGTTCATTCCGTCACCCCCTTCCCCCCTCCCTCGGCAGCCCCTATGCGCATCAGAAGGGACATACCGCGCGTATGGGCCACTATACGACCCAGAGGGTTCGGGCATCTCCGGTTGGTAATGGCCTCCCATGGTTAGCGCCTGGTGATAGTCCTGGTAGGGTGTGGGGTGGTACGTGGGTTGAGTGGCGTATGGCAGGTGGGGGGACATGGTATTGGAGGGGTAATCGAGCGGACTGGGGGGGCCCTGGAAGGGGCTGGAGTGCCTGGTGGAGCTGCCTGACGTGGACACGTCGTACGACTGAGGGCGCGGCGAGTTGCTGCTGTCGGATTGGTCAGCGTTGTCGTAAATGGAGAGATCGGAGATGCCTCGCCCTCGGTCAAAGTATTCGTACTTCTTCTTCGGAGCCATGGCCATGTTAGGGCGCTGCGGGAGAGAGAGAGAAAGTCCTCTCAGAAGGGGGGATAGAGAGGCACCTTTGGGGGACAGAGGGGGTGGCACGAGGGCACGAGGGCACAGCCATTACGCCATCATTGTGCAGTGGAGCAACAATAATAAAACCGCCAAACAGCGAAGATGAACAAAAATAATTTTTTTAGCTTCGAAATTTTTTCACAATGGTGACGTCACAGCAAATCATTTCATGTCTTAACAAGTTTAAAAAGAGTTCTCATTGGCTAATTTAATTAAGCTAAAAGTTTAAAAAATAAAATGCCTTTGGAAATTACAATGAATTAAAATATCGGAATATTAAATACACTCGATAAATAACCAGGCCTGTAGAAATTTTTAATATTTATTAAGATATTATCTAAATAATGATATTTTCCATATAAAAATTATTTTGGTACGCGAGTCCAGTGTCAGTAAAACAAAAACCCCCAAAAAATAAAAAATATTTGAAGCATCAAAAAAATATTAGAGTGTTATAAAACATGAAATTGAATGAAAACAGACAACCAACCATCTAACGTTCCTACACTCATCAGGATCGCTACCGTGAAGCAATCATTCAATTAGACACTTCTCAAAAGTTCTTGACTAACAGAAAAGTGACCACAAGTACTTAAATTCAAATAGTCAGAGCATGAAATAATAATAATATAATAATAATAATAATAATAATAATAATAATAATTTGTGTTATTATAAAGCAGCCAAGTCACAAAAAAGTAAAAAAATAAAAAAATAAAATTTGGCATCTAAAAAAAAATTAAAATTGGGAGGGTGCAAAAAAAAGTTAAACTAAATACAGGGAATTTCCGTGCTCATATATATATATATATATATTATTATATAATCACAGTAGGAATAGATTCACTAGAAATTATTTTAATCCTTTGAAATTATAACTTGATGAGTTTTTTTTTTCCAATTTATTCTGACGTCATTTTAAAAATTTAAAAAAAAAAGCTTTAATTAAGCCAAATCGTATCAAAAAAAAATCTATTCTTAAAAGGAAGAATGGGAAAAAGCAAGTTTTCCGAAAAAGCTTTTTGGTATATATATATATATATATATATATATATATATATATATATATATACAGTCATCACCGTATATCATCGATTTTGTAATATTTACTGAATTAATTAACAAAAGCTTTTTACAACACAATTATTGTTGATTTTTTTTTTCTTAACAACTTAACAACTTCCAGTAAAAAAGATGTAATAATCTTAAAAAAACTTTAAAAAAACAACCCATAACAATAGTTATTAAACAACCAAAAAATTAAATATAATAAAAATAGCAAAAGTTTAGGACTTTTTTTTTTTTTTTTTTGGTATAATAAAAGTTTCACCAAACTCCAGAAACGGTAAATAATAATAATAAATAATAATAATAATAATAATAATAATATTAATGATAATAATATAATATTAATAATAATGGAACAAAAACAAAATTGGTTATTCAACTTTCAAATCTTAAAGCACAATCAAAAGAAAAATGACGTATTGGCAAAGCATTATGAATAGCAGATAGTTTAAGTTACTTTTGGCCCCTCTCTCTCTCTCTCTCTCTCTCTCTCTCTCAAAAGGACAAAACAAATGCATGTAATGTGTTTTCATGCTTGCGTGCATTCTACTTGCCAGTTCGTTATCTAAAAAAAAAATTCTTTGAGGGTAAACTCCGAATATTATTAATACGTAATACGAATTAATAATTTAATCTACATTCAATAAATATTAATTACTTTCTATAATCTAATATATATATATATATATATATATATATATATATATATATATACTGTATTATTATATTCATTAAAATACTTAAAAGCTTGAGTCAGTATAAAATTAGTTGACTTGAATTGCTAAATTACTCTTGACTTGATAACGGTATTTAGTCTATAGGTGAAAAGTAATTACTTTTGTTATGAAGTTAAAATTATATATATATATATATATAATATATTAACGATTTATGAAAATTTAAGATGGGATAACTAAATTAAGTTACCGGTTCCCGATTCTTAAGTGGCAGAGGACTAATAACGAATAATAATTGTACTGTGTAGTTTCAGTAAACGAGGCCTTATAACTGGACCGCGTAGGCCTAAAAATAATAATAATAATAATAATAATAACAGCCAGTTGTAAAAAATAGCGAAAAAATATTGAAACGAAATCTATTATTTGATAATTCTATTTACTTTATAAAAAAAAAAAACAATCCATTGGCTTTTCTTATTTTTTCTAATTCGGGCCTAAGCACCATGCACACCCCATGCAGAATGGGATTAAACAATGAAAAGACTTAATGGGTAAAAATAGTTTGTGATCTCCATTTATGAAAATTAAAAAAAAAATTATCCTAATAATAATAATTCAAATAAACTTTATTTTCATTAAACAAAAGACGTCGAACGAGAAATTTATATACTCTTACAGATCACATCTTCAAGCAAAATCATATTTTACGTAGCACACGCCGTTGTTTTATCTTGGCACTCGGCTCTAATAAGTCTTAATACTGAAGTAGTCGCGGACGAGCTGCTTTGGTGCCCCGAAGAAAGCCCGACCGAAACTGAGGCCTCCTCCTGCCATCGCCGATGCTACACATAGTAACAGGCTACCGTAATACACAGGAACACCTACAAAATTCACTCCCAACTTTCTCATGCAAACGTTAATCGTACCAATTGATAACATTTTTATTACGGGACTACCTGAAGGGGTTAAAAGATAGGAAGGATCGCGGAAAAAAATGGGTTTTGGATAATGGCGAGGCGATGCCACTGAGTGAAACTTTGTTTTGTTAAACTTAAAAGAATTGTAGATTGAAAACTCTTTGTATAACACGGTAATGCAGAACGTCTTACGCCCGCCATTGTTCTTTCGCAAGCAGGCAGCGCGAGGCAACGGAAGTGGAATTCGTGGTAAAAAAGTATATAAAATAAAAGAAAAAAAACGTTGTCCCGCCTACTGAAAGCAGAGGGAAGAAGAGTTGGGGGTTTGGGGAATAATAGCCAAGGGGGGGGAGAAGAAAGAGAATGGGAGCACATGAAAGTGGAGAGGGGGTGCTATTTGAGGGAGAAGAAGTATTTATTTAAAAAAGAAAAAACCCTCAACCGAATGAAAAAGAAGTCTCCCACTTTGCCTTTCTGAACTGTGTTGATAGTTCATATTAATAATAACAAAAAAGAAAAAAAATACCGCATGCACATAAGCTCCGCCCACTTATCCCCCAATCAGGTACACGAGGGGAGGATGACGTGAGGATGGGATAGGGGATTTGGGTAAGCAAAGTTTGCAGGGCAAGGACTGATCCTGAATTGTGCAAATCAAGCAGTAAATAATTAATTTGACAAGGATTAAAAGTATAACACTTAATTTATGAGCAGTCAGCGACAAAGGAGAATTTTAACAAGCAATAATTCTTTTGTATAACTATTCCTTTCACGAAGAAAAATGTCTCTGGTTTACAGACAACCTAAACATACAGAATATATATATATATATATATATGACGAGAAGAGATATTACGCTAAGTTAAATTTAAGTTTGAGTCAGTTAAGTTACGATAAATTAGGGTTAGGTCAAGCTGCATAGGTTGATTATGCTTAAAATCGCCATTCACGGCTGAAAATTCGAAAATGTCGTGGTTTCATACGGTAGCCACAGTTTCGTGTGTGTGTGTGTGTGTGTGTGTGATTCTTATCATAAATGGTCCTCAAAATACGTTCTAATAACCTAAAATTTTATTAGATCAGCAAATTGTTTTAAAAAATGTATTAAAAACCAAATTTCATTAAAAAATATATATATATATAAGATAAATTTTATCTTTACAACAAACTTGATATCTAATCTTCGTTTGTAAAGTAATTGTAAAGTGAAACTCAATGGACCTTCCTAATTAATAGTGTTTTATTTACATACACGTTACTTCGCGGGTTTAAGCCTATTATTATAGATTTTGCCTCCATTGCACGCACTCACTCAATTAGTTTATGGAAAAAAAGAACGTTCTTTCTTAGATTTTATGTAAGATTTGTGGCTGATATAAAGTAAAAAAAGAATAGTATTTTTTGTTTATGGTTTAAGAGGTTGCTTCGCGAGTTTTATCAAGTGGTTCGTACCTTTTGACATTTTTGCATAAGAAAGGCGATTCATTTTATTTTCAACACACACACACACACACACATGTCTCCGTTGTGCTTGCATGGCGTGCTTGCCTGCAAACACGGCATGCATTGCACGCACATGGGAGTGTTACTAAGGAAAAGAAGCAGTTTTTTTTTTTATTATTTGATAAGCGAGAATCGAACGAATATTTTAAAAATATTTTATGCAGATTAAAGAAGTACTGATTTGCTTAATTGGCACAATTAAAGTTCATTTTTACTACAATACCCTTTTTTAGGGGGGGGGGATAAATAAATAAACATATTATTATTATTATTATTATTATTATTATTATTATTATGTATATATAGGGTGAATAAAAAAGCCTGCATCTAAGACAAGTTCAGTACAAAAGAAATTAAGCGACATTGGGTCTGGTTAGTAGTTGGCTGGGAGACCGTTTTCTGCATTCAGATGATATAGGTGACTCATGAGTCATAGATGTTTCGAATCTTACGTAAAGCCTTTGCCATTATGAAGAAGGTTAAACGACCCCAAACATTATTATCCTTATTTATCCTCCTACCCCCACCAGGCTGCGGGGTAGGTGGGGATATTTTATTCCCCTATAGGGGATGATTGGACACCGCGTTTTTTAAACAGTCGTTCAATGAATAAATTTTGCAGACACCTCGTATGAAAGTCGATAGAGCTCAGAAAATTAATTAGTTCTACGGAGAAATTCGTAGAATAATACATTTTTTTTTTGTATTTTCACGCAAAATGAAATTGTAATTGTTTCTGAGGGTAAATTTGAGCATTTTCAATGTATTGTCACTATAATAATACATAAACTTCGGGAAAAAAGTTTAATTAAGTCGCTCTAATTATGTAAAAAGCAGTGAAAATCTATTTGACTTAATACCAAAAGTTGCCAAATACCGCGAATTAAAGGGTCTTTATATAGCTAGTTATAGGGTCTCTATGTCAAGGAATTGCCACACACCTCAATTTGGCATAATAATTAAAAATACTATTTAATATTTTTATCGTAAACACTTATTAAACTAGAATACAACAATAATAATAATAATAATAATAATAATAATAATAATAATATATATCAGTAATAAATGACTGCTTTAAATTTAAAAGTTATAATTGCAATGTTGTAACGGTTTGGGGCTGAATAGCAAAAATATAATGATAAGGTTGTTTAACATCGCAACATCTAAGGTTATATGATGGAGGGGACCTACTGCTTTACGTGTGATCCGAACTACCGTTGTTACAAAGTCTGGACGCGAGAACGGTCTCCTATCCAACTACTATACGACTCAACGTCGCTTAACTTCGTTGATCAACGGGAAGGGGTGTTACGACATTAGCTATGACGTAGCGCAAGCTGAATAACAAGTCTATGACGTATACGTCTATGGTTTTATTAATCAATTAAGTTAATTAATTTAACAAGTTAAATTTTAAAATACGAGTTAACTTAACTTAATTGAAATTTCTCCAAATTAATTGATTAACTTCAATTAATTTTTAGTTAACTTTTTTTTAATGCAAATTTCATTTATTTGGTCACTATTTCATTAGAATAAAATAATCTCTATACAAAAGAATTGCATATTTTTTATCACACACACACACACACACACACACACACACACACACCAATTAAACTTATACAAGTACAGGTATATCAGTACCACGATTAGTTAAGTATAATGGTTGTTCTACAGACTACTTCCAAGAAAGTAAACGTTAATTGATTAACTTAACTAACTAACTTTTCAAATTAACTTAATTTAACTAGTTAACTTTTCAAACTAACCTAACTTAACTACTTAATTTTCAAAATATGGGTTAACTTATCTTAACTTAGCTGGTAAGATTCTCAAATTAACTTAAGAAGTTAATTTTGAAAGTTAATTGACCCAACCCTGGACTGAGTAGGAAGCAATCATTATTCAAATAAATGATATAAAGGCGTCATTGTCCTTGCACAAAAGACCAAATCTCACTAAAAACTTGCTTTTTAAACTGTTTCACACACAGTAACCAACCACCCAGCAACCACCTTCAGATATTTTAAACCAGACAGTAAGATCAATTCAGTGCCCTCACCCTGACCAAGGACATTAAACGGATCACCAAGTGACCAGACTGTGAATCTATTCACTTAAGAGTTACCAAATTAACTATATTGATATAAGAATACTAGAATCCTTCGATATATATATATATAATATATATATATATATATATATATATATATATATATATATATATATATATATATCATACATATATATATATATATATATTATCTATATATATATATATATATACAGGTGTCCCGTAAGTCTGGACCCATAGGGAAAAATAATAAATTACAAAATAGTCCAAAAATTTATTACATAATCTGTTCAAAGTGTCCGCTGTTGTGTCGCAACATAGTTGAAGACGCAATCTCCACTGCGACAGCCTTTCTGAATCACAGTCGCAGAAATTTCTTGACACGCCTCCACAATGCGTGCTTTAAGGTGGAAAATGTTCTGAAGTTTGACCTCGTACACTTTGGCTTTCAAGTGGCCCCACAAATAAAACTCCAGCGGAGTAAGATCATAATAAAAAAATAATAAAAATAATAATAAAAATAATAAAAAAATATATTATAAATAAATTTTTGGACTATTTTGTAATTTTATTATTTTTCCCTATGGGTCCAGACTTACGGGACACCCTGTATATATATAGTATATATTTCGTTACCAATATTTTAGGTTACTGAATCGGTTTGCTTACGATAATTCTTGATAAAAATAAACATGTTGCTTTATGGAATGTTTTGTTTTATCAACTGATGTTTTGGTTTTCTATGTAAGGAGCCATTTTCAAAGTATTAAAGTTATTAACTTCAGTTTGTTTTGTAAATAAGAGTTGGAAATATATTTTTATTTACTGATATAATTGAGTAATTACTCTTATTATATCAGTAATAAGATATTATTACTGATAATTCACCACCAATAATGTTACCACCAATTACACCAATGTGTAATTGGTGATGAATATTTTTACGTTTGTGATGTTCTCAATTCGTAACTATTCCGAATGTTAATTTTGCAATTCGTAATCTGTAACTTAATTTTTATTACAGTTTAGTTAACATATGTTAGGAATTACATCAATCAACAATACATTTTGTATTTATTAATTCAAACAGAAATGTTCGTAAAATTTAGCAAATTTATTGCGAATTACATTTCCGAATCATTGAGAAATGCGTTAATATCGCGATTTTTTAGAATGGAGTATCTAATTCGGAATCTCTCGAATTCGGAAAGGCTTGAGCCCCTATTATTCCGAATTACGGAGGGATTATTGCACTTATATAAAAAAAAATCACTCGAGTAAGAAATTATATAATAATAGTCACTTACAGGGTCTCTCAAAAAAAAAAATCACGGAAACACCTAACACACATGATCCATTACGTCCATTTATTTTAGGCACAGATACACCGATGATATTAGTATTATTATTATTGCTCAGTTACCCCAGTTAAATTACCAAATCATATTTAGATCAAAACTATAGAGTTAAATTTCTGTTTATATAAGAATGTTAGTTAATAAACTCCAAAGCAAACAGTGACACAGCACCAAGTGAATCGCTATAATAGATTGACTCTTTTTTTTGGACATACACCAATCGCTATTATAATTGAGAGTATAAAATCGTAGTACTTTACCCCGTACAAAGCACTTATCAAAGGATGAAATAAAAACAATATTTTCACAAAGACTTCGCATTCAGATTTAATAATGAAACTTACAAATAGATGGCGTTGTAATAGAAATATTCCTAAGCCCTACTTTCAGCGATTTTTAATATGTTCCCTCCCTAATCCCCTTTTAAAATAATGAATAAAAACAATGAATTTAACCCCCATATTGTAAGTTTGACACGCTCGCGAAACCTTGACACTATTAAAAAAATAAAACGAACGACTTTATAAATACTCCAGAAAAAAAAAAACAGTGTCCTGAAATTTACATCGGAGCTCCTTCATATTGATGACTTTCATTTTTTACACGATAAGCTTAAAATAAAAAGTGAATCACCCGAAACAAGTACATATATATATATATATAATACACACACACACACACACAAACACGTTACACATATATTCTCCTGAAAGATATAAACTGCCAGTTATTCAAACATTAGGTCACCGAGCTTACGGTTTATATGTTCATCATATACGACATTTGATTATTAAATTAACCAAATTATAACAAACTTATTTTATAATTTATATAATAAATTCCTCCCAAATTGAAAATAATCGTATACTAAACCCATAAAGTTAATTCCTATACAAAGAAAACGATGCGGGGTTATGCATTTGCAAAACAATTTTAAAATTCTTGCTTTTTTCCTGAAGGTGATCTACGTATATATACAGTATATCTCTGTGAGAGAAGAGTTATGATTAAGGTGTTACTGAAGTGTAACAACTACTCACTTACACCATTGTAACTTTCAACTGTCAAGTTACTGCCAAAAAAATACTGAAAAAAGTGAAAAAGACAGGTCCTTTTTTCTAAATCCTTTTTCTAAACCAAAACCACGGTAATGATTTGAAAAATGAAGAAAAGCCAGTATATACAAGTACACAACATGCAACACCACAATTTAAGCCAATCAAAGATAACTTTAAAAGAGATGTTCAGATTTTATAAGCCTAATATAAATACTATCAAGAAAATTTTCATCTGGGGTGCGCCAAACTATAAACAGAACAGAAGAACAGAAGTATATATATATATATTATATATATATATATATATATATCTATATATATATATTATATATATATATATCGTTTCTGTACAACGAAGATAATTGTAAGTAACTTATATAGCGTCATGTTACTCTTGTAACATATATATATATATATATATATATATTATATATTATGTGTGTGTGTGTGTGTATGTGTGTGTGCGTGTGTATAGCGACAGAAGCGCCTTCAGCTACTTCGCTCTCTGGAGGACTGGAGGAGGACTACTGTAGTTACATTATAGCGGCGACTTCTCCTTCACAATGGAACCCATTGTCGACACAGCCTCGACCAAGATGACGTCACATCGTGGGACTTACCCTGACGTGAACGTCACACATTACGCCTCTTGCCTCGAAGATTCTCCTTTTGCTTTCTGAGAAATAACATTCAAGATGAGGATGGCGTTCGACATCGTTAGAAGGGCGCCCCGGGCACAACGCTTCAATCGCACCTCAACCAGGAGTTCAAGATGCTACTCATTAGTCGATCTGGCGCCTCACATCATGCCACAAGCAATCAAAGGACGCCCACCACGGGCGCGCGTGTTATTTCATTAACTACTGCGCATTCTGTTCCTTTTTGTTATCAGCCGTAACGTCATTCACGTCATTCACGTGTCAGTGACACGGTAGATTTCATCATGTAACAACGTTGGCTGGCGTCATTCACCAAACTTTATATAAAGACTATAATTTCCTCGTGCGTTATTTTAATATTGAAATCATTATCCAAGTGCACATTTATACATTTCAACTGAAACTTGCTTTCAAACAACTACAACGTTTATTTATCTCACTTAACTATTATTTATTTTGTTTAATAAAGGAAGAAAACTCTATTAATTTCCTAATGAATAATACTAAGGGCTGGTGACCCTAGTCTCAAGCAAACATTATCATTAACATAACTTAATTAATAAATTAACATTATTATTATTATTATTATTATTATTATTATTATATTGCCCATGTGACAGGTAATTAAAATATTCGTGTAAACATGTTTCATACACGCACGATAGTCAACCCTAAATAGAAACATTCTCTTATTATATCAATAAAAAAATATATATTTCCAACTTCTATTTATAAAATAAACTTGACCTTAATAACTTAATACTTTGAAAATGACTCTTTACATAGAAAACCAAAACATCAGTTGATAATAAACAAAACATTCCACAAAGCAAAATGTCTATTTTTATCAAGAATTATCGTAAACAAACTGATTCATTAATCTAAAATATTGATTACGAAATTGAAAATCAAAAGCAAAACATAAGTAAAATTGACAATATATATATATATATATATATATATATATATATATATATATATATATATACAGGGCGGATCTAAAAGTTGCGAGGCCCTAGGCAGATCTAGAAATTGCGAGACCCTAGGCCTATATATATGAAAATATGGACTTAATTATCGGTACTATACCAGCAATATTAGAATCCCGCATAGACAGAACTATGCCAGCACTTAAAAATTAAACCAAACCAAAATAATCACGCATGGAAATTGTATAAGAAATATAAATAAACCATACAAATAAATATAAATTATAATATGAATCAAGATTTGTATCGAAAATATAAGACAATGATTTCTAAGATTTATATAATATTATAGGTAATGACTTTCCATAGTATACAAACGTTTTTCATATGTGATGTATAAGAGATGTTGACATTTCATTTTTTATAATAGTGAGCGATCGACTTATCAGGCTAAATATTAATGCTTTAATATTTGGTTCAGATGCTCCTTGAATATTACAGCAATGCTTTTCTACTTTTCTTCGAGCTAAACTCTTCAATTAATTGAGAATAATCTAATGAATTTGTTATATCGTTTTCTATTGATAACGTAGCTAATGATTGCAATCTCGCTTGAGACATGGTGGAACGCAAATATGTTTTAATAAGTTTGAGACGCGAGAAACTTCTTTCAGCCGAAGCAACAGTAACTGGGATGGTTAATACTATTCGAAGTGCAACATAAACATTAGATAAATCTCACTTAGTTGTTTTTGCACTATATAAACAAGGGCATTTCCGAGATCTGTTTTCTCAGGTATAAACCTGCAAAGTACTTTAAGTTCTTCATAGAGTTCTAAATCTTGAACAGAACGCGCAAAACGGCTTGAGCGAGGCCCCCTTTGGCGCGAGGCCCTAGGCGATCGCCTAGTTCGCCTATAGCTAAATCCGGGCCTGTATATATATATATATATATATTATATATATATATATATATATATATATATATATATATTACATTGACTGTAACATATATATACTGTATATATATCTTAATAATAATAATAATAATTATTAATAATAATGTGAGATTGAATGACCTTGATGATAGAACAAATTAAATAAGTATTTATGAAAACCATTTAAATTAATAAATATATACATAAATTATTATGATTCCTTTACCCTAGCCAACCATAAAACATTAGTTGTAAACACTGGTGAGCGCGAGCGGAACATTTAAAATTTCAACATGGTTGTAAATCTTTCACAAACCCTGAATAGTTTCTGACCACCCGTGTTGGGTCGTGGTTCGGATTCCACGTTAAACTGTATATCTAAGGTGGAGCAACAAACTTGACCTTCGTCAGACGAACAATTCGGCGGGAAGCGAAACCAAGATTAAAAAATAATAGGAAATAAAATTTTTTAATATTATAACAGATATGAAACTAAAAAAACAAAGATTTGATGAGAAGAAAAAACTGTAATATTCTAATTTTTATTTTAGAAATAAATAATTTTAAATTTTGAATATTACTAACAAGCCAACCCCCAACCCCCTTTTCCCACTTCAAAATAATAAAAAAAAGAAAAAGAAAACCTGTCTTCTTGTTTTTTTGACTACTAGGAAAATGTATTTGCTTCCGAAGAAAGATGTAACTCCTTAAGAATTCGCAGTATAAAGACGAGCCAATTAATTCTTTTTCATGCGAGAAGGAGGGGCCAAGGGCGAATAGCCGCAAAATGCCCGCAAAAATACATGAAAGCATAAATATTGACTACGAGGAAAAGGCCTAACGATGAAATTATTATTTTTTAAAATTATTTATTAGAAAATAAAAACAAAATTAATATAAAATGAAATTGAAATGACCAATTTTTCAAAAAATTAAAAATTCACTAACTTCTCTCTTTTTACTTTTTAAAAGTTAAAAATCCTTATCTATACTATCTTTCGATACTTTTATTATTTAAATCAACTTTTAATTTTATTTCATGTAAATTTCCTATGTCAACTACCTTGATTTTTAATTAAAAAAGTATTAATATATACAAAATATCCGAACTTATGTTCAGTTAATAAAAGTAAAGAGATACGACGATCAAGGACAAATGGCAAAGCTCAGCAACGGAATGCGATAATGTGTGTCACCTTTACATAATACAAAAGGGGGAAACCAACACGATTTTAAATATATTGGTTCAATAAATCCGTTATTATTTATTGATGTTTATTATCAAATCAAAACTTTGGTAAAAACTAAAGATCTCTATTTACTTTTACCAATCCTCTGTAGGTTATATACTCTATCGCACTTAGGATATTAAATACGTTTTTTTTTTTTTAAAAGAAAGTTTTTAAATGCTCAGAAAATGTTAAAAATATTTTTTTTTTAATTTCATTCACGAATTATTTTAAAGAAAAATTTTGTCTTGGAAAGAAATACTTTCATACAAATTTTTAAAAATTTAAGGTACCATTTTAAAATCTGATGCTTTCCTTACAATTCTTAATATAATGGATGAGGAGAAATTGACTCTACTCCCAAATTTCACAAACTTCAAATTACACGATGAAACGTATGAAATGTCAGAAATTAAATTTCAACGATAGAATTATAAAAAATTTATAACGATATCCATAGAAGGAGTAAAGCAAGACTAACTCTTGAAATTTCACCATAATAATATATAATTTCATTCCTGTCGTTAATTTTTCACAAAGATTTTTATAACATTATCAAACCAACATCTGCCACAACTACGAAAGTTAAATTAACATCCTTTCATGAAAAGAAACATTGGCTTTCCAGGAAACTTTATACAAATGTTTGAAATACGTCAGTTATACATGCCCTATCTTCAACGGAAAATCAAATTTCGGAGAAAAATTTACAAATTCCGATTCGAAAAAACTAAAAAATATAATTTTAAACAAATTCAAAAAGAAATTTTAGTTAATGTATCAAAAAAAAGACAAAAATATGGACTGAAAAACTTAAATAATTCTTGAAAATAAAAACCTGAAGGCAAAACTTAAATACTTTAGCTTGCAATAGCTATCAAATATTACTAAATCCAAAGCCCAGACGAAAGAGGCGCGTGGGCTAGTAGTAATCTTGATTAAAAACAATTCGATTTTAACCATTTTATCTCCACTAACCCGAACAAAAGAAAATATTACGGCGTTCTTTAAATCTAAAACTATCTAGAAGGTATTAAAACGAAACAGATGTCATTAAAATAGAGGCTTCGTCGCATAATATACAATTTAATAACAGCGATTAAAAACTCTTATTAAAATTCTATAATGAAAACCAAATAAATTATCGTCTTCCAATTCTCACCTACTGTAGAAGGAAACTTTCGGAGGGTGAAATTAATAACTTTGTATACCAGTACAAATGTCTGTAAGATGGATGTATCTCCTCTTACACTGGTTATATATTGTCGGGCCCCCTTGCCCTGACTCATGCCCCCACTTTACCTTAGATCATTGTATAATCAGTATAAGACTAACACTAGTTAGAATAAATTAAATAAAAATAAAAATTCAGTTGATTTTTCTATTACTTAAATAACTATTTTTTTTTTATACAGGGTGTTCATAAAGTCACGGGAGTGAATATGAATGTACACTTCACCATATTCACTTACGTGACTTTATGAACACCCTATATAATTGATGTACATATTATCCATCTGAGAAATTATAAAGCGTTCATTAACTTTTAACTCCTAAAGATTTTTAACTTTTTAATGTCCAAATAATAACTCAGTTCCTTCGTAAAAACTTATTAGAAGTAATTAAATTTTTTAAAATCACGTGACCCTTTCAATGGCGAACCGCCCTGCCAGGGCCCACCCATCACTTTCTCGTTTCCGGTACACAATCACGTCTCGGGCCCCCTTGCCCCTGACTCCTGCCCCCACTCCTCTACCCAGTCTTAGTTTCAGATAGATCACATCATTAACAAAAAAGCTAAATTTTGTAAAGCATTTTCTTAATTGGTCTATGCCGGGTCCCTTGGCTGTCCCCAGTAAACTTTACCCTTCCCCCTTCTCCCATGCTTGGACCCTGCGCCCTTCACAACAATGGTTGGCACTCATTGTCTTAGAGTTGATTGTTGAAATTTTCAATATTTACAGTATGATCTCGTTCTTAACTTCCTGTCTATATTTTCTTCGTGAAAAACTCGATAAGGATTTGAAGTCTAAAGTGAAACGATGTGAACTGTTAAATTGTCGTTTTTGTTTTGTTACTTTATTAAACGATAACGTAGAATGCACAAGACATTTAATTTTTGCAGAATGTAGAAGACGTTCGTTTTAAGAATTACACCAACGAATGTTGTCTAATTATAATAACTGACTTTTAATGTTGGTGAAGCTACACCATCAATAGAAAGGCGAGAACCTTTCAAACAGACATTTATTGAAAATAGCAAACGCTTTTAATAATATTTGTTCTTATTACTAAAGCTAGAATAATGTTTATATATATGTTGCTCCACTGCACCATAGCTAAAGAGTTAACTATATATATATATATCTTGCGATATTCCATACAAAATTTATAGCAACCATTTAATTTTTATAATAGCGTGAAATTTAAAATTAAAATTTGTTAATAAATTTTAAACTAATTCTTTGTTGGGCCTCTCTGACTCTATTCCAATAATGGGGGAAACAAAATGCATATTTAAACCACGAATAAAGCAAGGCCTAAGCCTAATTAGAACTTATTAAAAACCATATTAACGGAGAAACAGTTAATCTATTATAACCGATGTTAAATTCGTGGCTAAGACAATATTTATTATATATTATATATTTACCTGTGATAAGTGTTCGCTCGTAGGAGAGTTGAATGAAGTTTGAGGAGTTGGTTTAAAATTGTAGACAGGAAGGCATCGCGCTTTTTATTAACTATATACCCTCCGAGTCAATCCTCGCTGCAGGGCCGCTCCTCCTCTTAACATGCATGGAATTGCTACAGGGCGCCAATGTTTTTTTTTTTAACGTTATATTGAGAATACACTAAGCGGGCACGCGAATTGCGAGATCATTATCGAGGTACCCAAAGGTGATTGGAGCGCAGGTGTGTGCATGAATAAAGGGAGTGCTGGGGGGGGGGAGAGGAGTTACCCTGTTTCATTCCATCCTTCTTATTACCCGACCACCAATTTTTCGAGTGTACATACCCACAGAACATTCTTCTTTTTTAAGGTCTTGTCGCTGAGGGAACAACGTCTGGCGCAAAACAATAAAAAGGCTATAAATTATATACAATGCAAAGCTGTGAACAGTTCTCTCTCTCTCTCTCTCTCTCTCTCTCTCTCTCTCTCCTCTCTCTCTCGCGCTCTCTCTCTCAAAATCTGTATATAATAAAATTTTTCTGAATGTTTAATTTTAAAGTTTTGTAGTTTTAACTGTTTTAACATATGTTAAAAAATACTGAAAAAGAACCGCCATTTTTTTTAAAATATTAAAATTAACTCTCTCTCCTCTGGGAAACAAAAATTAAAAGTATTATTATTATTGTCTTAATGATAAAAATTTCTTGAAGTGAGAAAATTTTTAGTCGTGAAATTTAAGAAAATTTATATTTATTGTTTTCTTAAACTAAAAATCCAATTTTTAACCCTGTTTTAATACTGAAATTAATACAGAAAATTTTCTTTACAAATTCCCACAAATTTCACACAAAAAACAAAACAAAAATTTATTTCCACTCTTCATCATATATATATATAGCAAGATTGAAGAAACAATAAAGAAATAACCGAAATTAACTTTATTAAAATAAGCATGTCGGCTGGTAATATTACAATTTCCAAATGTCATCGAAGTGAGCACCAGATTCTTCTTTGTAACTCTCTTATCTCAGTGAAGTTTGAAAACCTTTATACGGTTGGCAAACATTTGTGCAGCCGGACAACTCGGAATTAACTTAAGGAACACCCTAAAGCAGTGATGCACAAACCCTGGCCTGCGGGCCAAATGTGGCCCCCACGGGTCTTTTCAGTGGCCCCACGGGTCTTTTCAATTCAATGAAAAAGTTAGCTACCCAAAGAAAAATCTGAAATATTACCCCTGGTTATTATAAAAATTGAATATCTATATATCTGGCCCCTACATATAAAACAGATGGTTGGTTTGGCCCTCACATCCAAAAAGTTTGTGCACCACTACCCTAAAGAATCGTTTACAAATCAAATTTTAGAGCCTGCTGATGCTTTTATTTTTTAATTAGTCCGTAACTGTTATTTGACCAAAGATGTAACTTCAACACCTACAGTTTTGGATAAAAGTTCGAGTAAGAACATAAAATTTCTAGAAAGCTTAAAAAATTACCAATTGGTAATAATCTGTTGTTGTTGTTTTTTTGGTAGGGGAGGGGACAGTAACAAAATTTCAAAAAGAAAATCCATTCATTACTGATTAGTAATATTTTTATAATTTAATTTTTTTTTATGTTTGTAGGTTAACCTTTTACCGGAAATGTACAACAAACTAGTCCTGAATTTTACTTGTACAAAAGCTGAAATTCCTGATCTAAATCACTTCGATAGAATACTACCCAATTTCATTAAAAAAGTTTGGTAATGGACATTTACCCAAATGTTTGTTTCTAAGTTCAGTGCACTGAGTGGGCAACCCCTTTCTCCTCCTGTCAATGTTAAAGTAGTGCGATAAATTCTTTTATTTATGTCCTTTGTTAACACCCTGTAGAGAAATCTGCAGTTTCTTTAGTTCATTATTCTTTGCTTTATCTTGTCTCTAATCGTAATGGACATAAATCATTTAACTGCATCCTTTTCAAGCCAAATTGATGGATAAGGATTCACATAATAACACATGTACAAATATGTGTGTGTGTGTGTGTGTGCTAGCAAATAAAGAACAATAAAATATAATTTACGTAAAAAAAAAGATGTTTTTGTGCCTTATCTTTGGACCTTCTTGAGTTGAAAGAAAAATAAAAATAAAATGGAAGAAGTATACATAGACCTCTTAATAAAAATTCTTATAGGCACTGTGCGTGGATAAAAGTTTTATTCAAGATTGCTTCGATAATAAGAATAATATTTAATTGTTTTTGGAAAATGACAAAAAATTTGGCCATTTTAACAATAAAATAAAATAGGCACAGTTTTGTTTTAATTACACACACACACACACACACACACACACACACACACACACACACACATATATATATATATATATATATATATATATATATATATATATATATATATATATATATATAAAGGTAACGTCAATATTGGGAAAGTTGAGAATTTCGGGATTAAGGAAAAATGACCATTGATCCCATTTCCCCTTTAAGAAACTGACTCAACAGAATCAAGAAACAGAGAATACAGATCAAGGATCAAGTAAATTTGGATGTAAACATCTTTTAATATAAATGACGTCATTAATGAGAAAACGGTAAAAAAAAAAATAATGGTTTAATTAGTTACCTAACGATTTTCATAGAAAATGTTAGTAAATCTTCATACTAATTGCTACACTTAAAATACAACCTTCTAAATTTATAAATTATAACTTCTTTTTGAGGGTACAGTCTAGGGGAAGTTTTTCTTTCTTTTCCGTATCAAAACTTCTTGTTGTCATATGATATAATAACTTTTTTTAATGATACATAACTTCTTTAGATAGAAGAAACGCTCTTCAAACTTCTTTTTGGGTAATTGTAAACAATAGAAGATAATATTTCTTTGTATAGAAGGTTCCGGGAAGTTTTTTTTCTGTGTAGTGTGAATGAAGTTGACATTTTGTCACAATGACATTTTAGCAACAATTTTTTAATCAAGAGTTAAGTTAGGTTAAATTAGATTTTTAGTGTCGATGAAATTCCCAGTAGTCAACACACCTATAAAAAAGGTCGAACGAATGAGAACGGTTCAGATTCAACATGAAAAAAATTGGGATCACAAGAGGGACAGATTTCCCTTGGGGGGAAGAGAGAGAGAGAGAGAGAGAGAGAGAGAGAGAGAGAGAGAGAGAGAGAGATGTTACTTGTAATAGAAATCAGAATGAAATCCAAGCTCATCCCAACCTATCCGAAGGAACGTCAATCCGAAGGTTCCCACATCGTCCATCATCAAGAAAGAGCCGTTTATTTTGATGAAAATGAGTTTATTTATATATATATATATATAGGGTGGGTAAAAAAAAGTGACCCCTTAGAAGTAAACTGTCATTAAAAAAAGTAAGGGGACTAGGGCTTCCAAATTTCATAGATGCTTACCTTAGCATGTTGTTCGTCTTAATTGAGAAGTTGCTCGATGTGTCCCCATTCCTGCTCAACGCAGGCCTCCAAACGTGGACGCCATGATTAATACACCTGTTTACATATCGTTGAGACACCTTCTCCCAGTAGAGCAGAATTCTTTCGCGTAGTTCATCTATGTCTCTTATACTGGTACCAGTATCTAATAATCTAGTACCATAATCTAGTGATGAAAGATCGGGGTTACTAACCGGCCACATAAAATCCGATGTTTCGTTCTCAAGGAATGTGACACTTTGGCGTGCTCTGTGAGCAGGGGCTCCATCTTGTTGGAAAGATATCTTTCATTCTATCTAACTGATATTCGACGAATTAGTGGTGAAAGAAATACTTTCCAACAAGATAGAACCACTGCTCACAGAGAACGCCAAACTGTTACATTCCTTAAGAACGAAACACCGGATTTTATCGAACCCACTATGTGACTGGCTAGTATCCCCGATCTTTCACCACTAGATTATGGTGTTTGGGAAGCCCTGAAGTCCAAAGTTTACATCCTTGGTACCAATATAAGAGACATAGATGAACTACGCGAAAAAATTCTGCTCGGCTGAGAGAAGGTGTCTCAACGATATGTAAACAGGTGTATTAATTAGTGGTGTCCACGTTTTGAGGCCTGCATTGAGCAGGAATGGGGACACATCGAGAAACATCTCAATTAAGACGAACAACATGCGAAGGTAGGCATCTATGAAGTTTGGGAGCTCTAGTCCCCTTACTTTTTTTAATATGACAGTTTACCTCTAAGGGGTCACTTTTTTTTTACCCACCCTGTATACTCCGAACTCTCTTTGGGAATCAACTGTCGTATTCCCTTTAGCACTGAAGCATTTAACATGAATAAAGGGACCGCAGCCATCAAAATTTTAAGCTCCACATTACATTTGACGCACAATTAATGATTTAGGATGAAGTCTGTGAAGTTCAAAATCGTGGATACGTGTGCCTTTAAGTAAAAGCGTTACGTTCTCATTGGATTATTATAGATATAACTTAAAAGCAAACTTTATTAAGTACGTATGACGTAATGTAAAGAGAGTGGCATATCCATTTAACTAACTTATACAGATTTTGAGTTCACCCCAGCACAGGCCCCAGCTGAAGGTGGGGGGACTATTGTGACCTCGCTGGGCTGTTGCCATGGCTGCACAACGTTGTTATAACTAAATTCAGTATAACTATATATATATTATAAATGTAATTATAGTAATTAATGTTATTAATTACTTTCCAATAAAATTGATTACAGATATTGTATACAAATGAGAAAAGTGTTGCATGAAGGCGCCTACTATAATACTACAAAATAATAATAATAATAATAATAATAATAATAATTTAAAGTTTTTTTTTTTTAAAAAAAAAGGTACTTTTGACCCCAGAAAATGAAAATGAAAAAAGTTACTTTTTAAAATGAAGAAAAAACTTTTTGAATTTCGCGAATCAAATGTGTATTTCTTTCCCATTTTCCTTTTGACTTCCTTCCGGTCGGAAATATCACAGGAAGAAAAGTTTAATTCAATTTGAATCAGAATTTCCATATTTATTTATTATTTATCTATTTATTTATTTATTTATTTATTTTATTTTACTTTTCCCTCCTCCTCCCCGCCCCACTCTTGACTAAATTCACCCAGGAACAACCGACAAGCTGTTGCTACCCAAAGCGACCTAACGTCATTTGTCCATGATGTAGACACACACACACACACACACATGTGTATTATAACATTCATGATGGTATATATTATGAACGTACATAAGGCATACTTTGTATATATATATATATATATTATATATATAATCTGAGGACCATAATAATCTCCAGAAGGAACGATGAAAAACTTGGCTTATTCTCGAGCACTCTTGCGTCTGGAAACTCGTATTAATATTGCGCCCAAAGTCATGCCGAGAATGCGGTCTTCTTCCTCGTAAATCTCATTGATCCGTACGTGGGAAATGTGTTTGAGATTTCCTAATTCCAGATTTGAGTTACTTCTCAACGAGGGAAATCTAAAAGATTAAATGAACTTATACTTGCGACTTTATATATATATATATATATATATATATATATATATATATATATATATATATATATATATATAAACTATAAAATTGCTTTAAAATAATGTAATTTTAAAACAAAACGACAACACTGATTAAAAACTATGATCCAAATTCCGGTGAACCCAGTACCGGATATCTGTTATCGAATGCTGGATAGAATATATAAGGTTCAACACTACTTAACCCTTAACTGGTATGGTGCGATTTAGTTACATAAGTGGTATGGTGCAGGTCCATACCACCATACCAGTTAAGGGTTAAATCTGAATTATATAGTTCGCTCAATTGAGCGAATAATATTTGGTCCTGTTTAATAGCACCCACTTATCTGAGGTCATGTGATTGTGACGAAGGGAATCTACGACTTTTTGTGGGGTCCGAACCCATGTTCCTCGAGAAAGACCCAGAGATTCATCGGAGTACTGAACTGACTGACTGATTAATTGACTGAGTGGTTAGATCATTGTAGTTACTCCCTGAAATTAAACATGAATTCCTTGGTTAGGTTTAAAATAATTTCAGGAAAATTTTTTCCCGAAATGATTTGACAGCCCTTACAAACACACAAGCACAGTGCTGAGATCCTTGGAGGTTCGAAGACAACATTTGTACTGTCATTCCTGAACAACCAACTATTATTAGTAGGAAAACCAATCCCTTTAAAACCAATCCCCTTAGAGCATATATGCAATCCCTTTGGAACCAATTTACTTTTTCTGGATTTTTCCAGGTAAATTCGGATGAAGAGTTGAATTAGGCATCATTTTTAGACAGATTTGACTTAATACGAAAGGTAAGTTTTGAAAACAGGTGGAAATGAGCGCGGACAGAATAGGAGGAAAACGTTTGAGAAAAAACTGGGGAATAACATTTTCAAACTGAAGTGCAGTATTTATTTTGAATAGCGCTTAACGTACAGCATGTATGTATATTAGTGGTGGACCGGATGTCAGTTTTTCAACATCTGCGGATGCGGATCTTTAATTTCAACATCTGCGGATGCGGATCTTTAATTTCAATATCCGTGGATGCGGATATTTAGTTAATCTATCAATATAATATAGAATTATGAATATGACATAATTTTTCAAATTTCGTGATATTACTATTATGGCAGGCAATGCATAAGAATTAAAATTAATATTAAATTTTCATTATGATAAAAATAATAACTTTCTCAAGAGTTTCAGCCACAGAAAATTCAATGAAACAAGTTTCATTCAATTTTCTGTGTTACCAGGTACATATTTATATTTTGAGGTTTATATATTTGTTTGCTCATTAATAATTAATACTTTACATGAAATGTGCATGACTGGGCCTTATAAGTTACTTTATAAGCCAATTTAATTGTAAATGGCATAATTTATTCGAGGTAATATCCGCATAACATCCTCAGTCAGAAGTGCGGATACGGATGTTAAAAATTATGTGGATATCCAGTCCACCACTAATATATATATATATATATATATATATATATATATATATATATATATATATATATATATATATATATATATATATATATATGTCAAGGTTCTTCTAAAGTCCTTGAAGGATTAAAAAATTTAAAAACATATTTTACTTATTTGAAAAAGAACATTATGAAGGTTATATCAAAATTTATTTTTCTCTTACACACTTCACACTAACACTTTGCACTTCAATATATCCTCTATTTTGAGTGATTCAGTGTTCGACTATGTTGCAAGAATTGAAACCCTTTTACGATTTGTTGCTGTGTGATTTAGCGGATTTTATATTTTTTTATATTAGCCCTTCAGTTTTATCAGATGTTCAGCTTTGTTGGGTAAGCATTAAGCAATGCTCTTTACATGGTCCCATAAAAGTATTTAAATGGTTAGGGGGGATGAACGTGGTGGCCACGGAAACTTTCCTCTTTTCCCAACTCATTTTTCTGGGAAAGTTTGGTTAAAAAATGATCTAATTCAAAGTATAGTGAGAGGGAGCTATGTCTTGTTATGGAAAAATTGTTTGTGTCACAAGATTTTAAACCGTGAGGTAAAAGGGAGAAAGAATTTTTGCAAATTGAGAGGTATAGCGCTCTTCATTGACACAGTCACCTCCTCAACAAAGGTCATTGACCCGTGATTTTTGTAAAGTGCCCCACTGGGCCACACAATGACCTTATGAGTATGTCTGATGATCCTAATGCTCATTTAGTTTTTCATTTCCCCAAATGAAATGACTGCGGAGATGAAATGTCACTCACTCCATTTGAAACTGTTAATTGCTCCCAAAATAGGATATTCTCTGTTTTCAATGGAAATTGTTCTCAGTAGCCTAGTCTAATGCTCAATCTTCTCTCATAAGTTCTGAAAAATTTTTTAAGCGTACTTATGGAACTTCTTCAAAATTTTACGCGGTGTTGACACTAAAATGTTTATTTCCTTCGAAGCACAGGGAAGTAATTTTCTTAGGCTTTTGCTTAAATATATATCTTGAACGGCTACTAGTTTTTTACCTAATGCTTTAATTCACCTGCGGCCTTCCAATTACTGGCGAACCAATTATTCGGTCAATAAAACTACAGAAAAGAACGCAGTCATGAAAATCTAAAGCTTCACAAATCTTGATGCAATGAGCTCGGATGTGAAGCTTGAGATTTTCATGACTGCGTTCTTTTCTATAGTTTTATCGACCAAATAATTGAACCGATAGTAATTGGGGGTTCAATTGGAGATTCGTAGTCATGAAAATCTTAAGCTTCACAAATCTTGACACAAATTAAAGCTCGAGATTTTCATGGCTGCGTTCTTTTCTATAGTTTTATCGCGGTGCTGGGGCCTTCGGGCCCAGTTATATATATCGAAACCTTTGGTAAAATTATTGAATGCCCGGTTAGGTTAATTGAATGCCCGGTTAGGTCAACTGTACGCCCTTGACGGTTAGTTAGGTTAAGTCGTAATATTTTCGTTATTACTACTATAATTCACCGAAAATGTGTCTGTCTGCAGAAAAAACTCACGTTTCTAAACCGATTTCGACCAAACTTCGTATGGTGGATGGGGGTGATGAGTCTTCTTCTTCCGCAGCCTTATTAGCCCACTTCTATGTGGGGTCGCTGTTGCAGATCCTTCTTCTTCATTCACTTCTGTCTTGAGCCACCTCTTCCTCCAGTCCCTTATCACTATCTTTCTTCAGTCTATCCCGCCACCTCATCTTACGTCTACCTCTTCTCCTCGTGTCTGGAATTTCCATCCTCAGCATCCGTCGTCCCACATACTCCTCCTCCCTCCTCTGGACATGCCCAATGCCCATACCATCTCAATCTCTTTTCCTGTGCCTTCTTGGAGATTTCCGTTACTTTTGTTGTTCCTCTTGTTATAATGGATCTGCATTCGTAAGGTTTTGGCAAAAGTTTTACGGCCGGATGCCAATGTTCCCTCTAAGGTGTGCGCGTGTGCGCACGCACACGCGTTGTGAAACCCGCGCACACAGCAAAATAAAATGCGCACAGGCTCAAGCGTATCATGAGTCACGACAGTAAATGAAGTAATTTCAAAAATATACCGTCACACAAGGTCTGACCATTTGCATCAACATACTCTATAGTCGCTCTTTTAAGTATTAACCCCTTCCGCCCGACTTCGCCGACGTCCGCGCAATTACGTAATACGGATTTTTTTTACTCTATGTATTTGCATTTTTTTTCTTTTATACATTAACGCATTGAATATAAACCTTCTCTTTCTTATTTTTGCATAAAAACGAATAGTAATTATCTCATAATTCATAAAAAATAATTATTTTTTATTTTATTCCTATTTTGTGAATGGATAAAATCATGTATTAATCTTGATAGTCTATTTTAAATTGCTAAATGCTAAAAATTGTTTTGAAAAATGATGACTAAAAATTGTCATTTTCAATTAATGTTATTTTTATTTTTTCTTTATTTTGTTGAATTTTATTTTACTATTTTTTATTTTATTCATATTTTTAGAATGGATAAAATGTTTTCTTTTTTAAGAATATATAATATTGTAAACAGTTTTTTAATATCCATTTAATAGTACCGTAATGATCGAGCTATCACTTTATGGAAATAGTATTTATTAAGTATTTAATATTTATATATATATTTCATTTTGAAGATAATAGCGCTCAGAAAAGTTTGCACAATTTTTCACCATGAATCTAAATGTATGCACAACGAAAATTTCTTGCGCACACGGACTAAAAAAAATTAGAGGGAACATTGCCGGATGCCCTTCCTGCCGCCAACCCTCCTCCTTTCTCCGGGCTTGGGACCGACTGAGACTTGGGCTGGCTTGCCCACTCCCAGGCGGATGGGGGTGATGAGTAATGAACGAAAATATATGTGTGACCAGCCGTCCCGCTACCAATTACTAGGCCCGAAGGCCCCAGCACCGCCATAAAACTATAGAAAAGAACGCAGCCATGAAAATCTCGAACTTCAAATTGTGTCAAGATTTGTGGAGCTTAAGATTTTCATGAATATGAACCCCTAATTGAACCCCTAATTACTGTCGGTTCAATTATTTGGTCGATAAAACTATAGAAAAGAACGCAGTCATGAAAATCTCAAGCTTCACATCCGAGCTCATTGTATCAAGATTTGTGAAGCTTTAGATTTTCATGGCTGCGTTCTTTTCTGTAGTTTTATTGACCGAATAATTGGTTCGCCAGTAATTGGAAGGCCGCAGGCACCCCAATTACTGAGGTCCAAGGTGAAAGGAATAGGAATGATATCCAGTTAAAAGGCTACTGATGTCTAAAATAAAATACGCCGCAGGCCCACAATTCGGTTTGGGTAGAAGGCTCAAGCACCGCAGATCTAGCAAAATCGGCTCGTAGCGCCGATCTTTTGCTAGTAGTAATATAAATACCTGGTGTCTACAGACGCACAGACAGGACTGCCTTTTTATAGTTTTTAAGAATATTAATCAATTAAGAATATTAATTAATTAAGAAATTATAAATTAAATAGGTAATTTTATAAAAATAAATTTTGTGTGTTAACATTAATAAAATTTGCCTGATTCACCCTCATTTTAAAAATGTATATACCTATTTGGCTACTCAGTAGGGGTTTGAAGCGCAAGCATTTTTACAAGAGTAATCCCGTAGAGTGTAGACTATATACTGTATATATATCGACTATGCCTATATTTAGTCGGTTTATGCTCGCATTTTAACATGTAAATAATTTCATACAAAAGATTTTGAAACAGAAATTTTTAAGCACGTGAAACCTTAACATTTACTTCAAGCTCACGAGCCACTTACATTTTAAGTGCAGCTTCACAAATTTGGACTCGCTAGCTTTAGATGTGAAGCTCAAAACTTTTATTGCTGTGGTATATTCGCAAATACCATATATGGTCTCTGTCTTTTCATCAATTTCACGGAGGTGTATGAAATTTTGTATGAGAGTGGCCTAACTAGATGCTGTTGTTGCTGTTGTTGCTGTTGTTGTTGTTGGTTAGCCGATCAGCCCACCCTGATCGAGCAAGCCGGCGGCACGCAGGTAACCGATCGCCCTCTCCAGAGTGGACCAGAGGTTCAGCGCACTAGTGATGTTGCGTTGTGTTCTATGTTGTGCTAGAGCGGTACAGTCTGTCATAATGTGTTCAATTGTTTGTGGTATGTCCTGGCACAGATGGCAGGTGTCGTCTGTGGAGCTGTCTAGTCTGTGTTTATATGTCTGAAAGTTGGGGTGATGTCCACATCGGAATCGTACTAAGTTAACTCGATCCAATCTGCTCAGGGTGGTCTCTGACCTGTCAATGGGTGGTGGCTTCGCACCTAGGACCGCATTCGGACCGAGTAGATGAGGTAGTCTTTGCCGAAACGTTTCAATTATTATCATTCATTGTCCCCGTCTTAAAATTTTCAGCCAGTTTCTAATTGCTTTTTAACAAGGTGGATTTTTCTCATAAATATTTTTAACTTTCTTCTTACTTTTGTAACGGATTTAATTCCGACTAACCTCAAAGTACGGGGTGGTAAACAATGATTGCCCTCCCCCACCTGCACAGATGAAACTAATAGAGGTACAAAAAACTGATTGTTGCATCTTTTAGACAATTTAATTCTACGTCTAAACAAAACCACTCAATAGTTGGTGTTGCCTCCTTGTGCTTGGCGGACGGCTTCAAGTCGGCAAGGGTAGGAGGTGAGGAGAGACTCGAAAAGGTCAGTGTCGTACTCAAGATTTCGGAGGATTCTTTCGATGTGCTGCTTCATGGTCCGGCGGCAGAATCTTTCAAGATCCATCCTGAAAGACCGAGTGGAATCCCTGATGCTTGCTGAACCACCAGCCACCCGATTCTGCTGCCGGACCATGGAGCAGCACGTCGAAAGAATCCTCCGAAATCTTGAGTACGACACTGACCTTTTCGAGTTTCTCCTCACCTACTACCCTTGCCTACTCGAAGCCATCCGCCAAGCACAAGGAGGCAACACCAACTATTGAGTGGTTTTGTTTAGACGTAGAATTAAATTGTCTAAAAGATGCAACAATCAGTTGTTTGTACCTCTATTAGTGTCATCTGTGCAGGGGGGGAACTCATTGTTTACCACCCCTTACAATTTACTTTTCTTCAGCCGTCGCCATTTTAGTCTATAGTCTAGCCTAGTCTTTACTAGGGCTTCTAAAGGATAGTCTAGCGGTCACTCGAGCTTATAGTCTAGTTTAACCTAATTAAGAGTTAAATAATGTACATATGTTCGAACTGGAAACAATTCGGGTTTTTTTTGGCAAAGTAAATTAATGTACTAGATACTATAATGTACTCAGTGGCAATGTTCCCTCTAAATTTTTTTAGTCCGTGTGCGCAAGAAATTTTCGTTGTGCATACATTTAGATTCATGGTGAAAAATTGTGCAAACTTTTCTGAGCGCTATTATCTTCAAAATGAAATATATATAAATATTAAATACTTAATAAATATTATTTCCATAAGGTGATAGCTTCATCATTACGGTACTATATTCTTAAAGAAAACATTTTATCCATTCTAAAAATAAAGAAATAAAATAAAAAATAGTAAAATAAAATTCAACAAAATAAAGAAATAAAATAAAAATAACATTAATTGAAAATGACTATTTTAGTTATCATTTCTCTAAACAATTTTTAGCATTTAGCAATTTAAAATAGACTATCAAGATTAATACATGATTTTATCCATTCACAAAATAAGAATAAAATAAAAAATAATAAAATTCAATAAAATAAAATATAATAAAAATAACATTAAATGAAAGTGCCTTTCATTTAAGTATGATTGAGATTTCTCCCTACGATCTTTAGCATTTGCCCATTCCAAATAAACTCTATGAAGATTAATACATCCGTCATCCTTCAGGTAACATTTAATTCGCATGAGCATGTCCAAATGATTTTCTTTCAAGCGGTTTCTTAATTTGTCCTTTATAGAATTCATTAAACTGAAGCCACGCTCACAGTCCACACTAGATGCTAGGAAAGTTCCCCCAATATCCATCAACTTTTTTAGCAACGTCACAAAATTGTTCATTTTGGAGGGCGAATGTCACCATATCATCAAAGTTTTTAACCAGCTTACTTTTTATTTTCTCGCATACAACAAATTTAAAATCATTGTACTGTTCGATTATAGTAGAACTTTCACCAAGAAAATCTGCATATTTTGCACATAAAACTTTAACATGCTCAATGCCAAAGTCAAAGTCTTTCTGTAAAATAACCGAGCAATCAAAGGCAGACCATTCTTTTACTTCATTTTCAGGAAACCTGTCTTCCAAATGGGCATGATACGCTTGAGCCTGTGCGCATTTTATTTTGCTGTGTGCGCGGGTTTCACGACTCGTGTGCGCGCGCACGCGCGCACACCTTAGAGGGAACATTGCTCAGTGGTAAAAGTAGTTCCATACAATCCTGTACAACGAAACGAAAAGAAGTGGATAGCCTGTACGGCGGACCAGTAACAAATTTTTTGTAAGTATCATATTTCTCGTTCTAAGACTAAGTATCGTATTTGACGGCATATAAGACGCACTTTTTTTCAGAAAAATGGCTCAAAAAATCACCCCGCGTCCTATATGTGAAGTTGCGGTCTCTCGTAGGTTAATGAATCTCCCAGTAGCTGTCTCCGGTAGGCTAAATTCTGCCTAGCCCAACTTCAGAATTAAAAATGTTATTGTTTACTTAAACACATTATTATTATTATTATTATTACATCATTATTATTACATTATTATTTCTTTTAATTAACTAAAAAAGGAATTATCGTAAATATTAAAGCTGGATTTATAACTACTGATGATGATGATGATGTAAGATATTTTCATTGTAAATGACTTCTTCTGCTATGCTGATCCCATGCTCATGTTCCATATTAGAGGAGTAAACATTAAATACTTAAATACACTCAAAAGTATTTTTCCCAAATATTCTCTGCTGAAATGTGGATGCGTCTTATATGCCCGTGCGTCTTATAAGCCGTCAAATACGGTAATCATTTTATGACGTATTATTTTCTCGCATTATTTTGCTTCTAAAAAGTTATTAGTTAAAACAAAGTCTTGTATAAACTTATGACTGCATTTATTAATTTATTTAAATATATAATGAAAACGATGGAAGAAATTTTGGAGATTAGGTGATGCGGTAACAAAACATTGAGGTTTGGGAGTTTAGTTGATGTAACAACATAACAGTGAGATCCGAGAGTTTAATTAAGCGATGTAAAGTGACATTTAGGTTTGGGAGTTTGGGTGATGTAGTAATATGACAATGAAGTTCAGAAGTTTCGGTGATGTGGCAACATAACATTGAGACTTAGGAGTTTAAGCGCAGTACCAATGAGAAATAAAATCAACTTGCACCACTGAGAGTACAATCACTCAAAATAAAACCTTCTAAATTCAGAACTTATAACTTCTTTTTGAGGATGCATTCTAGGAGAAGTGTTTCCTTCTTTTGGGTCAATCCCAGAATAGGCACCTGATGTACCTCAATCCCAGATGAAGCACCTGCGTTCAACCTCAATCCCAGAATAGGCACCTTGCAAGGAATTAAATAAAAAAAACCTGATGATTACAAAATTTATTGTTTATACAAAGTTTATTACAAATGTAATAAAGGCAAAGTTATAAAAGGTTTAAAGTGGTTTAATGAATAAAGAAAATTTTTAGATATTATAAATTCCTACAATATGAACCCGAATGTTTCTGAATCCATCTGAAGCAAATCTATCTTGCCACATAAATTGGTATAGATATGTTTCTAATAATTCACGACGACATCCTCTCATGGTTTTGATTATTGATTTATGCTTGTTCCAATAAGATTCTATATTTTGTGTATGCACACCTGTTTAAAACTAACCAAAAAGCAGAAGATATAGCAAAAGATTAAGTTAGGTTAGGTTAGGTTAGGTTAGGTTAGAGTTGATTTTTTCAAATATTGATAAAAACAATGAAATTATATCTCTAAAAATTGTTTATATTTTTTTCTCCTCAATCCCAGATTAAGCACCTGTGTTTTGCCTCAATCCCAGATTAAGCACCTAAAAATTATTTCAGGTGCCTATTCTGGGATTGATCCCTTCTTTTGGGTATCAAAGCTTCTTGTCAGATAATATAACTTTTTTAATGATACATAACTTCTTTAAATAGAAGAAATAATCTTCAAAACTTCTTTTTGAGTGACTATAGACAATAGAAGATAATATTTCTTTGTATACAGGGTGGGCGGAAAGTAGCTCCCTATTTTGGATTGGTAAAAAAATACGTATATTATTCATTTATTTCAGAAGAAATAATATGAAAAGGTAGGCATACATGGTAGGTTTTCTCTAAAATTCAATGTGGGCTCCAACTCTTTCCACCAGCTTCTGGAGCCGCCCAGGAATGGCGTCCACTGACTTTAGCAGGAACTCCGGCGGGATGGAGGACATGACTTCCCGAATTCGGTCCTCCAGTTCTTCCAATGTCCTCGGTTTGGTGCGGTAGACTTCTTCCTTTACCCACCCCCAAAGAAAGAAGTCGCACGGTTACCGCTGAAAAACGGCAGAATCGGTTCAGTGTAACGGTGTGGTGTGGTATGACCTCAGATCAGGTTGTGGGCCCGTTCCTTCTGCGCAACACCATGAATGCTGAGCGGTACCTTGCTATGTTGCGAAACGAGGTCTGGCCGGTTGTCAGCACATGGGAGAACATCGACGATCTGATATTTATGCAAGATGGCGCCCCTCCGCACTTAGCTCTTGTTGTCCGTGAGTGGCTGGATGCCCACTTCCCTGGGCGTTGGATGGGTCGTCGTGGTCCACATCAATGGCAGCCAGGAGCCCCGACTTGACACCGTGCGACTTCTTTCTTTGGGGGTGGGTAAAGGAAGAAGTCTACCGCACCAAACCGAGGACATTGGAAGAACTGGAGGACCGAATTCGGGAAGTCATGTCCTCCATCCCGCCGGAGTTCCTGCTAAAGTCAGTGGACGCCATCCCTGGGCGGCTCCAGAAGCTGGTGGAAAGAGTTGGAGCCCACATTGAATTTTAGAGAAAACCTACCATGTATACCTACCTTTTCATATTATTTCTTCTGAAATAAATGGATAATATACGTATTTTTTTACCAATCCAAAATAGGGAGCTACTTTCCGCCCACCCTGTACATAGAAGGTTGCAGGAAATTTTTGTTTTCTGTGTATATTCTCTGTACTGTATAACAACGTAATATTGCAAAACCTTTAATCAGAAATAATAATAAAAATAATAATAATAATAATAGCCTACAAATCAAAGAATTATATTTTATAATAATTAATGGGTGCTCTTCCAATATGTGCTCTACCGCGAAACTGTGATCTACCATATTCCAATACGTGCTCTACCGTGAAACTAGCCTTATAAGGCTAACTAACGAAAATATCATGACTTAACCTAACCAATCGTTAGGTCAACTATACGCCCTTGACGATTGGTTAGGTTAAGTCGTGATATTTTCGTTAGTTAGCCTTATAAGGCTAACTAACGTACCTGCTGCTAATCCGAATAATCTAAGGTAGATCACGTATTGGAATGTAAATTTTAAGTAGAGCACATATTGGAAGAGCACCTAATTAATATACTAATGACCTTTAGTGGCAACCCTTCTCCCTACCCCCCGCCCCGCGCAATTAACTAAATTGAATGATATATGATATGAGCTTCCTCAAAATGATTAGTCTGAAGGGCTATGGCGTAGCCAATGTTGTAAACTTGTAATACCGCTTTAAGCGACATTGGGTCTGGTTAGTAATTGGATGGGTGACCGTCCTCTGCGTCAGGATTATGTAGCAACCAGATCCCACTTAAAGCTGTATAGGTCCCCCTTCGTCGTATGACCTTAGATGTTGCGAAAGAGGTTAAACAACCCTATCGAAAGACAATTAGTTCGGTTTGAATATTGCCATCGTGTGTCATCAGGATGTTATCATCAAGGATTAATCATTTCTAAAATACTTTACAACGTTAATTTAATAAGTTTTGACTTTTAATATTTTTATTATGTAGGAAAGAGAGGCCGAGGGCGAATGCCGGCAAAAACGACCCCTCCCCCTCCCCCCACATTCCAATAGAGAAAGAAGAGAACCAAAATCAAGGTCCAAGGTTTTTGAGATACCGGGACATTCTGCGTTTGAAAGATAGACAAGTTCATAGACAGGTTCATAGACAGGTTCATAGACAGGTTCATAGACAGGGGTAAGGATGGAATGAGTAAGATTGTTTCAGAGTTGATCAGTTAAGTAGGTGAAAGATTGAAAATACTGATTAACCCTTGCGTTAGAGAGATGAACAGTAAAGGAGTGAGAATGTGTTGAAAGTCTGGTACTGCATGCTCTCCTTAAAGGAGGAGGTATGTTCAGAAGAGCAGTGTCCGTTATAAGAGCGGTAGTAAAGAGAAAGAGAGGGAACAATGCGGCGAAGATTGAAGACAATCAGTAAGAGGCGTGGAACTGATGAGCTGAAAAGCCTTTGATCCCACCCGGTCAAGTAGAGCTGTGTGGGTTGAGCCACCCCACACATGAGGCGGACAAGACCCCCTGTATACGTAGCAACTGAGTAGGGGTGAAGAAATTTCGGAGGCGGTACAGCATACCTAACCTCTTAGAAGTTGTTCTTCGTTTACTTTTTGTTTTTTCCCTTCTCCTCCAGCTGGAGAGAGTTTCTTATTTCCGGGGTTAAACCTTAACCCTAAGGAATTTTTAGGTACATCCTAGTCTTAGGCGTAGGATAGCGGTCCTGTATCGTAGTATCTCCCCTACAATTTCTCCAGATGTTATACTTATGGGCAATTGGTCAAGGAACTCCACTGTAGATTTCTTTACTGCCCCTGTCGCTCCCACCACTATTGGGATGATCTCAGGCAGTGGCGTACTAAGGGGGGTGCGAGGGGGGCGGTCCGCCCCGGGTGACAGCCAGGAGGGGGGTGCCATCGGGAGAGTTGAAATACCAGTACAAGTTTTCAAACCAAATGAAAAATTCGCCAAAGTAAGAAAAAAATGTTTAAAACGTTCAAACTATTATTACAACAGCTTAATGTTAATTTCCACTACAAAATAAATTTTTATTTTTATTGGCAATACAAAATTTACAAACGAAAAATTAAATATTTGATAAAAATTACATCGAAAGGCGAACGTTTGTTGACGTTTTAGTCGTTGAGCATAGCCAGCTGGCTGCAACTAACATTCCAAGTCTTGTTCACTTGACACTGTGACTCCACATACATGAGGTATGTTTCATTAAATAATTATAAAGCATAAAGTGCTGGTGTTTATAACAATATCATGGTACTTATACCAGTGTCCAGTAATTTTTGACAATGTGGTATCATAGTGATGTTTAAGTGTTTATAAATGATAATTAATAATGATAATAATAATGATAATTAATTGTCTCTGCTTGTCTGGGTTGATAATCTGATAACTCAATGGGTATCTGGTTGGAAAAAGTTTGAGAACCACTTGTTTGAAGCTTTTCTGTTGTAATCAATTTTTTTACTTCTTTATTTACTGGATATACTGTTAATTTTCATTTTGTCAGTGGTCTAGTTATTTGTGAGTAATGCTCATAGTTTTCTGCTTTTTTAGGAGTCGTGTTTGCACTTAACCCCCCCCCCTCCCCCCCCCAAATAATGATAATAATCATAGACAATTTGTTCAGTTAATGTATTTCAAGTCATAATAGTTCATGCTTGTTGTGCATGTTCATGCTTCATACCTTTTGATTTTAAAATTTTGCATGTTTAAATTATAAAATTATTTATGGGGGGTGCCAAAGGAACGATCCGCCCCGGGTGCCAAATACTTTAGGTACGCCCCTGATCTCAGGTTCTACATTCCACATTCTCCTTATTTCATGTTTGAGTCTCTGGTATTTTAAGGCCTTTTCCCTTTCATAGTTAGTCACATTCCAGTCCGCTGGTACTCCTACTTCCACCAAAAGGCATTTGTTACCCTCCTTCTCTCTCACTACAATGTCTGGCCTGCATTCTGATACTCTGATGTCAGTTGGTATCTCATGATCATATAGGAGCAGCAATATTTCTTACACAGCTTCAAGTGGATTAGCTTACAGACTGCATTGTGTCTGTCTGTGTAGTTTCCTCTGTGTAGGAGTATTTCGCATCCAGATAGTATGTGACTTACAGTCTCTGGGCTCTTTAAGCACAGTCTGCACATCCCAGCTTCCTTTTTACCCTCAATATTTCTTTTGAACCAGTTTGTCCGTAGTGCCTGGTCTTGTGCTGTCACCACCAGCCGTTCATCTTCTGGTCTCAGTGACCCTCTTACCAGAAACTCCACGATTTTATCCCTCTCTATCATGCTCTGTTTAGCACCTCCTCTTTGTATACTTCGCTGAATTTGTGCTCTTTCCAGTTCTTCTCCTTTTCTTCTGATCTTTTCCTATTATACCTTCTTTTTATGGTGCTTATCTTTACCATGAGAGGTTTATTTGCAATGTTTTCAAGCTGTTCAGGTCCTATGCCGGCGTCCACTAGATAATCATGTGCCTTCTTTGAAAGTGATATTGTTTGAGGCTTTTCACGTTCATGGTCTCTTACAAATCTGACTAGCCTTCCTTCTCCTTCCTTTATGTATTGTGCTAATCCTATTGTTGTGGCTTTGTGCACTTGGTCTATTAGCGCAAGCTAGGGGTTAAAACCGATATTGAAATACCGGTATTAATACCGGTATTGAAGAAGTACAAATAATACCGATACCGATATTATAGGTTTTCGGTATTGACAAAAATTGCTATTGTAAAATTTAGGCAATTTAGTCCTCCGATAGGCAAATAAACTGTTTTTGGAGGATTCGGAGAAAAAAAAAGTTTCGGGGTATTTTGCAGTTAACCTCTTTTTTTGGTTTTCTATTCCTTTCTATCAAAGAAAACTATTTATTGCACTAACTTTTATAAATTTATATTATGTATGGATCATGAAAAGAGGTTATAACAAACAAACAAAACAAACAAAAACTCTTTATTGCAGACATAAATATATATATACATAATAATTCTTATAAACCAGATTTATCGTGTTCTAGGAGACTTTAATAAGTAATGCTTTAAACTGTAACGTATTTTGTCAATTTTTTCGCTTCAAACGTTTTAAAACGTATTAGATACGTTCAAAAACGTATGCACACGATTTCAAATCATCGCGTTCCCAAATCCCAATGCATCGTTCTTTCTTCTTACATTTGTCACTTGGATTTTCAACATTGTAGAGTAGTTGTATAATATGCTAAAAAAAAAATTCAAATAATATTTTTATTACAATTTAGTAATTTACTGTATAAACTTTTTCGAATAGAATGCCATCTATTTGGAGTTGGGTCATTAATTTATAGTAAATATGGTGAGTACTGCAAGTCCCTCAGACTTGTGGGAGGGTTGGTAGGGTGGCACCATAATAAATCAAAATAAATTATTTTTTTCATAATACCGGTATCAATACCGGGATTAGCATAATTGCCTCCAAATACCGGTATTGAAAATTTTCGGTATTATGCAAGCACTAGCGCAAGCCCTAATCCACCGACCCTCCTTGGCAGGTATAGCTTTGGTGTGCATTGGTTTTTATATATGATCTTATACGCATGGGACATTTTTCTGGTGATTGTATCCAGTTTGTTGATTTCTAGCTGGGTCCAATTGATTATACCAAAACTGTATGACAGTACGGGTACTGCCAGTGAGTTTATGGATAGGATCTTATTTTTACTGTTTAGGTGAGATTTTAGGATTAGTTTTATTCTTTTTGAATATTCTTTCCGCAGTCTTTCTTTCATGATGTAATTTTCCATCTTTTCCGAGTCCTCCATCCCCAGATATTTATATGTAGCCTCTTGCTCTAGTTCTTCTATCACGATATTGTCCACCCTGATATTTTCTGATTCACACCTTTTGCCTTTCTTTAGTGTGACAGTGGCACATTTCTCAAGACCAAACTCCATCTGGATGTCATCTGAGAACTTTTTGACCTCCCTGATCTCTTCTGTTAGCTCGCTTTTGTTTGGGGCGTACAGTTTTAGGTCATCCATGTAGAACAAGTGAGATATTTTTGGGCTGCTCTTTTCCCTTGGTCTCATCACGTAGCCTTTGTTTAGGTTATTTATTAGTTGGATAAGTGGGTTTAGTGCCAGTACGAACAAAAGAGGAGATATTGAATCACCCTGGTAGATTCCTCTCTTGATTCTCACATTGTTCACCTCTAAAGTTCCCTTACTGCGATGGAGAGTTAGGTTCGTCTCCCATCGTGTCATAGCTGTTTTAGAAAGAGAGTATATGTGATCTTTCAGGGAAAGATCACGAGAAAAAGAAGCACCAATAATGTTAAGAAAAGATGAAGGAGCGAGTTGCGTATTGTTGAAGGTAAAGGAATAGTCGCGTGGAAGATTGTGACGAGTAGACAGATGAAAGAATTGAGATTTTGAGGCATTGAAAGCCACAAGGTTTTCTCTGCCCTAGTCAGAGATAGTAGAAAGATTAGAGGTTAAGTGTGCCATGGCCGTCTCATTTGTACGATGAAGTACAAATTTCTTAATTCACGCTAGTTATGTAACGAAAATTAATTTATACTACTGAATAGTGGTCTCAGTGGTCTCAGTGGTTTCGTAATGTCGACGTTCGACTTTAGGCAAGAATCTAGATTTTGGATTTCAAACTACTTTTCAGATTTTCAATGAAAATGACTAACCTAACCTAACTAGACTAACCAGACGTAACCTAACCTAGCGTAACCTAACCGGGTATAATGTAACTTCACCTAACCTGACCTAATTTAAACTAACTTTTTAGTATCGATATTATGCATGTCGACATTGTGCAGATCGACTTCGTTCCGCTACGCGTAATATATATATATATATTTGCATACACAGAAAACAAAGACTTCCCCGCAACCTTCTATATATAGAAATATTATCTTCTATTTTCTCAAATCACTCCAAAAAGAAGTTTTAAAGGCCGTTTCTTCTTTCTGAAGAAATTATGTATCATTAAAAGAAGTTATTGCATCATCTAACAAGAAGCTTTGATACCCAGAAGGAAACACTTCCACTAGAATGCACCCCTCAAAAAGAAGTTATAATGTCTAAATTATGTGTTTGAACATAGGTCTCCCTCTTTCACTGCAGTTCTGAAAAAAATGATGGAGTAACTGCGTTTAACTTTTAGTTAAGAGCAACTGCATAACGCCTAAAATAACCGAATTTATATATGATATATCATAAAAATATAAAGATATAAAAGAAATAAAGATGTAGAAATTTATATAAGATATATCACAAAATCCCCCCCCCCCCATCCCCACCCCACAACCCTGAAATTGAGATTGGATACTACAACGGGGTCGAACACAGATCGATCCTGAAGATTTGTTCAAAATCCAACCATACTGTATATATATATATATATATATATAGAGGCAAGTGAACCCCGCTTAATGTAGCTTCGTTTAACGTAGTTTCGCTATAACGGAGTTAACAAATTACTACTATTTTTCGTGTAACGTAGTACGTTACCTCGCCATAACGTAATTGGGAACTACGCAACACACGAGTATATTAATTGCCGAAAAATTGACACTACATAGTGCAGAGTGACTGTAGATGGTCTCGTGGGTTCCAAGACTAGCTACGTCACACTGTGCATAATTATGTACTATGTACACTCCTTCACAGGCGAGTTTGCCGCGGAATGACTACGTTAGTTGTTGGTATTTTACTGCTTCATTATTTCCTCATTATTAACCATTATTTCCCCCTTTACATTATTGTGAACTCTGCAAGATGGCTACCAAACGTGGATTAAGTGACAAGGACTGCACTACTCCTAATTCAGATTTTAAGACGTTACGATGCTGGTGTTAAGGGGGCCTTCGTGTGCTCCATTGATGGTGAGTGTTAATATTTATTGTTAATTGTTAAATTGTTTACATTGTGTATTCTATTTTATCGTTTCTATTTTATAGATACGCATTTACAGTATTTATTATATGCATTTGATGCGTATTTTTCATACGTGTGTTACGTTATAGAGCCGAAAATCTTACGTCGGAAACGTATCTTCCGATAATACATACATTTCAATGGGAAAACGTGCTTCGTTTAGCGTAGTTTCGCTTAACGTAGCTTTTCCGAAGAGCGTATTTACTACGTTAAGTGGGGTACGCCCGCGTATCGCTATGTACGATGGAGGTCGCAAGAGAGCAACTCTCTCCTCCACCAGCACCAGGCCTAGAGATGGGGCCGCCAGCTTGATCTTCGTGCCAAGCACGGAACATTTACAAGGTTGCAAGGTGTGTATATATATAGGATCAATCCCAGAATAGGCACCTGAAATCATTTTTAGGTGCTTAATCTGGGATTGAGGCAAAACACAGGTGCTTAATCTGGGATTGAGGAGAAAAAAATATAAACAGTTTTTAGAGATATAATTTCATTGTTTTTATCAATATTTGAAAAAATCAACTCTAACCTAACCTAACCTAACCTAACCTAACCTAATCTTTTGCTATACCAATTTATGTGGCAAGATAGATTTGCTTCAGATGGATTCAGAAACATTCGGGTTCATATTGCAGGAATTTATAATATCTAAAATTTTTCTTTATTCATTAAACCACTTTAAACCTTTTATAACTTTGCCTTTATTACATTTGTAATAAACTTTGTATAAACAATAAATTTTGTAATCATCAGGTTTTTTTTATTTAATTCCTTGCAAGGTGCCTATTCTGGGATTGAGGTTGAACGCAGGTGCTTCATCTGGGATTGAGGTACATCAGGTGCCTATTCTGGGATTGACCCTATATGGGATATATATATATATATATATATATAATGTTGGGTTTTCTTTTCGAGTGACTTTAAGTGTTATACTTTTGCCTCTCATTAGTCTTCAGACTGTAATATTACTTTTAAATGCAGAGTGAGGATGATGAAAAGAGAGAGGAGGAGCTGAAGAGGGGGTTGGGGTTGAGATGCGGGCAAAAAATGAAAGAAAAAGAAAAAAAATGACGGAACGGCAACAAGAACTGTCCCCATTCTCTCTCTCCCCTCCCCCCCTAACCGTGGAGGAGGGAGAGAGTTGGTTGCGGTGGGTGGATGGAAACATGAAAAAAAAAAAAGAAAAAAAATCAGTTCCTTCCCTTAATTTTAAAAGTCACACGTTTTTCCCCAGTTCCTTAATCTCATTCTTTTGTTACTAAGCGTATAACAAACTCCTTTTCTTAAAGATAAAAAAAAAATAATAAAAAAAACGAAAATGGATAAAAAAAAAATATATATATATTTTTTTTTTTCCTAAAAAATAAAGATTTATCAGACTGGAAAATAGAATGCAATTTAAAAAAAAAAATTGTACAACACTTTTAATTAAAAAAAATTTTAGGGCATATTTTCGATGTTGGATTCGCGTCTTTTTAATTTTTTTCTTTTTTTATTAAAATTTTTAACAGTTTTTAAATATAAAATTTTAAGTATTTTTTGGCGGGGCCAAATGTAGGAAAATAGGTTATGAGTTATCACAATAATGTCGCTGTATAAACAATAAATAATAATAATAATAATAACAATGGCTGTAGAAAGGATATTTGGATCACCTGAAGATCCGTCACCCCAGCCTTAGGTGACCCCAGCCTTAGGTTAGGTCGTGATATTTTCGTTAGTTAACCTTATAAAGCTAACTAAAAAAGGCTGGGGTGACGGATCTTCAGGTGATCAGGATATTTGAGTAAATAGTTTACAAACATCGAGTATTTTGTGAGAATTTTGTTAGGGAAAGAAAGTACACACACACACACACACACACACATATATATATATATATATGTGTGTGTATTCATGCATAGGATTGATTCCGAGTAGTGAGTCATAAAGACTCTCGCATAAAATTAAAAGGTAATACCCATCCCTTTACGCTGAAGACTGTCTTTCATTTCATTAAAGTCTCTTGGACACTTTCTTTTAATCTGTTTTCTGGAACAAAAAATTCTTTTTTAACGTTTTTTTTTTCGAACTCTCTCAGTCTGTCAGGATAGATGAAGTTACTATGTACTCTGCTCACCTTTGTAGTTTTGACTACTGACTGCATAAATTATAGTTTAGATCAGGTTAAAGAAAGTCAGATTAGGTTGAATGAAGCCAAAAGATTGGGTTAAGATAGGGTAATAACAAAGATTATTTGTAACAAGAACCGAAACTGCGCCCACTTTTGCGTTAACTTTATTTCTCTTCTGCCATCTAGTGTTTGGAAGAAGAACTACTGTAAATTACCCCCGGAAAAAAAGTTAATTTAGATTAAATTTTAATATTTATTAGTTTAATACGTAACTAAATATAGGATCACTGAATAAATTAAATAGAGGATTATATATTTTTGAAGATTACTGATAAATTCAGATTTTGGTAATGTACTTGTAAATCATGCGGATATACCTTTGTGTTAAGCTTATAGTTCTGACTCCATACGGTAGATGGCGAGTATCTAATAGTTACTTAGCGGAATAACGTCAAAATAATACAAACCATGGTCAGTTTCGTATCTTATCATATATATATATATATATATATATATATATATATTAGTGATGTAGCGGATGTCATTTTTTTCACATCCGCGGATGCGGATGAGGATGTCTACATTTTCGTTTATTTTTTAGGATATATTCGAGATATGTTGTGTTTAACGTATATAATAAGTTATTATATAGAGAGAGCTGTAGCTATAATGTAGTATAATTGATTAATTGTACAATAATTGCTGTACTTTTCTCTGAACATATAAAATAATATCAAGCATCTAACTAATATAGAAATCAATTAGTGAATTCGTCTGCAAATAAATTCGTTATATTTTGTTGAGTTTCAGCCACAATTAGAAACCATAATTGTGTTACCAGGATGCGGGACGTGAACCCAACTCAAATGCACCCCACCGACCTCTTTCCCCAACCTCCACCCTTATAGAAAGAGATCTTTAATTAGCTTGATAACTATTTATATTAAGTTTAAAGTTTTATTAGGCATATTTATAAATGAGTAATTAAAATAAAGTAAACTAAGATGTTCATCGTTTAATGTTCAAACTTAATTATAGGAAGGTTATGCTTAAGGAACATTAATTTTTCTGCCTTTTCTGCTGCCAGTCTGTTTCTCTTTTCATCATATATTAATCCAGCACTGCTAAATAATCTCTCGCTTGGTACGTTTGTTGGAGGACAGGCTAAATGTTTCCTTGCAAGTTTACTCAAGTATGGATAGATATTCTGCGTATTTTTCCACCAACTAATAGGATTGTCACATGCAGCCAGGCGTTTTTCTTGGTGATAGCTCTCGATCATTTTTACTACATCTTTTGACATCGCGTAGGTCTCGTCATTGCTGCTTGACTCAAGAAACTGAGAGAGAGATTCTGTGATAGATTTGCTTGTTGAAGGTGTTGGTTCTGTCACTGAAACTTTTATTCTTTTGGTGGGTGGCGAAGCGACAGATTCAAGAGATTGAAGCTCTTCAACTGCTTTGCCAAGTGATGATTTAACTCGTTCTAATGTACTAGGTGAAAATAACTTAGCTTTGTAACGTGGATCTAAGTAGGTTGCAAGAGAGTAACTTCATACAAGAACAGCCTCTCGTCTTGTCGCTTGCATCACTTTTGCGCACAATGAACTAGTTCTATTAATATAATAGAATTTGATAATTTCCGCTTATTAATGACGTTTTATCTCAACGGTCCACATCCGCACGACATCCGCAGTCCAAAGTGCGGATGCGGACGCGGATGCGAGAAAATGCGCGGATGTTTCGCGGATGCGGATGCAGATGTGACCTACATCACTAATATATATATATATATATATTATATATATATATATATATATGCACACACACACACACACACACACACACAGGGTGAGTCAAAAGTCTGGAAACATAGGAACTATGCTTATCAATGCAAATATATATATGTATATTTGTATTGAAAAGTATAATTCCTATGTTTCCAGACTTTTGACTCACCCTGTATAATGGAATTATCCTCTCTTTTCCAAAAGAACTTCGATACTAAATTTGAACATCCGCTAAAATTCCGTTTTCTTTGATTTGAAGGGGAAATTAAAATCGTGGAACGGATCGAAATAAGGAAAATAACAAAAAGAAACGAAAATTAATTTTATTTATTTACTATAATATAATGTTTTTTTTTTAATTAGTTGACTTTCTTTATGCAGCGCATAATATACATTCAAATATTATATATATATATCAGTGGTTCCTAACGGGGGCAGTACTGTTCCCCCATTAGTAGGAGTTTGTAAAGTTTAGGGGGCCGTTGAGAATAAGGGGGTCGCTAGAGGAAAGGAGTGAATGACTTGCAAACTTAAGTATTAACGCCATGCATAAAAAAAAAAAAACGTAATGTAAAATTAGATTATTATTTAGAAAAATAAATATCAATGAATTCATTAATTTTCAAATACATTTACTGATCATCGATCAAAAATACTGTTTGGTGAAAGGGGACACTACCTTCAGAAAAACTGGGAACCACTGATATATACACAGTATATGTATATATAGAGTCTGTATATTGTGTGTGTATATATATATATATATATATATATATATAGAGAGAGAGAGAGAGTATATGTATATACTGTACACACACACACATATATATATATATATATATATATATACGAGTATATATGACGATAAACATCTGCATATTAAAACAATTATGTACCAAATAGAATTTATAGAATTTATAGGATTTATAGAATTCAGACACATTAAAGATAATGGTGACGAAAAGTGTCTACTATCAATAAAGCTTTTAATATTCCATTATAATAATGATAGAGGAATTGATCGATAGTCAATAATGAATTGAGTCTGTCCAACTGTGAATCAGAAATGTTTCATTATTCAACAAGTTATACAGGGGTGCCAAGTTACTCTAATAAATTGATGGGGGAGGGTGTCTGATCGGATATCGTTGTGTATGTGTATATATATATATATATATATATATTCCCGGCTGGGGACCACCACATTTAGTGCCTGATATTTCGTGTCAAGTCTGCATATGTGAAGAGAGAGAGAGAGAGAGAGACTTTATAACTGAAACGGAATAATTGGTATCTCTTTAACTCCAAAGGAAAAAAATACTCCTACTTTGCGCATTAAGAATTAAAAGGGTTTTGCTTTTTATGAACAAAGACCGATATATAATCCATCACGACGATAGTAATGTTTGGTAAAGTTTTTTGACCTCCTTCGTAATAGCAAATCTCACGTGACCGGGGTCCGGTGGGAAGAGGAACCGACCCCTTTATTTATTTATTTACGTTTTTAATTTTTTTTTACACAGTTTTAAAAAGTTTTGCCTGAAAGTGAGTTTTCTTTCTGTGACAGCTTCTTTCCCTGACTGTACCATTACAGATACAGTCGCCTAAAAAAACTCTAGATACCATTGATGTAAATTTTAATTCCTCGTATAAACATAAAACATATACATTTGGAGTTATGGATGGCACGTTAACGCCCAAAATCAATTCAGCGTTCAAACAACCCACAATAAATACATAATAAATGAATAAAAGTCTAGATTTTGGCATAATTATGAGTAATGAGTATAAGTTAATGAATAAATAAATCGATAAAGTTAAATAAAATTGGCGCTTTTTTTTTCTTTTTTTTCTTATTAAAATTTCATTGACTCACGTTTTGAATCAAGTTTTTTCACCTTTTCCTTCCTTTTCAAATCCGGATTTTCCATCTCTTCCTTCTCCCCTCAACCCGTCCCAAATAATAGATTCGCCTTACCTCACCCCCTCACAATTTATCAAATTTCTCTCCCGTCACCTCCAACCCCCACCCACCCCTCCTCTCATCCCTCCACGGCCCCGTTGCAAACCCCACTCCACCCCCGCTTTACCCATTCCCCCATGATTCCATTTTCAAGATGAATTGAGACATGGACGTGGTCCTCACCCTTTGTTACCAAGGCCTTAACTCATGAACCACCAATATATATATATATATATATATATATATATATATATATATTGCAATGATTAGATTTTAACGTAATGATTTTTATTTATATAATATATTTTCTATTTATTTATTTATTTATAATACTCGTATTTGTTATATAGAACTTACATTGTGCTTCAAACTTTAATGGTTTTCCTATAGCTACGCCTATTGAATTTTGTTTAACTACACTGTTTGTCTGGTTAGGCTTAACGGAGGGGAGACCAAAACACGAATTACAGTTACAACAGTTAATATAAAATATAAGTGTTTTTAATAATCCTATTCCCTTTACTACACTCGCCCCAACATTTTTTTTTTAAATAAGTTTTCAATCAGGAAACTCATTAACAACAATTTAAAAATTTACATTTCCATTCTGGCAATAGAAAGTCAGAGAACAGCAACGGAAAAATGAACATTACAGCCGAACTTCATCCACGACATTTTATATCATTGCATTATGGCTATTTCGAAGTTATTTATATAAATTTTAATAACGGTTTAAATCAATTAATCAAATTTTTTGTTAAAAAAAAAAAAAAAAAATAAAATTGGGGATAAATTTTCGGATCAGGGCCCCCAGCCTTCTTTAGTTAATTTTATAAAGCTAATTAACGAAAATATCACGACCTAACCTAACCAGTCGTCAAGGGCGTACAGTTGACCTAACGATTGGTTAGGTTAGGGCGTGATATTTTCGTTAGTTAGCTTTATAAGGGTAACTAAAGAAGGCTGGGGGGCCTGATCTTCAGGTGATCCAAATTTTCTTTTAAACTTTATTGTAAAATCAATTGTAAAGTCAATCGCTTTATTGTAAAACGATTTCTCACCAAGAACGAAAATAGTATATATACAGTAGTTACTATCAGAGCAAAAATGGGGGAAATAAAACAAAGCCGTTTTCAAAACATGCTGAACAAAGCCACGTAGTACTAAACAATAAAAAAAAAAATTCTATAGAATATACTGTGTATAATACTCGTACATATATAGGGTGTACATAAAGTCAGGATCTATTTTTGTGAAGCACTTGGAAATTATATGGAATTCAATCATAAAATGATAAAGTGGTAACATTTATTAAATAATTAAGAGTAGGATTCGACGTGACGCCCATCAGTATCCCTGCACAGCTCAAATCGTTCCGCAGCATTTCTAAACACATTCTGGAGCATTTGCGGGGTTGTTTTATCTGCAGCAGTTCGTATACGTGTACGTAAGTTTTCAAGACTCGTAATCTTCGTCTGATAGACGTGCGATTTGATAAAGCCCCATGCAAAGAAATCTAAAGGGGTTAAATCTGGTGATCTCGCTGGCCAAGGTCTTTTGTTGCTTCCGCGTCCGATCCAGCGATTTGGAAAACGTCCATTTAGATAATCCTGAACAATTTTGGCATAGTGACAAGGAGCACCATCATGTTGATAGACGACGGTACTAACAATCCTATCCCCGTCGTCTATCAACATGATGGTGCTCCTTGTCACTATGCCAAAATTGTTCAGGATTATCTAAATGGACGTTTTCCAAATCGCTGGATCGGACGCGGAAGCAACAGACCTTGTGAAGCGAGATGACCAGATTTAACCCCTTTAGATTTCTTTGCATGGGGCTTTATCGAGTCGCACGTCTATCAGACGAAGATTACGAGTCTTGAAAACTTACGTACACGTACACGAACTGCTGCAGATAACATAACCCCGCAAATGCTCCAGAATGTGTTTAGAAATGCTGCGGAACGATTTGAGCTGTGCAGGGATACTGATGGGCGTCACGTCGAATCCTACTCTTAATTATTTAATAAATGTTACCACTTTATCATTTTATGATTGAATTCCATATAATTTCCAAGTGCTTCACAAAAATAGATCCTGACTTTATGTACACCCTGTATATTGTCCAAACCGTCATTTCATTGCTTGCTTTTAGAGAACACTTTATCATATCAAATTGTCGCATATCATCCTTGCAACATCTTCAACGGTGAAGGATTCTCTCCTGCTGTGCAAAACGTCACGCGTATGGCTGTAAATGATTTCATAATCACTTTACGGCGGACTCGTATTGGACGTAATGCGAAAATTCTTCGTTCAACACATTCCTGGATTGCCTTACGACAGAAATTCGCGTGTACAACACTTTCCTACGACGAGGGAAGATTTCAATCGTAAGCTCATCAGGAGACTACCAGCTCGGGATTTGCCTGCCCCAAATCCATCCTTCCATTTTGTAGTGGTCGGTACTTGTAGGTTATCTCCCCGGCCAGTGGCGGTTCCTCATATGGGCAATATGGGCAGCCGCACAGGGCGGCATTTGTGGAGGGGCGGCATGAGCGCCTGCAAAAAAAAAATAAAAATAAAAATAAGAATATAAATAAATAAAGAAATAAATAAAAAAAAAAAAATAAAATAAAATAAATAATAAAAGATCAATGACTTTGCATCAAGGAAGGTAAGAAGAGTCAGGCTTTAGATGGCAGTTGTGCTGTGGTGCAATTTATTTTGTTTCTTGTTCAAAGTGTAGCATAATAATTACCCTCTCTTAAGTGTCTTATTCTATTTATGTGATAGAGCATTTGTACAATTTAGAAATTTGATTCTCTAGTTTATTTATGGCAGTTGTGCAATTTAATTTGTATTTTTCCTGTTCATAGTATCATAATTACATTCTCTTAAGTGAGTTATTCTATTTACGTGATGAAGGATTTGTAAAATTCAGAAATTTGAGTCTTTGTTTGGTTCTGAAGTTCCAACAATTAGTCCAATAAAAAGTTATTTTGTGAAAGAGTTATGTCTGTCCTTTATTTTGGGGGGATTCGAATGTGTGTGTGTTGGCGAACAGGGGGGGGGGGGGGCGCTGAAGGTGAGGTTCGCCCAGGGCGTCATGTAAGCTAGGACCGCCACTGTCTCCCCCACCACCAATTTTGACAGAATATTTTCGTTAAAACTAACAAAAATATCACGACTTAACCTAGCCAATTATCAAGGGCGTACAGTTGATCTATTAGTAAATAGTAAATACTATTCCAGAAACAAACAATGTTATAATTAATAATTAATAGATCAACTGTACGCTAGGGTGGATCGATTTTACATTTTTTTCGATTTTATATTCTAATAGAGACAAAAACTTGCGCATGCATGAGAAAATAGCCTCTGCAAAATCTTAGCTTAATAGGTAATCATCTTCTGCCCCCGGCAGAGCGATGAAAATCATATTTTAGTAGTCAAAAACGTATTTTTCTTATAATTTTTAAAATATTTCATTATGTGTGTGTTATTTCATGCCTAAGCAACGATATAAATGCTATGGGAAATATATAAATGCATTATTTAAGACAAAGAGCCGATCTGAAAATATGTATAATATACATATTTTCAGATCGGCTCTTTCTCTTAAATAATGCATTTATATATTTCCCATAGCATTTATATCGTTGCTTAGGCATGAAATAACACACACGCAAAATTTATGACTCTAGGCTAGGGTTTAAAAATACGTTTTTGACTACTAAAATATGATTTTCATCGCTCTGCCGGGGCAGAAGATGATTACCTATTAAGCTAAGATTTTGCAGAGGCTATTTTCTCATGCATGCGCAAGTTTTTGTCTCTATTAGAATATGGAAATCGAAAAAAATGTAAATCGATCCACCCTACTGTACGCCCTTGATAACTGGTTAGGTTAAGTCGTGATATTTTCGTTAGTTTTAACGAAAATATTCTGTCAAAATTGGTGGGGGGAGATAACCTACAAGTACCTAGTGGTCTGTCAGGAAGGAGTCTTTTCAGTCGGAAAAAGCCTCCGGAAAGCGTATATCTCAATTGTTCCTGTCCTCGAATCAGCGCTGCCGTGACCAAACCTTTCACTGGTATTCATTAATTATTCATCGGGAACCTTCGAGACACTCGAACAACTCTCGAACTGTCAAACCTACTCCACCAGTAGTTAGTCCTACTCCGCCAGTATTTAATCGTACTAGTGCATTGTCTGACCAAGCTCCTCCCACTTAGCATTAATTGATTCACCCGATTCGGGAAACGAAGGTATACACGAAGGTCAAATGCGAGAAACAATAACTTAAAATTTCTTAAAATTGCGCTATTCAGTGCTACGTCAATTAAAAAGAAATTACTGGCATTTATAGTGCTAGTCAAAACTGAAAACTCTGACATCATAGGACTAATTGAATACTGGATTCACTCTGAATCAAGGACTTTGCAGGAGAATTTGAAATGATAGGTTACAAAAGGTTTCACAGAAATAGAAACAGAAGGGAGGGTGGCGGAGTACGTACTCTTATATTCGTATGCTCGTTACTTCCTGCACTTGGTAAATAGTAATATTATTTCTGCTCATAAAATGTTGGGAATTGAACTAAATTTGGAGCCTTTGAAGAATAGGGCCCCCAGCCTTCTTTAGTTAGTTTTATAAGGCTAACTAACAAAAATATCATGACCTAACCTAACCAATCGTCAAGGGCGTACAGTTAACCTAACGATTGGTTAGGTTAGGTCGTGATATTTTCGTTAGTTAGCCTTATAAGCCTAACTAAAGAAGGCTGGGGTCCCTATTCTTCAATAGCTCCCTAAATTTTAACAATAAAATAATGCATCTATTTCTAGTATATAGACCACCTCAATACCCCGTTGATAAGGATATAAACTTGTAAATAATAAGATTAGTGTAATTTTTGGCTATTTAAATATGGTAATATAACCTGAAAAAATATAGCAGCTGATGCTTAGGGCTGAAGACTGTTGGAATTTGCGAATGATAATCCGTTAAGTCATTGAGTTGACGGTCCTACTAGGGATGACAGTAAATGAGATCTCTTATTCACGAGCGAAGATGACCTAGTCTCTAACTTGACTATTGGTGAAACTTTGAGTAACAGCAATTACAATTTGATCTCAGGGTTCCAATTAGTACTCGAGAAAAAGCGCACAAAAGGTTGAATTTCTCTAGAGCAAATTTTGAAAGTTTCCACACTATTGAATTTCTAATAAACGAGGATGTCATTGTCACCTGGAACTCACTCATCAATTTAGAATATTACAGGATACTTTTGTACCCACTAAAATAGTTTCCTCTTTGTCAACCAAGACGCCGAAATGGTTTAACAATGAAATTAACAATACTATTATGAAAATAAATTGAGCCTATTAACTACTTAAGTCACATTCTAACCTGAGACTAATTCAGAAAATTATATAAACCTAGGTCGGAGGGTTAAATCCTTAATTAGGTCGGCTAAATGAGATGGACGCTAGAGTTGCCTCACTCTCTAAAGTTAACCCTAAAGAGTTTTTTGCCCGTGTTAACAGCAGAAAGCGAATTAAAAATTCGGTAGGTCCCCTAAAAGATAAAAATAGCATACTGAAATGTAGTGATTTTGACATAGCTAATACGTTCTTCATTACAGTCTTCACGGAAGAAGACTTAACTGAAGTACCAAATCCCCAGATTACGTATAACGGTGATCATCCATTAGAGACCATAAGTTTTGCGAGACGTGTGGTGCAGCAACTAATTGATAAGATAAATAAGTAAAAATCACCCTGTCGTGACTTATTTCTCCCTAAGGTATTAAAGAGGTTAACCACAATATTGTTGATGATTTAGTAAGTATATTCAAACTATCATTAATATTATAAAAAATTCCAACCGACTGGAAATTAGCAAATGTTACACCAATCTTTAAAAAGGGTGATAAGCAAAATCTTTGTAATTACCACTCGATCAGTTTGACGTCAACTATCGGCAAACTGTTAGAATCTACTATTACAGAACGTATTGTATATCACCCACGGGCGTCGATCATTGGGGGGGGGACATGTCCCCTTAACTTTTTTGTGTGTTGGGGGGGGGGAGACAATATGTTTATTTGAAGTTGTATTTCTTTAATATATCTATCTTTGATAATTTTTTAATATGTCATTTGTTTATGCGTATCTAAAGTAGCAAGTTTCTTAACAGAAGTGTAATTTGTTTCAGTTCAATTCAACGAATATAAATAATTTTTATTCGAAAAATATATGAGGTTACTGCTTCAACACTTTTTGCTCTTGTCATTTCTAAAATGTCCTCCCCCACCCCCAACTTTTGAGAAGCGATCGACGCCCATGGTATCACCTCGAATCAAACAATTTAATTTTTTATTCTCTACATAGATTCAGGCGACATAGATCTTGTCTAATAAACTCGTTAGAATTCTTCCATAATATGTATACTTTATACGACACAACTAGGAAAACGGATATAGTTTATCTCGACTTTCAAAAGCCTTTGACAAAGTTCTTCACGCGAAATTAATGCCTACAGTTAGGGGACTAGGAATTACCGGGCTCGTTTCCAACTGGATTGAAGATTGGTTATGAGATAGAAAACGGAGAGTGGTAATAAGTGGAGGGCTTCGGAGTGGGCCCATGTCACCAGTAGGGTTCCACAAGGTTCCGTTCTGGGTCCTCTATTTTTTATCATCTATATTAACGATATAGACGTTGGGTTTCTAAGTACAATTTCTAAATTTGCAGACGATACTAAATTAGGAAATAGTGTAGGTCAGGGGTTCCCAAATTGGTGTTCGGCGGAACACTTGTATACCGTGAGAAGTGTTCCGCGGAACACAATTTGGGAACCCCTGGACTGTAGGTAATAAGGAAGGCGTAAGAACTCTTCAAAATGATCTTGATAGATTGGATTGGGGGAATGGTCTGCTACTTGGCAGATGCCATTCAACTTGGACAAATGTAAGGTAATGAACATAGGTTACAAAAACCCGAAGACCGATTACTCTCTCTTGGGAAGGAACTTGACTGAGACCGATTTAGAGAAAGATTTAGGAGTCTATATCAGTAATGATCTCAAACCGTCAAAGCACTGTGCAGAAGAAGAGGGCCTTAAAAAACTAGGTTATATTAAAAGACACTTCCAATTTAGAAACAAGGAGATTGTACTGTCTCTACAATTAACTAGTTAGACCTCAACTCGAACATTGTGTGCAAGTTTGGTTCCAGTCCATTAGAAGGATATACAAAGGTGGGAAAGGGTAGAAGCAAGGGCCACAACACTGATCCTTTCCATGAGACTTCAAAACTACCAATGTAAATTAAAGCGCTTAAATCTGCTTACTTTAGAGGCCGGAAGGTTGCGCGGTCAGCTTATTCAACTTTTCAAGAAGCTCAATGGAATAGACAGGGTAGATAGACTACAGGAAATTATTTTCATTTAATACCAATCCAACAAGAAATAATGGCTTTAAATTGGAACTAAAAACATTTAGTAGCTCCATCTGCAGTAATTTCTTTCCCTATAAAATAATTAATAAAATAATTAATATCTGGAACCAACTTCCAGGGCCGTAACTAGGATTTAGAAATTAGTGAGGTCCAGATTTTTTTCGAGCGCGGCGGGACGAGCAAAATTCAGACCAAAATGACATCTACAAACACAACCCAAGCTATACACTAAACACAAAACACAAAACGCTCGACGCTCCCTCTTTTCAAAAGAAAAGCGATAATATGCGTTTCATACACGGAGAACGGTTCAGTCTCTTTTTTTTTTTTTTAGGAAATAATTATCGAGGTCCGGACCTCGGTGACCTCATAGGTAGTTACGGCCATGCCAACTTCCCTCGGAGGTTGTTTCACGTCAAAGTGCAAATATGTTTGAAAATAGGCTGGATAAAGTTCTGAATACATTCACGGTTTAAGACTGCCCCCATATAATATAATTTAAGAAAATAGTATTATAGCGTAACCCTGTGGGAGTTTGTTTAAACATTCACTCCTTCACTTAGTCCTCATCCCACTTTAGAGCGACGTCTCTGGTTGCATTGTGACCCACATAGCATGATCAACTATCGAGCAACCTATTTTTGTTATCACTTGCCTCATAACACCCCTAAGTGGGAGACTCTTGAATTGGTCGTAGAAACAACAAATACAGAGGTATACAGGAATTTTCTCTACTCTCGTGGTGGCACAACGCCGCGAAGTACGAATACGTCAGTATACCACTTGTCGCATAAATACCTCTCACGACGCGAGACCCAAGTTGAAACTCGATGACATTCAAAGAGTTGCCAGACACATACACATGACAGACATGACACGATCACGCACTTGTCTGCCTTGTTAACGTGTCTAAGAATAGAGTAAATAAGTATTTTGTAGAAATACATAATTTCCTAACGAACAAAAAAACTTTAAAAAAAATGCATGGCATGGATTAGGTGAGGCAGAGTTCCATTTCTGCCGTCACAATTTCTTTTTTCCTTTTCTTTTCCTTGGGTGGCTGTGTGCACGTGACGGGTGAGGGTATGGTGTGGGAAATCTGATTTCCGTTCTCAATTGCTGTTTCAACACCTTTCCTGCAGAAGCATTTCATTACTTTGTCGGCGTGATGGCTTTGCGCATACATGGGGGTAGACATGGAGAGTTTGATCTTTACCTCTCTTAATCCTTTTGGGGGCTAGCCTGGAGTGGTCCAAGGAGTCTTTGTTGGCCCGATACCTCGGTAAATAAAGCTGTAAATATATTGTATAAAATCAAAACCATATAATATTATTATGTTAGTTCATACAACGGTGCTATCTAGTGTACGATTTTGTGTGCATAGCATAATTGTAGAGTTAGTTTGTATATTCTCCTCTTTCCTGTAAAATTTTTCTTGGCTACTTTTCCAGGGGTCAATGTATTTTCTTCAACCTTTTTCCGCACCCGCCTCTGGCAGGGAGGGAGCGGAAGGTGGGGAGAGAACATTATGTTTTTCTATCCAGTTTTGTACTACTGCTATAGAATAATTAAAAAATGCACTAGTTTAATAACAGGAAGCTCCCCGAGTAAACCGAAAGGTCTTTGAGGCTTCCTCTTGTCCTCGTAACTCCTTGTAACTATCTTGTTGCTCTTCGCACGGGTGGGTGAACGAGTTTTTGAGGAATCGAAACGTAAGTTTGTCAATTTTCGATTGAACACTTTCATCTTTTTTGTATATAATTCAAAAGACGTAAAATTATTTTTTTCAGTGTTCTCATCAAACCATTTTAGTAAACCAGTAAAACAAACAGTTTACTGCAACCAACTGTGTCACTGTTAATAGGATTGTAAACCTCAAAACATAACTTTAATTGGCTCAGGCCAAAAATAAGAGACAAACAAAAATTTGCATAAAAATTACAGAATTTCGCACACTAATCGCACGCTAACTATGAGTAAGTTACGGCATTTACATCAAAAACGTCTAAAAACAAAACAGTATTGCATTGTACGGTGTATATATATATATATATATATATATATATATATATATATACTGAGCGGCAGAAAAATCGGTCCACTTGGAATATCGCGAAAAGCAAAAAAGTGGGCAAGCTTCTGTTTATAAATGTTTTAAAATTCGAAAATATAGTCTATGAGGCAACCAAATAACGAGACAAAACGTCAGCTACGAACACACTAGCTGTAACGAATTTTCGACTTCTTTCAAGAATTCGACAGTTTGACATTCAGTTGCTCTTACACTGCTAGTGCCACTTTTTTCTTCCATTAGTGGGAACAGGCATTTGCGTTTAGTAACAGATAGACTTCTAATTCTTTTGGATTTCAGAATTGAACATTTACAATGGATTTGAGTGCCGTGAACGTCGCAAGAGTCGTCGCCCTAATTGAAGATGGTCGGAGACAGCGCTACGTCGCCGATGCGCTAGGAATTCCAAGAACAACGGTTCGACGTGTCTACCAACGTTATGTGGAGACAGGAGAGTACACCAAAAGACCAGGATCTGGAAGATCGCGCTGCACATCTACCCGTGACGATCGTTTCATCGTCTTGAGTGTTTTGCGACATCGTCGCTTGACTGCCACAAACGTCCGCAATGAGCTGGAAAGGTCTCGAGACGTCAGTGTATCAGAGCGAACCGTTAGAAGGAGACTTATGGAAAGTGGCTTACATGCTAGACGTCCAGCAATGGGCCCGGAATTGCTCCCACACCACCGCAATGATGACAAAAGATTTGTCGAAACGTCTGAAGTACAAATAAATGAAAATGTTTGCCGTTGTGTTGATCCTTCTGTTCATATATATATATATAATATATATATATATATATATATATATATATATAATATATATATTATTGTTCAAACTGTTATCCGCAATAATAACAATATGTCGATAAAATCAAGGAGAAAAAACTTGAGTGAGAACCAGAAATGACGCCCGGTTTTACCCGACCGAAGTAGCGAAGAACCACTCTCTCCAGTATCAACGTAATCGCTCGAACAACGCATCGGAAGGATTGTTAAAAGGGCTACAAAAGCTATAGAAACGTTACCATCGTTCTAAAACAACCAATTTTTGTTCGTCAGTTAAATCTTAAACTATATTTTCACCAGGATCATTAATTAAGTAACAATTAATAAATTAATAATTTTCCTAAAAACATTCGGTAATAAATTTTAACAAAAAAAAAAAAAAAAAAAAAAAAACGAAAAATGAGAACAATAAATTAATTCTGATTTGTAACACTAAATTTAACAGGAAGAAACCCCTATAATTTGCAAAACTTCTTAGAAAATAACTCTCTCCTTCAACACGAAAACCTAACATGGTTTGCAAATGACAGTGTTCACAGTAATTCAACGCCCAGTATCAGAAATAGTTACATTTTCGCCAGTAAAAATAGATGTGAAATATATATATATATATATATAATATATATATAATATATATATATATATATATATATATATATATATATATATATATAAATAATTAAAATGAAAAAGTTTATTGGCGGACCATAGTCTATATAACAAATATTAATACTATGAACTGGCAATAGAATCCAGTAACAATTCATGTACAAAGGACAGAAATATATATAATTAATGAGAAATAATATAGTAATGTCGGAGCTAAGTGGAGCTACAGACAGACGTTTTCATATCATGAATTCCATAGTTTAGAATCCAGGGCTTCTCAAACTTTTTTCACTTGCGACCCCTTTGGATCAGACAAATTTTTTCGCGACCCTTCACTCAATGTCATAAAAGCAATAGGTACTAACACTGTATATTTATGAAAAAAATAATATTTTCAAATGTTTCTGCGACCCCCAATAATATTTACGCGACCCCTAGTTTGAGAAGCCCTGGCTTAGAAGACATACGACAGGACTGATGAATATCTTGGATAATTGGGTTGGTTGATTTTTTAATTCTTTGCATTAGACTATTGAGCACGTCTTGTTACCTTTGGGAAGCTCGGGTCATTGCGGATAGCAAACATTTGCGAAACTGAGCATCTCGGGGGTAATTCATGTAGGAGTCTAAAAGATCCGTTGTACAGCAAATTTAGGGTTCTGCCAGAACCTTTTCTATAATTCATCCAGAATTGCTGTCCGTATATATTACTACAGAAAGTACGAAAGAGTGTTTTTAGCTTCACTTGTACAGAACCAGAAATTCCTTATAGTCAAATTCGCTCTAGCACAGAGGCTTCGATATTGTTTTCTTATATCTGAGTCATCACTCAAGGAGCTGATGATAGTTTGACCCAAATACTTAAATTCTTGTACTTCCTCAATTGCTTCACCTCTCATTTTAAACCTAATATCAGCTGGCTGATTAGAGTTTTTAGGATGGAATTGCATAACCTTAGTTTTTGTAACATTAAAAAGAATATCATATGTCTGCGAATATATGATAATTCAACAGACTTTTAGCAGCCGATCCAGCCCTTTAACACAGGGACTTATTAACACCATATCATTGGCATAAAGTTATTTATCCTTGTGTTATCTATACAACATCCAACTGTTGGCTCATTAAGTGAAGCAATTAATCCGTCAATATACACATTAAACAGCAGAGGAGAGAGCAAGAAGCCTTGTCTCACCCCGCAAGAGGAACCAAAACATTCGGATAGTACATTGCCCCACCTAACGGTAAAAGATTGGTGGGAATACCAAAATTTCAATAAATTTAATATGTACGTGGGAACCTTCCTATCTTCTAGTTTTTTAACTAAAATATTGTGGTTCACTCTATCATATGCCTTATTTATATCTAGGAAACAGATACTGTATAGGCTTATCAACCAACCATACACAGCTTTTATAAATTTAATTCTATGGAAACTGACTTAGGACCTATGTAAAAATAGACATAGTTTTATTTTGCAAAGTTAGTTATAACATAACTATATATATACTGAATCGTATTTAGTTTAATTTATGTAAAAGATATAATTATATTACTGTAAACTATTTCTTGCCTCATCTTAATCGTATTATTCCCAAAAAAAAAAAAAAGGACGACGTTTCGCGTAACCCAGATTATTTTAGGGTCATGTCGGGTCAAATGTTTTTCAGTATTCATTGAGTGAGATTAAAAGTATTTAAAAGTCGCCTGGATTAAAATATAAAATATAATATTAAAATAGAAATTATTTTGCCTTAAACGCTTTTCTTTTTTGTACATTGTCCATTTTTGGTTCCGAAACATAAAACAGTATAAATTTAACATGAATGAACGATAGAAGTGGTTATAGTTCAATGTTGGAATGAGAGAGAGAGAGAGAGAGAGAGAGAGAGATATTGTTCATAACTCCCCAATGACGATATTTTTTATTCATAAAATTGAAATTCTGTCCCTGATGTTAGATTAAAAAAAAAAATTGCGTCCCATTTTTTTATTCGATTATTAATTAGTATTTTTTAGCGAAATTAATTATCAAACGCGAAAATCATAATGCAAATAGGATTAATATGAATCGTTGATGTACTGAAAAAGGGTTGCTTCCACAGAAGGAAAAACGAACTTAATAACAGATGATTATAAGGGTGCGAGTATCATTCTCTTAAAGCCGTACCATTCCGTGCAGGTTGAAAACTCCCTATTTTTCAAAAATAATAAAGCATTTGAAATATACCCGCTTTAGTCGATCATCAAAATATACCCAAAACGTTCACATACATAAAATTCCCATTTCCGTTTTCATACTTTCTTATAACTCCTTTTCAAACACTTTTTCTTATCATCTTATCAAGGGTTGTGTAAAGAGAGTATCTACTCCGTAATCATCTACATTTTATGGACGACTATACATAAGCGTTAGCCTGTGTGTGTGTGTGTGTGTGAGTGATTGATGTAAATAACACTTTATTTAATTTTTTAATAAACCTTATCTATTAATTACCTTTACTTTTCACTTCATAATGATTGAAATTTCTAATACAAAAAGGAATAATGATATAATGATAAAGATAATGATCACATTCGTTGTATCTATCGAATACAACGAAAAACTAGTTGGTGCTACTTTAGTATGCGGTCTACCAGTGATGTAGTCGAGACCACCAAGTCCGAGAGTGAGACCGAGACCGAGACCTGATCCTGTGAGACCAAGATCGAGACCGAGATCAAAGGTTCGAGATCGAGATCTACCTTCCGAGATCGAGACCCTTAAAATTCGAGACCGAGATCGAGATCGAGACCAAGCTCATGCCCTTTCAATTTGTTTTACACTACTATGGAAATTAGACTATGTTAAGTATATTAATAAACTAATAACTACTTTCTCAGATGTAGTGTGTTGAATGCAAAAAGTGTAGCCTATAAATTAACAAATTAATATATATATTAGTGATGGGACGATGCATCGCAATCGCAATCGCAATCGCGATACAATCGCACATTTTTCACAATCGCAATCGCAATTGCAATCGCATTTAATGAGTGCGATTGTTGCGATTGTGAACAAAAGATTTAAATCTCTACAAAAGTTGCTATGAAAGCTGCTCTTTCATGCGTACTTAAAGGAAAGTTTAGCTAACAACAATACGGAATAATAAATAAATAATAAATAAGTCAAAAACAGAAATGAAAACGGGTTGCGAATTAGTTGAAAACAGAATAAAAAATTGGTTTAATAATAACAATAAGTACACCTCTTTATTTGCTCTATGTAAAATTGGAATGTTAAAAAAATCAAGCTAACCCTATGGTAGGTAACGCGTTTAGGTATATTTAAAGCATAAATGAGCGTTATGTGAGGCTAAAGCTAAAACATCGCAATCGCAATCGCAATCGCGCGATTTTCAAATTCTGACAATCGCAATCGCAATCGCAACAGCGATTGTATGAAATATGACAATCGTCCCATCACTAATATATATATATATATATATATATATATATATATATATATATATGTGTGTACTTTTTATTTATTTACTTCTTTTATATCTGTTACAGAAGGTTTAATGAACGTACCCACTACCCAGTTTGACTTGTGCATTTATTTAAAGCATGATAGGTGCTCATTACACTTAAGGAATATCAGCATGCTCAGAAGATCTGCTGAAGTTCGACTTCTGTGGGGCCTCATTATTATGCCTCCATGGCTAAATACACGCTCAATTGGAGCACTAGAGGCAGGCACTGTTAAAACAGTCATGGCAATATTGGCCAGTGATAGGAATTTATCCCTTTTCTGGTGCCAAAACTTTATTGGAGAGCAGTTGTCTAAAATATGAGATTCATCGATCTCTAAGAGGTACCGCCGCAACTCTTCCCTGCGGTTCAAAATTTTCTCAGTTTCAACGTTCTTCTGCTTGGACCGATAGCTTTGATATTTTGCCATTAGTCTCAGAACTTTGGTTTGACTCTGTTTTATTTCGTCATCGCTGCTGTGAGAATGAGCGCTGTCTCTCTGTATCTGCTCATTCTCCGTGCTTGAGTTTCCTGTATAGCATTTTTCCACCACCATTTCTATGAAAAATAAATTGACATATCGGTACTATAAACAGAGGCATAGCAATTAGCATAAGGTCTAAATAATATATATATATATATATATATATATATATATGACATTAATTCAACATTCACTCAGCCCAAAGAGATCTATAATGAATTTTAATGATAAAAAATACACCGGTATAATGAATTCTGTGATAATTTTTTGGTAGCGCCAACCTAAAAAACTCCAGACCCCCACCCACCCCCCGCAAGACAAACGTGGCAACTCAAAACGGGGTGACTGATTAGTGAATACCTAGAGTCCCTTACTTTTACAAACTTTCATAAACATTTCGAATTGTGTCTGTTCAACCAAGCCACCATCATGAGTATGCCAATAACATGTATTTTTCATTACGGTCTCGAGAGGTCTCGAAAGGTCTCGGGGAGAAAAACCGAGACCGCGTCTGTCGAGACCGAGATCGAGACCGAGATCTAAATAGCGGAGACCGAGATCGAGATCGAGATCTGCAAATTGGATCTCGGTCTCGAGACCTAGACCGATCTCGAGACCTACATCACTGCGGTCTACCTACGATTGGTTAGGTTTAGTGACCAGTGGCGGCTCGTCGGTAGGCACTGCGGAACTGCAGCACCCCTAAATTTTTTATTTACAATTGAAATAATCAAGAACAATATAAGGATGAGCTCACTGAATAACTTTTTCAACAACTTTTTAAACTTTTATTCATTGCTCAATGCTCATCCTTTTATTTCAGTAATTATTTCAACCCATTCTTAGAGACAGCACCCCTAGAATTTTTAGTCACGAGCCGCCACTGGGTCACTTTAGTCATGATATTTTCGTTATAACTAACGAAAATATCATGACTAAACCTAACCAATCGTCAAGGGCGATTGACATCGGGATGTAAACAAGCAATTAGTAAACAAGATAATAAGATATAATTAAAAGGTAGACCGCCGAATCGTAGGTAGACCGCATACTAAAGTAGCACCAACTAGTTTGTATAAACGAGTTATGAACCTAGTTCGCGTGAGAGAGAGAGAGAGAGAGAGAGAGAGAGAGAGAGAGAGATTATTTAAAATCTCTTTCAAACCTTAACGAAATTTACAAATCAATTAAGAGTCAAAAAGAACATCTTTCGTGACACGAGATCACTTTAAAAAAAAAAAATAAAAAAAAATACTTGGCAACTCATTTGATTTCCACAGAAAAAAATATTACTTTCTATATATAACTTTTGACCCATTATAAGGTCATAAATTACGTATATATATTCCTAGTTACGCATCTTTGTGGGCTCCTAATTTGTAATTAGTTGTGGTTATTAATAATTAAATAGGTGGAGGAAGAAATTACGTACTTTATTAATTTGTTGGGGTTACCATTTGATCTTTTAATGATCGAGGAAAAGAATAAATTGCGGGGGGCTTTTTCTTTTAATTAACAAAACAAACAAATGTTCACATTTAATAATAATACAATGACTTTAATCGAGTGTTCAGTGATACAATGATTGAATTATTGTTAATTACATTCAAAAAAGCTGCTTACGCCCTAATGACATTTTGTTGAAGTGACATTTTATGGTTATAAGGTTCCAGGGGGGGGGGGGGGAGGGGGTAAATTAATTAGTTTAGGTTAGCCTTAGTTAGGTGAGGTCAGGTTAGGTTAATTTAGGTTATCAAAGTGTTTCTGAAATATCCTGTCTACAAAATATCTGTATAAGTTCAGATTTTGAACTGTTTGCTTGGTTGCTCGTTCTTCGTCCAAACTGAACTGCTGTACTAACACTGTGAAGACTCAACTGCAATATGGTGGTGGTAGTGATGCGAATGCTCTCGTATGGAAGAGTAAGGTGCTTTACCTACAAGGAGGTTTGTACGGTCTGATTTTCCAGCAAAATATACAGTACTCACTCAGTTATCCGTGATTGAGGGGCGGTCCATGATCACGGATCATGGCCTAACTCACGGCTAACTCAGTATATCCCGCCGCTTGGGTGGTGCAGCCGCTGCTGCCCGCCACTACACAGTTTTATTTTATTACAGTATAACATACAATTAGTAGTTTATGCAAAAAACTTCACTTTTCTACGTGAAGGTCAAAATATGATAATAAAAACCCACTCTAATAGACAGAGTTTATTTCCACAACAGTTTCAATGCCCACTGGCATCCTCTTCGAGTGGATACAATAAAACGAATGAACCAAAAACAAGAGGGAAAACAGTCCAGGGACCATTGAGAAATTCACACATGGGATAGATCCCGTTCTCCCGACACCGGAAGGGCATTTTATTAAAGGGTCCCGCTTATAAATACATTCGCACAAATTAAAATTATCTACTTGTTCTATACATACAGATTCTATTATTTTTTTTTACATAATTATTACATTTATTATTACATTTATTACATTTATTATTACATTTATTATTGCATTATTATTCATTACAGAAATTATAAATTTATTATTACATTTATTATTACATTGTTGATTATTATTACAGAAATTATAAACCAAAAAACGAATGAAAAAGGCGAGAAGGAAACAATCCAGAGACCATTAAGAAATTCGCACCTAGGTTAGATCCCGTTCTCCCGACACCGGAAGGGCATTTTATTAAAGGGTCCCGCTTATAAATACATTCGCACAAATTAAAACTATCTACTTGTTCTATACATCAAGATTCTATTATTTTGACATAATTACTACATTTATTATTACATTTATTATTACATTTACGTTTATAACATTTATTATTATTTCCTTTACATTGGAAATAAACTCTGTCTATTAGAGTAGGTTTTTATTATCATAATTAGTAGTTTGTACTCACTACAAGACGTGAAGATCAACCGCCCCCGAAGATTGTAACCCCTCCTTCTGTTAACATTGCTACTAAAATTGTCTTTGGCAGCGCGGAGAAACTGACTGAGGCGCGTTGTGGTAGGATGCTGGGAAGCGAGCTACGGATGTAAACTCCGCGCCAAATCACGGTTAACTTGATTCACGGTTAAGTGAATCACGGATAACCGTGTGAGTACCGTACTTGGGTGACGTTTCGTTATTCCGCAATAAACGACCCCATACAATGGTCTATTTTTTAATTCTGGCAGGTCTTGGAAAGCTGTTTGTGATTTAAATATGGCTTCATGTATAACTTGAGGATAAAACTTCTTTATCCATTTACTGAGCTGGTTCCGAGAGTTAATACTCTTCTTATCCATATATGCCATGAAGGAGTCACCAATTAATTTTTTCTGCGGTCCGCATACGTGTTTCTGTAACTCTACCAACGTCCATTTCATTTGTTTTGGTGGTGGTGGCGGGCGGCGGGGCGGAGAATCGTATTGTGGCCGACCTTATTTTATTCCTGGCGGTCCGAATCTGAACCGCGGCTCGCCTATTGGTGACTCCTGATTATCTGGCATAAATAAGTAGCGTTTTAAGGACGGTTGTAGTTTGAATGGCAGAAAGTCTGATTAATCTATTTAAGGTGATGCCAATTGATGAACATTAGTGTATGGGTGTCTATTCTTCAGTAGAAGGTTATTTAAAAATTCAAGTTCTCAATGAAGACTGTAGCACTTGAACGGAGTTTATAGGTCTTGTAAATTTCGTTTACGTTTAATGGAATAAGATACAAGAAATGCGTCGGTCGTTAAGGCCGTAAAAGTAGATTTACGATATACTGCATAAAGTTTGTAGAATTGTATCGGCAGTTTCAGCTAAAAGAACGTCTAAATATGGAAAGTTATTTTTGGCTTTCATTTTCAATTTCAGGACTAATTCACGTTTGGGTGTTAAGAATTTATGCGATTTTTAAGTATGGCTGATAAAGTCCAGTGAAACTTATATGCTACTTCTTGAGTACTGATGTGTCGTTGATGTATTGAATTTCACACCATTTGTAGTTCAAATATACTTACGAAGAAACTTTAAAAAATTGAAAAAAATGACATTAAAATGAATATAGAAATTAATAATTATATCATATCTTTCTGAGGAGGATCACAAATTTTAACAAGTGTTAATTAATTATCTTGCATACTCAAAATACATCAGTGATGTTAAAGGTCATTTCTGTTAATCACTCTCTCAGTCCAAACAATTTTAAGGTGTTTCAACTCTTTTGCCCATAGCTATATATATATATATATATATATATAAAGGATGATCAATGCCCACGTCAAGATTACGAAGATTTAATATCAGACGTTTCGGAAGTCAAACTCCCATCATCAGTGGTATGTTTAATTTGTACGCAGAACTGTAGTCATCCAACTTCGGCTTTTGTGCATATATACTATATAGCCTATATATAGACAAAAGTGAAGTGTGTATATAATATATATATATATATATAACCTTACCTTACAACCTTACAAAAGTTCCGCGCGATGATTCCTCATTTCGCGAAGGTCAAGCTTGTCGCCCCTCCTCTCGAGTTGGCCTGATGAAGTAGTGAGTTGGTTTCTTGTGCTCTCCACCTCACATAGCCAGGTACGCCGGCTCATCGGGGATTGTTCTGAGCCAGGCGTCTAATCTTCTTTTGAAGATGTCCACTGCAACTCCCTTTGTGTTTCTTAGGTGTTTGGGCAGCTGATTAAACAGTTTTGGTCCTCTCACAACAAAACTATTTTCTTTCAGGGTTAAGGATGCTCCCTGTCTCGCCTTTAATTTGGGAATACGACACAGTCTACCGTTTTTCCACCGTTGTTTGGGGAGTTATAGGGTTCAGAGTAAGATTAGGGACTAGTTTCTCCATTATTTTCCAAGTGTAAATAATGGTGTATCTCTCTCTTCTCCTTTCCAGTGAATATAGTCTAGTTCGCGTAACCTTTCCCAGTAATTTAGTTCTTTGCACCTGGTGATCTTGGCTGTGAAGTTTCTCTGGATCCCTTCCAGTTGTCTAATGTCTTCTTTTTTATATGGGGATGTTAGGACCGAGCAGTATTCTAATTTGGATATGATCAGGTTTTCAGTAGAGGAATCATTACATTCCTATCCCTTCGTTTAAAGGTTCTCAATATCTGTCCCGTTATTCTCTTTGCTCTGTTTACTGCTACTGTATCTTATTTTGTGTTTCAAATTTCGCATCATCTGTCATTACAACCCCTAAATCTTTTGCTCTAGAATTTCTCTAAATTTCCTGTCCATTTGGGGTATAATATTGCATGGATTTTAGGTCTTCTTTTTTTCCGTACCGTAACAGCTGAAATTTGTCAGTGTTAAACTTCATATTGTGCATTATCACAACATTTCCTTAGACGAACAGGTATGTTGTCCTCTGCTGCTCGTAATATGCGTTCAGGAACATTGTTGAGAACATGGTTAATTCTTTCCTCCAGTTTATCGAGATTTTTAGGTTTGTGGCGATAAACGCCTTCCTTAGCCGAACCCCACAGAAAGAAGTCGTAAGGTGTTAGGTCTGGGCTGCGAGCAGGCCATTCATGCGCACCGTCTTCCAGTCCATCGTCTTGGAAATTTGTCATGTAGCCATGCCCGCACATCGTTAGAAAAATGAGGAGGTGCTCCGTCCTGCATGAAATGAAGATTATCAATGTTATTCCATTACGAAATCATTGGTCATACACGATTTTTCAAAATTTGTGGGTATCTTTCAGCATTTATTGTGTCTCGAATGATAAAAGGCCCAACAATGGCTGTGGATGTCATACCACACCAAACCGTCAGCTTTGCCCGACAGAAAACTCAATCCAGAAAACCTCAATAAATACTGAATAATTTACAGTTTCATTAAAATTAAGTAAGAAATAGGGAAGTTATACGAATTCTAAGATAGGGAGTTACTTATCATACACCCTGTGTATATATATATATACACACAGTGCTTAATTTGTAAATGAAAAAGAAGTGGAACGCAGGTGAAGCCCTCACAGTTAGGGGGTCTGGGGGAGCGCTGTAAGCTCCCCCAGCGGTGTCCGGGGCGGCGCCCCGGAGACCAACGCATTTTAAGCGCTTTTTCTGCGAAAAACTGAGCAACATGCAAATGAAAGTTCTTCGAATTCAGTATTATTTTAAAGAAAAAGTTAGACTGTGATTTCAACATCTAAGTGAAATGTTATTTCATCTAAGTGAAACAAAATATTATATATATTTGAAACAAAATAAAAATTGCTTTACTTACATGCTATTGCTATATATAGGAAGTTGATAGAATAATCACATTAATTTCCACACACACACTCCAAACTTCTTTCTGCTTGATAGACTAGTTTTCGCTTTCTACTCTCTGTATTTCGTTGGATTTTAAATTACGAAATTACGTTGCTGACCTTTTATTAAAATAAAAACCTTTCTTTTAAATTAGGTTTTAAAATAAAAGTACCGGAACGGCGTTCCGGAGCGTTCCGTCACAAATTAAGCACTATATACATATATATATATATATATATATATATATATATATATAAGGACTTCATAATTCTCAGGTCTGTTTCATTTTGCAAGGTGGTTAAAACCTTGAAAAGGAAACAGACCTGAGAATTATGGAGTCCTTATATATATATATATATATATATATATAACCTTTGGTTAGCTTCCGCCCGAATTGTTCATTCTGACGAAGGTCAAGCTTTTCACTTCACCTTAGACCTACAGTTTAACGTGGAATCCGAACCACGCCCCACTAGCAGCCCAGCGTCTTAACCACTAGGCCACCCAGGGTACACATTTATCTACCCACCACTTTCTTTATTGTGTGGAAGGATGAACAGCTGGGTTTTGCTGCGCGCCGGCTGCCATCATCGGGTCTCGAACCCGGGGCCGATGGATTCGTAGTCAGCGACGCTAACCACTACACCACCGAGGCGCATATATATATATATATATATATATATATATATATATATATATACAGGGTGTCCCATAAGTCCGGCATCATAGGAGAAATTCATATTTTCTATTTCTACAAACCATAATTTATGCTCGGGATGCCAATTTCCCGTCCACCATTCTGTTCAGTGACGAGGCTGTTTTTTTTATGGAAATGGTGAGGTAAATCGACAGAACACCCGCTACTGGTCTCAAAACAACCCTCACTGGTATACCTCTTCAAAGGAACAAGGTGCATCTCGGGTGATGGTATGGTGTGGCATTTGGAAGGATCGCATCATAGGCCCCCTCTTTTTCGATGGACATGTCACTGGAGGCACCTACCTACGTATGCTCAAGGAAGAAGCATTTCCCAGTGTCTTGAACGAAGAAAGAAATTTCCCAACATGGTTCCAGCAAGACGGCGCTCCGGCACATTACAGCACCCAAGTAAGGGAATACCTGTACCAACAATTCCCTGGTCATTGGATAGGACGTCGAGGGCCTGTGGAATGGCCAGCTAGAAGCCCGGATCTCACGCCACTAGATTTTTATCTCTGGGGCCACTTGAAAGCGCTGGTATACGCAGAGAAAATTAGGAGTGTTGAACATTTGCTGCAGCGCATTATTGGGGCATGTAACACTATTACTCCTGACATCATTCACCGTGTGCTTGCTGACTGGGTATCACGTCTGAATTTGTGTATTGAAAAATGGTGGACATATTGAGCACGTTCTGTACTAAAAGCTTTTGTTTTGCCTTTTTTTATTACTTTTCCTATGATGCCGGACTTATGGGACACCCTATATATATATATATATATATAATATATATATATATATATGAGACAAGAATGAATGGTATATAGCCAAAAGCCGAAGGTGAATGATTATAATTTTTATGCAAATTAAACATACTACTGAAGATGGGAGCTTGACTTCCGAAACGTTTGATATTAAATCTTCACAATGTTGACGTGGGCGTTGATCATCCTTTTTAACCTAAAATGCCTGAGAACACTCCTTTCGGTACAATAATTATAAATATATATATATATATATATATATATATATATATATATATATATATATATATATACAGTACAGGGTGGGCGGAAAGTAGCTCCCTATTGTGGATTGGTAAAAAAATACGTATATTATCCATTTATTTCAGAAGAAATAATATGAAAAGGTAGGCATACATGGTAGGTTTTCTCTAAAATTCAATGTGGGCTCCATCTCTTTCCACCAGCTTCTGGAGCCGCCCAGGAATGGCGTCTACTGACTTTAGCAGGAACTCCGGCGGGATGGAGGACATGACTTCCCGAATTCGGTCCTCCAGTTCTTCCAATGTCCTCGGTTTGGTGCGGTAGACTTCTTCCTTTACCCACCCCCAAAGAAAGAAGTCGCACGGTTACCGCTGAAAAACGGCAGAATCGGTTCAGTGTAACGGTGTGGTGTGGTATGACCTCAGATCAGGTTGTGGGCCCGTTCCTTCTGCGCAACACCATGAATGCTGAGCGGTACCTTGCTATGTTGCGAAACGAGGTCTGGCCGGTTGTCAGCACATGGGAGAACATCGACGATCTGATATTTATGCAAGATGGCGCCCCTCCGCACTTCGCTCTTGTTGTCCGTGAGTGGCTGGATGCCCACTTCCCTGGGCGTTGGATGGGTCGTCGTGGTCCACATCAATGGCCAGCCAGGAGCCCCGACTTGACACCGTGCGACTTCTTTCTTTGGGGGTGGGTAAAGGAAGAAGTCTACCGCACCAAACCGAGGACATTGGAAGAACTGGAGGACGAATTCGGGAAGTCATGTCCTCCATCCCGCCGGAGTTCCTGCTAAAGTCAGTGGACGCCATTCCTGGGCGGCTCCAGAAGCTGGTGGAAAGAGTTGGAGCCCACATTGAATTTTAGAGAAAATCTACCATGTATGCCTACCTTTTCATATTATTTCTTCTGAAATAAATGGATAATATACGTATTTTTTTACCAATCCAAAATAGGGAGCTACTTTCCGCCCACCCTGGTATATATATATATATATATATATATATATATATATATATACTTACTGCTCGAAATATACATGTCAATAACTTAAGTATAGACAAAAAGGAAAAGTGTTACTGTTTTACGCAAGGCACCGCCGTACTTACAAATTGATCATTTTAACTTTCGACTCGCAATTATTTTCTAATATTTAATAATAGATATTTTAACTGTCACCAGAATTCACACAGAATGGAAAATGAACTTGGTTTGGGAAAGTTTCTCTCTCTCTCTCTCTCTCTCTCTCTCTCTCTCTCTCTATATATAATATATATATATATATATATATATATATTTATATATGTCTTTCTCCCATTCATGGCACCCTGCCAAACAGAGGGGCAACTGCATGACGGACTAGGCACAGTGCATGACCTCTTTTCGAGCGCATTCGAGTGTATACAGAGACGAAATGAGCAAAATCAACATGATGTGAATGAAGTTACAAACGCTTGAATCGTTTTGAGAGTCGTTTCTCGTTCCCTCCAGACACATACTCTCTCTCTGTAGCATATTTTGATTCTTTTTTTTTTTGTATCGAACCCGTTATATGTTTTTTATTGTAACACAAAGAAAAACCTACCGTTTTTGCACGCACACAGAATGCTGCTTGCTACATATGGAATACAGTTGAAATCTGTAAACTTTGGTTTTTCTTTTGAAAGTTACCGTTGTTAATTAACCTTTTTGGCGTTTTGTAAGTACTTTTACGTGGAGGCTACGGTTAAGTTAGGTTACGTTAGGTGCAAAACTAACACCGAAGGGGTTAAGGGCAAACGACAAATGTTGTTGAAGAAAATTCACATTATTTTTCTTCATCAATTAATTATTAATTACTGTATTAAAAACGTATTTAATTATAATTAATTTAAAATTACATAAAAACGTTATCAATACGCCGTGTCAATCTGACACAAATAAAATAAAATATATAAAATTTTTATACACGGTTCACAGTAGACAAAAATACAGTAATTGCTATTTTATTAGCATTAAAATAAGAAATATGTATTTTGTACACAAGTAGTTACATACCTTTTTTACAAGTTTTTATTTTTCCACATAGTCTCCATCCTTTTCTACGGCTTTCCTCCACCTCGAAACAAGGGCCTTTATTCTTTGCTGTTAAAAGTCCGCTGGGTTCCGCTGGAGCTACCTCTTAACCTCCTCAAATACCTCATCGTCACTCTGAAACTTTCTTCCACGAATACACCCTTCATTGGCCCAAACAATGGAAGCCTGAAGGTGCCAAATCCGTGCTGTATGGAGGGTGGGGTAACACAGTCAAGCGCATTTTTGTGATGGCCTCTCTTGTTTGCAAATTGTTGTGTGGTTTTGCGTTATCGTGCAAAAGAAGGACGTCTTCCAGTTTTCTCTCCGGTCGAACTCGCATTATACGTCTCTGGAGTCTCTGTAGGGTAGCAATATATGTCTCTGAGTTGATTGTTTGTCCTTTCTTCATAATGTCCACCAGAATCACCCCTTTCATGTCCTAGAAGATGGTGGCCATAACCTTTCGTGCAGAGGGAGCCATTTTGAACTTTTTCTTGCGTGCGGAGTCTGCGTGATGCCACTCCATGGATTGGCGTTTTGTTTCAGGTTCAAAGTGGTGTACTCAAGTCTCATCCCCAGTCACAATTCGTGAAAGGAAGTCATCCCCTTCTGTCTCGTATCGAACCAACGACTCAGAAGCAATTTCTTTTCTTTGGGCTTTGTGATCTTCAGTCAGTTCGCGAGGAACAAACAGTGAGCACACTTTTGAGTATCCCAGTTGCTGAATTATCGTATTCACACTTCCTTCACTAATTCCTAGAGCCAGTGATAGCTCCTTGTATGTGACGTGCCGATTTGATCGAATGATGCTGTTAGCACGTTGCACAGTGTGAGATGTCACAGCCGATGCCGGGCGACCGCTGCGTGGTTCATCATCGAGGCTGGCTCTCCCTCTCTCCGATGATCTCACACGTTTAGACCAGCGTCCAACTGCGCTTCGATCAACAACAGCATCTCCATAAACGTTTTGTAGACGTTTGTGAATATTTCCAGCTGTTTCCTTCTCTGCGGTTAAGACCTCGATAACAGCTCTCTGTTTACAACGCACATCACTGTCAGACGCCATTTTTGAAACTGCGTTAACCATCGGTTTTATACAAGAGCGTTTAAAAGCGGTTTTATACAAGGAGGGGGAGGTTCAAACTGGAAAAATCCTGTTATGTGAAGCGCAGAAAATTCAAACTTACGGTTCAAAAGACATTCCAGCCCCATGGCCTATTATTTAGCTAAGAAAAAAGGGTGGGGCAAAATATATTGAGTGCCCCTAGTATTATATTTTATAAGTAGATAAATATAAGAGTATAATGTATATTACGATTTTGCATTTTAAAACGTTTTAAAGCGTTTAAGATTTACTGTGTCAAATAAATGCGTACAGTTCCAATCCCAAAATACATTTATATCACCTCAGTTTCCCTAGTCCATATATATATATACAGTTATACACAAACTTTCGTTTAATTGAGTTAATTGATTAACTTTCCCACGTATCCTCTTTCAACTGTATCTAATTGTATGCTGCGTCTCTATTACTCCTTCATATCATTATTGCAATTAAAAAAGATTGTTTGATTCTGATATCTTGGAACTAATTAAAATCCACTCAACTGAGACTCTCAATGTTGAATTCATTGATCACGTTTCAGTCACTGCTTTTATGTATTCTAATAATAAATAATTAACAATATTATGGAGTACTAACCCACTTTTACAAACTTGTTAATTCTAATTATTAAGTCATTAAACCGATTACCCTCGTGAAGGAGTTAAACTTTAAGGGCTTATTATATCGGTACATTCCTTAAAGAAATCGTACTTTACGACAATGAACTCCGAAATTACAGAGTAAAGAATGTTACTGTCAGAATCAGACATAAATGAGATGCAGTTTGCGTGGAACAATATTATATGCGAGCCTTTGTGCAATTTAATTTTGTAAATTGCAAAAATTATTTTCATGGTTAGAGAGTCCGTTCATTAATTGATAATTGATAATTGATCTAATAAACCCTACGATAACTGTAAATATGGTCAATTACACTGTTTCTAAATATGATATATTAAATTCGAAACAAGCGAATCCTGAATCCTTTAAAATATTTTAACTTTATAAACAATTCTTTTTCTTTAATTTTTGCAATTATTATAAATAATTGCATAAATATATGCAACTTTAATTTAATTGATAATTAATTAATTAAGTTTCTTCCAATAAATAATAATAATAATAACTGTAATTTGATTATATTGATTCGCTAATTGCTACCTTGAGGAAGTAAAATATTGGTGCCTTGTTGATTGGTTGGTTGAAAAAAAAAATTAAATTTTTACGATTATGTAGTTAATATCGGTCATTCATATAACATATATGAGCTGCCCGTACCCTGAAATGGGCATATGGGCGGTGTCGTGTATTGCTATTTTTTTTAATAAAGAGGGTAATAATGTTTAATAAGAAATTTAATGATGGTTTGTACGTAAATAAGAAATTAATAAGGTTTTGTTTGAAATTAAGACTATAAAATACTAGTTGGCAATACACGTGTTGGTTTACGTCGTCGTCGTTGGACCTAGGCAAGCTACGGCTTGGGACCGTAGCGCATCTATCCGGTATAGGTTAACCTGGATGATGTAGCCATAAGCACTGCCGCTAGTTAAGTGCCAACCAGTGATTATCTCACTAGCCGTATTGAGTCCGTTAGGCGAAACTGCGACAGTACCAAAGGTGGAAAATATAACCCTTGGATTTCTATTATTTATTTGTAAAATGGACATGGTATTAGATTAAAATAATTATTTGAATATAAATAATTAACTGACAATTGTGATATATAATTAATTATGTTTACATACAATAAAAATAATACAATATACATAAAATTAGTATTAATGTGGTTTACAATTGAATTATGATGGGTAACTAATTTAAAATGAATTTATAGCTATTCCGAAATTCAAGACGGTAAAATTAACATTTATCTTTAAACTAAAATAAGAGTATTCACTACACACTCCCCCACCAGAGAGGAAGTTCAAAGAGTTCCGAACGACACAGATTTTCCCTGGACCTTTTTGGTAGCTACATGTACCTCGCTTAAGGTTGATTCCAAAAACGCAGGCTTAAGACGATCGATAGAAACCTTGTCGACCTTGGAACCGCGCTGGATGAGAAATGATTTGCGCGTACGTCGGAGAACTTCATAGGGCCCGTCATATGGACATTGGAGAGGCCGTTTTGGGAGAGGTACACGAACGAAAACGTGGGTGCAAGATTGGAGGGCTGGGGAAACAAAGATGTTCTGTTGGCTAGTCAATCGAGGGGGAACAGGCTGAAGGGACTGCATGTGAGAGGAAAGTGTTTGAGCGAATTCCGTAGGATCACATGACTTATCCCCTGCAGTGAAGTAGCCACCTGGTAGCCGCAGTGTTGTTCCATAGACTAGTTCAGCCGCTGTAGTCTTCAGATCACTCTTAAATGCAGAGCGAATACCAAGCAACACGAGTGGAAGCTTATCCATCCAATGGGAGTCTTCGTGACACATAAGGGATGACTTCAGCTGGCGATGGAAGCGTTCGACGAGGCCGTTAGCTTGCGGATGATACGCACAGGTATGCGCATGTACTGTACCCAACAAGCTGGTAAACTTCTTCCAAAGCGAAGACTCAAATTGGCGACCTTGGTCAGTGATGACTTTTCGGCAATCCAAATCTTGATACCCATCCATGAAGAAAGGCTCTTGCAACAGTGTCCGCTTGGATATCAGGAAGTGGGATGGCTTCAGGCCATCTGGAAAAGCGGTCGAGACAGGTGAGCAGATAACGTTGGCCTTGAATCACTGGAAGAGGGCCAACAATGTCTACATGAATTACCTCAAATCGCTGGGATGGGGGCGGAAATGCGTCAAAGGGGGACCTGGTGTGCCTTTGGACTTTGGCACGCTGGCAGGCAAGGCACGTTTTGGTCCAATGTTTGACATCCTTCCGCATCGAGGGCCAAACAAAGCGAGAGGTAACCAGGTGTTGCGAAGCACGGATACCAGGATGGGAGGGGTTATGAAGATCCGTGAAGACTGCTTGTCTGTGACATGGAGGGACATAAGGGCGAATAGCAGCTGTTGATACGTCGCAATAGAGGGGCACAGACAATCCTGGCATACTCATTTTCTTGAGGGAAAGTGAGTGAGTGGAGTCTTCTCTGAGCAGGTCTTGTAGTTCCGTATCCTTATCTTGATCCTGTGCAATAGCATTCCACAGTGTAGAGCTGAGGGTAACAGAAGTAATCTCTATTCTTGAAAGTGCATCCGCTGGAGTGTTCAAGACACCTTTGATGTGGCGGATATCTGTGGTAAATTGCGAGATATAATCGAGTTGCCTGATGACTCTGGGAGAGTGGTTACAGCTGTTTTTATTGAAGACAGTGACCAAAGGTTTGTGGTCGGTAAAAACACAAAACTCTCGGCCTTCAAGGAAATGTTGAAAATGTTTCACGTTTAAGTAAATAGCAAGAAGTTCACGTCCGAAAGCACTATAACGCGTTTGGGCTGGCTGCAGCTTTTTCGAGTAAAACGCGATGGGTGCTTGTTGACCGTTAATGGTTTGTTCCAACACTCCACCGATCGCAACATCTGATGCATCGACCGTCAGAGTTAGGGGGGCATCACTGATAGGGAATGACAAAGACAATGCACTATTGATAGCATTTTTGGCATTGTCGAACGCCTGTAAACTATCGCTACACCATACCAATTTCGTTACCTTGCGTTTGTGTGTGATCATAGCGTGTAGAGGAGCAAGAACACTGGCACAGTTTTTAATGAACTTGTGGTAATAATTTACCAAACCTAGAAACCGACGTAACTCACGCTGATTATTTGGCATAGGGTAATTGTTTATCACTTCACACTTGTCCTGAAGTGGGGTAATTCCGTTCTGCGAAATCGTGTGACCAAGAAATTCCAAGGTTGGCTGTGCAAACACACACTTAGATGCATTAATAGTAACACCGTATTGTTCTAAGCGTTGAAAGAGGAGTGAAAGATGTTCCTTATGTTCCTCTTCCGTTGAGCTGGCCACAAGCAAATCATCGATGTAGGCATAAACAAAGTCTAAGCCTCTGGTGACCTCATCTATAAACCTCTGAAAGGTTTGCGCAGCATTCCGTAGCCCGAACGGCATCTTCAAAAATTCGAATAACCCAAATGGTGTACAAACTGCAGTCTTGGGAATATCCGAAGGCTCTACGGGAATGTGGTGGAAAGCCTTAACGAGATCTATTTTACTGAAGATAGATTTGCCGTGGAGAAGAGAAGTAAAGTCTTGGACATTTGGTACCGGATATCGGTCCGGGATGGTTGTCGAATTCAAAAACCGTAATCCCCACATGGTCTCCAGTCTCCTGACTTCTTCTGGACCAGGTGTAGGGGAGAGGACCAACTGCTTTTGGAAGGTCTTATTATCCAAGATCCAGCATAAGCTGGAATTCCGATTTGGCAGCTTTCAGTTTGTCCGGGGCAAGACGTCTGGGTTTTGCAAACACAGGGGGACCTTTTGTTGTAATGTGATGGGTAATGGTGTGCTTAATGGTATCACCCATCTGCATCGGTTGAAGAATTCCTGGATATCGCTGGAAAAGGCACTGGTATATGGAATTAGGGGGAACGAGGGAAAGTGCAGAGTTCGAGGCGTCCGGAAGGGCAACCTGTTTGGCAAGAACAGAAAGCAGTGTGGCCTGGTCGCATAAGCGTCGCTTGTCAAGATCCACCAGGAGTTTGAAATGCTGGAGGAAGTCAGCGCCGATTATGGGATGCTGCACTTGAGCACAGATGAAAATCCACTTGAAGGATCGGTGAAGGCCCAAGTTTAGTTCACGCGACTGAGTACCGTACGTGGGTATGCGTGAACCGTTAGCAGCGTATAGAGGCGGAGATTCCGAGTGCGTATGACCAGATTTTTGAGGGAATACACTGACTGACGCTCCGGTATCGACCAAGAAATTGACACCAGAGTTCCTGTCCTTTATGAATAACAGGTTGGCAGTGCGAGTACTAGACGCCATTAGGACTCGCTGCTGGGGTTTTCCGACGAAAAATTGCAAGGGGAGATGCACTTCCTAGCGTTCTTTCCAAATTTAGCGTGGTAGAAGCAGATCTTCCCGGAACTCGAACGATGCCTCTTCGTAAATCTTGACCGAGAATGGCTTCTTTGCCGTTGATTTTGTAGCAGAGAACAAACGTGGTTGAGTTGTTGACTTAACTCTTTCACTTTCAACTCCAGTTCCGATTGTGTGTTCACGTTGTTGACCGGAGCTGTGTCAATCTCCACTACTTTGTCGGCAGTTTCTGCTAGTTTATCAACTGGAGTAGCAGGATCCATAGTGGCCAAGACACGCTGAGCTGATGGAGGAAGTTTCTGCAAGAACAACTGTCTAAAGATGTCCTTATCGAAGGTTTGTGCGCGTTCGCCTAGAGCGCACTGCATAGCCCTCAGCATTTGAGTGGGCTTACGGTCTCCAAGTTCTTCTTTTGAGATTAACTGATGTAGTTTCTCACGCTCGGAGACAGTGGTGCGGCACAGGATGGCAGACTTCAGATCGTTGTATGGGTCCTCACTCGTGGAAGTAGACACGATGACGTCACGGACTTCAGAGATGATGCTCGCTGGTAGAGAGGACAAAACATGATCGTATTTCGTCCTGCTAGCGGTGATCCTTCCCAAGTTGAATTGTGATTCCACTTGGTGGAACCAAATAAATGGATCACCCGGCCAGAAGACGGGGAGCTTTACGCTCAAGTGGGAGATGGCACCAGCGTCGTCAGGCATCTTCTCCTATGCTTGCTGACGTACAAGCAAGACGACAAGTTACCAACGAAGGAGTGGAGGTTGAGACGAGCGCAGGTACAGAGCGCACGGGCAGGGGTGAGGGGCAGAGGGCACGAGCGACATTACAGTCTGATCCTAGTCGCTCGGGTGAAGGGGGTGATGGGCACGAACGACGTTACAGTCTGGTCCTAGTCGCTCGGGTGAAGGGGGTGATGGGCACGAACGACGTTACAGTCTAATCCTAGTCGTTCGGGTAAAAGGGGGGAATCCAACTCCGGAGTCACCAATTGTTGGTTTACGTCGTCGTCGTTGGGCCTAGGCAAGCTACGGCTTGGGACCGTAGCGCATCTATCCGGTATAGGTTAACCTGGATGATGTAGCCATAAGCACTGCCGCTAGTTAAGTGCCAACCAGTGATTATCTCACTAGCCGTATTGAGTCCGTTAGGCGAAACTGCGACAGTACCAAAGGTGGAAAATATAACCCTTGGATTTCTATTATTTATTTGTAAAATGGACATGGTATTAGATTAAAATAATTATTTGAATATAAATAATTAACTGACAATTGTGATATATAATTAATTATGTTTACATACAATAAAATAATACAATATACATAAAATTAGTATTAATGTGGTTTACAATTGAATTATGATGGGTAACTAATTTAAAATGAATTTATAGCTATTCCGAAATTCAAGACGGTAAAATTAACATTTATCTTTAAACTAAAATAAGAGTATTCACTACACACGGAATGTACCGAGGCTGGAGGCTGAAATGCCCCAAATCAGTCTTCGGGTGGACGTCCTCGTTAGGCGTTTGTTATTAATACGTTAGTGCGATTTTAAAAATATATAATCGCGTCTCCGCAATAAAAAGGTTAACGCTGGATCCGCCCTCACTTTACCCCATTTGTTCAAACTATTTCGGCGTAAATAGAAATCAATAAATATTAATAATAGCGCGTAATTTATCCCGGTTCCTTCGCTGTTCAAAATCTTAATGGGAGGTCAAGCTATCGAGATACCCGTCTGCCCGCGTCCGTATAAAGAAAGACACGAAGAGAGAACGAGTAATAATAGTAAAAAAAAGGCAAATAATGAAAAGAAAAAGCGAAGAGGAGAACAAAAGACGTTTAAAAAATCACTACAGTGGAATGATGCCCAATATGAAAAGATGTTTAACTTTTAATACTTCAAATTTAAACTGCATTTAACTTCAACTTAAAATGCATCGAGGAATGCATATCCGCATCCGCATCATTTTTGACATCCGCATCCGCACTTTTAACTGCGGATGTTATGCGGATATTACCTCTAATAAATTATGCAATTTACAATTAAATCAGCTTATAAAGTAGCTTATAAGGGCCAGTTATGCACATTTCATGTAAAGTATTAATTAATTATTAATGAACAAACAAATATATAAACCTCAAAATATAAATACCTGGTAACATGGAAAATTTAATGAAACTTGTTTCATTGAATTTTCTATGGCTGAAACTCTTGAGAAAGTTATTATTTTTATCGTAATGAAAACATTAATATTAATTTTAATTTTTATGCATTGCCTGCCATAATAGTAACATCACGAAATTTGAAAAATTATGTCATATATTCATAATTCTATATTATATTGATAGATTAACTAAATATCCGCATCCGCATCCGCGGATATTGAAATTAAAGATCCGCATCCGCAGATGTTGAAAAACTGACATCCGGTCCACCACTAATATATATATATATATATATATATATAAATGATGTAAAATTACAATTCTTAAAGTAAATAATTTTAAAGAGAATTTACCATTTCATGGTCTATATTAAAGGTATTTTTGCATTCCTTCAGTCTTGTTGTCCTGTGGATATCCAGAAATTTTAACGTCGTCCTGTTGGTACTATTAATCAAAAATATTGTATCTTAATTCTGACGAAGTTGAATTGCCACTGGTTCTCTAAAGCTCATATCAGAGAACAAGTTTAGATTTAGACAAGATGTAAATCCTAACTTACAGTTAATAATTAAAAAAAAAAAAAAATAAAAATAAATAAATAAATAAATAGAATTGAGAATAAACTTTACAATGACAAAAAGACAAATTTCTCCTGAAGCTGAACGAGTACTTTTTTGACCAATATTTTTATTTTTGATTCCACCCAAGTGGTTGGTTGTAAATGCTGACAATTTTGGGGGGTTGGTAGTTTTACAATCTAAATAGGTAATTAATTAATTTTAATAAAATATATATACATTATGCGCCTCGGTGGTGTAGTGGTTAGCGTCGCTGGCTATGAATCCATCGGCCACGGGTTCGAGACCCGGCGCGCAGCAAAACCCAGCTGTTCATCTTTCCACACAAAGAAAGTGGTCGGTAGATAAATGGGTACTCTGGGTGGCCTATTGATTAAGACGCTGGGCTCTTGGTGGAACGTGGTTCGGATTCCACGTTAAACTGTAGGTCTAAGGTGGAGTGAAAAGCTTGACCTTCGTCAGAATGAAGAATTCGGGCGGACACTAACCAAAGGTTACCAAACGTGTATATACACACACACACACATATATATATATATATATTAAACTCCACTTAATAACCTCACCATAATTAAACCCCATCAAAATCTTAATCTTTAGAAGGATGTATTATTTATTCCTAATCCAATTTAGATTTTAAAACTAAACTAAACTTGAAGGTAAAGTTTCATCACCGGTGATTTTTGTGTTAATTAATGTAGTCCAAAGCCATTAATTTAATAATAATAATAATAATGATAATAATAACAATAATAATAATAATAATGATTTAGGTGAGCCGGAAACTGGTCCAGAGTTCATGCCAACTAATGCATCCCCATTACTCTAACTCTTGTATTATTATTACTATCATTAAAGGTAATCGAACCCTTCGACCTCAGTACCTTTATTTCGCTTAAAGGAAAACTGTAAATAATTGTACCAATTCTCGGATCAATGACTATAAAAACTGAATATTTACGATCATGATTATTATTATTAAAATGATTATCTTAAGTGATCAAACTATCCTAATCTTAATCATTGGATCAAGTTGATCGGACGAGTATATGTGAGCTAAAATGCGCAATAACTTTTTTTTTACCCCCAAGCAGGAAGGAGGGGCCAAGGGCGAATTACGAATTCAACCCCAAATGATATACTTCGTGAAAGGGGTCGAGAAACCGAAGAAAATGTATAAAAGAGGAAAAAAGAAAAAAAAAGATTTGAAATAAGGAAATTACATCAATAAACGTTCGAATGTAAAATTCAATAAATGAAGGAATGAATTGAAAAAGAGAAAAATTAAAAATGATTAAAAAGTTTTAATAAATATCCAAGAAAGAAAAGGGCAATGATTGCTGTGCATGAAAGCACTCGCATTGCTTGCTGTGCATGAAAGCGCTCGCATTGCTTGCTGTGCATGAAAGCGCTCGCATTGCGTGCTGTGCCGCCGCGAGCACGATATTAGTAACAAGCACGAAAATATCGGCTGGCGGTGGTCAGCCAGCCGACTGCAACATCATTCATCGGCCTTAATTCAAATACGACGGGTCATTGGTATTGATAGTAAATCGAAGTGTGTATATATATAATATATATATAATTATTATTATAAGAGATTTTAATGTATCCTTCAAGCACGGCCCGAAGCAAAGTATGTAAGAGGACGAGCAGGAAAGCAGCGAGTAAGCGAGCAAGCAAACAAAGCAAAGCAAAGCAACCGAGACAAAATCTTCATGAAAGCAGTGAAGGGAAGAGGAGGTGGGGGAAGTGAGAGAGGGGGGGGGGGGGGGCTATAACTGGAAAATGTTGGGGGATCAGGGGAGCCGTTAAGTAGGATAATATGACCGTGTGTCGGGTGGGGGTTGGTTTGGGGTGAAAGGGGAGAAGAATTAGGGGAGGGACGAAATTGGAGTGACTCCTGTTGCCAGGTGGCCTCGAGGAAAAAGAAAAAGCAGAAATTAAGGATAAAAGGCACGCAAAAAATAACTTTTTTTTTTTTTTAACTTTTTAATTTAATTTTTATTTACATTTTTTGTACCTGAAGTAGACGACATAGATTCCGTTTTCATGCTTTTGTATTTCTTATTTAAAACGTTCGATTAAAACGTTTTGGGAAACGTCACGAGGAAACATCATTAAAAAAAAAGAAAAAAGTTACGAAATAAACACTACAACGAAACGTCACGAGGAAACGTCACGAGGAAAATTCACGAGCAAAATTCATAAAGAAACGTTACGAGGATACGTCATGAGGAAACGTCACGAAGAAACGTTTTTACGAGACGACTTTATTCGACCAAATTTTTCTGTTTCTAAACTTAGAAATATTTTAACTTTAGTTGAAAAAAAAAAAAAAAAAAAAAAAAATCCGAAAAGGGTAAAGTCGTTTTGGTATTTCCGGATTTGAAGGATTAATCCTCTCATTCATAAAATCCGGCTTAATCCGTTCGCCCTTCGGCGAGATTTTAGGATTAAGATCGAAACATTTCATACAAAATTTTATCTTTCCTGAAAGAGGGTTGGCACTGTGCGAATTAAAGATAACTTTTGAAGGAAAAAGAAAACATGTTCTTTTTTTTTAATTTTTTAGGGTAACTAAAGTAGAGTTTATATATACAGTATATATATATATATATATATTTTTTTTTTTAATTGGGCTTGTTTAACCTCCTTTGCAACATCTAAGGTCATATGACGGAGGGGAACTACAGCTTTACGTGGGATCCGAACCACGGGTCGTTACATAATCTGGGCGCGGAGGACGGTCTCCCATCCAACTACTACCCAGACCCAATGTCGCTTAACTTCGCTGATCTCCGGGAAGCGGTGTTACGACATCGGCCACGAAGTAGCCATTATATATATAGTATATATGAAAATGAAAATGTTTATTGGCAGACTATAGTCCATATGACAAATATTATTAATACAATGACAGTTCATACACTAAGGATAGAAATATATACAATTGATTAGAAATAATACTGCACTGTCGAAGTTAAGTGGAGCTACAGACAGACGTTTTCGTACCAAAAAGTCCATAGCTTAGAGGATAAATGGCTGTATAACATAGGAATTATCCTAAGTTACCCTATACATGCATTAGAAACGTTATGATCATGTATCATATCATACCAAGAGCCTGTAGATCATCAATGGAAGTTTCTCAACAATAGATTTTGAATGAATCAGTTTGCACTTTCAATATAGCTAGTTGGTTGGTTGGCTGTCTACTCCAGTGTAATGTAATGATGGGGTTTTTAACCTCTTTCGCAACATCTAAGGTCATATGACGGAGGGGACCTAGGTTTTACGTGGGATCCGAACCACGGGTCGTTACATAGTCAGGACGCGGAAGACGGTCTCCCATCTAACTACAACCTAAACCCAATGTCACTTAACTTCGCCGATCAACTGGAAACGGCGTTACGACATTGGCTACGACGTACTTCAATGTGACGTCAGCGTGATTCAAATTACTATTTTTACAAGAATGGATCAATAATCGCTGAAACACGTTGTTAGTTGGTTGGTTAGTGGTCTTTCAGAGTTGATGGTACGCCATTGAAGGATCATTCTTTAGTTTAGATGGTTCTGAATGATCTTTTCTTATCTTCTTGCATCGAAAACTCTCTCTCTCTCTCTCTCTCTCTCTCTCTCTCTCTCTCTCTCTCTATATATATATATATATATATATATATATATATAATATACTGTGGCACAGTAACTTCAAAACCCAAACCTGCGAATGTGGAACTTTTCATCTGGGAATTAACTGAAGGATTTTCATATTTGCAATTACCAGGAATTCCCTAAGAAATTCCTACTCTTGGGTTGTCCTTCAATAGCAGAAATAGAGACAGACAGACAGACAGACAGAGAGGATATATATATATATATATATATATATATATATTTATACGATCCGTATGACCCCTTTTGAGCCCCTTCTAGCCCGATTTTTTGGGGACTGAAATTTGTTTAAGGAAAAGGGAAAGAGCCTCTAATGGAACCTTTCCCCTTGAAACGTTTCTCCCCCCCTCCTCCCGGGACATTGCAAGAGCTCCCCTCCCACCCCAACCAACACCACCACCACCACTACCACCATCACCATCACCCGGCCCCCATTTGAGACAGACCCTCCTCCAATATTCTGCATGGCAACACTGATTCAAAGGGCGAAAACTTTTAGAGGAATTTCGAGACTTGTAGCTTTTTGGACCAAAATTTCAAACAGGGAACTTTAACCATTTTTTTTCTTTTTCTTTTTTTAAAGAGCAAATCTTGAGTCTAAGATTTTTTTTTTTTCATTTATTTATTAATTTTGTATTTCAAATCGTTTTTTTCTCTCTCTCTCTTTCTGGAAGAATAATTACGGGTTTTTTTTATTAATTTTCTACAGAGATAATGTTCCGGCTCTCTCTCTCTCTCTCTCTCTCTCTCTCTATATATATATATATATATATATATATTGGCCCAAAAGTTACGACTTTGTTCTAATAATAAATAATCAATGATGTGGGACAGAAATTGCCACATTGCTCAGGCGAAACCAATGTGTCCCATTGAGCTAACTAACACTATCAAAATTCGAACCAAACGACCTCAATATCTTTCTTCACTTGACCAAGAAATGAGTCGTTTAGAAAATGTCGGAAACTTTTATAAAATGTCAATAAAACGAGTAAAACATTACGTTTAAATTGTCATTTCCTTCGCGAAAACTCGTTGGGAAAAGGTAACGATGTCAACCAATGAACTTTGATCGTTGACCGGCTTTGTCTTAACTAATTTTGTATCGTAATAAGCCTGAAATTTTAAACCTGTCATCATCTAATAGGATGGAATTCAATAGAGAAATTGCTCGGAGTGGCGGTTTATATTTCTTGAGAAATATTAAAATAAATTAATACATTTTATTTATGGACTACCATATATATATATATATATATGATACAGACAGAACGTGCGTGGAACAAGGAATCTTCTGGGGAAAATTAAATCCACTATAGTTCAAATAAGTAATAGTGAATGACAAATACTATAATTTTTCTTTTTCATGATGTTAGTCCGACGTGAGTAACGGGGTCACTCGTAAAGAGACCCCAAAATATAGCTTCCCTCACTAGCTATCTGCACTCAGATAGGATCCAGCTTTGGACAGTTAGATCCTGTCCTCAAAAAGCTGGATACATGTTATTAAATTCTTTGTCTACATTTGAGCTTAATTTTTCTTTTTCTTTTTTCCTCTTTATTTGTTATAAACGTAATTTATTATTTATGGAAAGGATTCGTAACGTTATTTTAACGTAGTTATTTTAATTTTATTTTCAATTTATTTTTATATAATTTTATATAAATTTTAATATTTAATAAAGGGTTTTTCTTTTTCTTTTTCTTTTTTAATGCATAGAAAATGAAGCAATTTTTTTTATATATAATTTTACACTTTTTTTTTTGGTAAAATTGTAATTATATATCGGGTGGCCCAAAAAAATGGCACCAATTTTGAGAAGTGATATCTCAATAATCATTGCAGCTAGGGACTTAAAAACAACCAAATGAAAGATAATTCTTTTCTCTTAAATACTTATTCTATGACTTGATGGTTATAAGCCCATATAATGCCCGAAATTGGCTTCCAAAAAACATATTAAAAAAAAAGTTGCGCATTTATATTTATTCCTTGATCCTAATTTTAAATGAAATTTTTCTATTCCAGACCCCTCAAGATGGGATTGAGAGAATCTGATAAGAACATTATACAAGCACTACGTGAAGAAAAAGGATATTCATTAAACAGAATCCTTTACGAATTTCCAAATAGAAATTGGAAAAAAAGAACTGTGGCACATTTTTACAAAAACTTAAAGAAACCGGCAGCAGTCAACGGCGTCTGGGAAGTGGTCGACCAGAAACTATTAGAACGACAGAAAACATTGAAAAAGTAAATGAAATGGTTTTAAGTCAAGAGGAACAACCGGGAACAAGTAAAAGTGAACGTGAAGTTGCGAAAGAAACCGGGATTTCACGTTCATCAGTACAGCGAATTATTCGCTGTACTGATGAACGTGAAATCCCGGTTTCTTTCGCAACTTCACGTTCACTTTTACTTGTTCCCGGTTGTTCCTCTTGACTTAAAACCATTTCATTTACTTTTCAATGTTTTCTGGCGTTCTAATAGTTTCTGGTCGACCACTTCCCGGACGCCGTTGACTGCTGCCGGTTTCTTTAAGTTTTTGTAAAAAATGTGCCACAGTTCTTTTTTTCCAATTTCTATTTGGAAATTCGTAAAGGATTCTGTTTAATGAATATCCTTTTTCTTCACGTAGTGCTTGTATAATGTTCTTATCAGATTCTCTCAATCCCATCTTGAGGGTCTGGAATAGAAAAATTTCATTTAAAATTAGGATCAATGAATAAATATAAATGCGCAACTTTTTTTTGTATATTTTTTTGGAAGCCAATTTTGGGCATTATATGGGCTTATAACCATCAAGCCATAGAATAAGTATTTAAAGAGAAAAGAATTATCTTTCATTTGGTTGTTTTTTTAAGTCCCTAGCTGCAATAGTTATTGAGATATCACTTCTCAAAATTGGTGCCATTTTTTTGGGTCACCCAGTATATATATATATATATATATATATATATATATATATATTATAGGATTGAACTCAGGATGGTCCCCTAAAGTTTTATGATACACACAGACCGTGCATGGAACAAGGAACTCTTCTGGGGAAATTTAATTCACTATAGTCCGAATAAGTAATGGTAAATGACAAACACTATAGAGAACCATTCTGAGTTCAATCCCATCATAAAACGGACATGTTATGTGCCTTGAAAAGTGGACGCTCAATTTTGCTCGTTGAGGTTTAAGTTTTGGTTTTTGGCCAAAAATACAATAGTTACCCCTTTTTCTTTGATGTATTCGATCCGACGTGAATGTAACGAGTCTTTTGCTTATATTGAGGTTCTGAATATAGTTGGGCTGGAATGCTTTAAACCCTAGATCCTGTCCCAAAGCTGGATCCTATCTGCTTTGCAGATAGCTGGTGAGGGAAGCTATATTTTTGGGGCCTCTTTGCGAGTGACCCGTTGCCCACGTCGGGCTAACATCATGAAAAAGAAAAAACTATAGTGTTTGTCATTTACCATGACTTATTCGGACTATAGTGAATTTAATTTTCTCAGAAGAGTTCCTTGTTCCATGCACGGTCTGTGTGTATCATGTATATATATAATGCAAACTCACAAGGAAAATGAAAATATACGAAAGATCTTGGAATAATTTTTTCGTTTCCCTTGTGCGTTTGGATCATTCATTCATTTCATGGGTTTAATTGTGAAATTCATCCCAGATATACACACACATATATATATATATATATATATTATATATATATACATATGTGTGTGTGTGTGTGTGTGTTTAAGGCTGCGCATGGTGCATGAGCATGTATATGCGTGTATGATTACGAATTCATGAACTCATGACGCTATTAGTTCTAGCATGGTAACAGCCACACCAATTTTCTTCTCAAGAGAGAGAGAGAGAGAGAGAGAGAGAGAGAGAGAATTAAACTTATAACAGGTGTTCTTTGCTTGGAGTTATATATATATATATATATATATATATATATATATATATATATGCGCCTCGGTGGTGTAGTTGTTAGCGTCGCTGACTAAGAACCCATCGGCCCCGTGATTGAGACCCGGTGACGGCAGGCGGCGCGCAGCAAAACCCAACTGTTTATCCTTCCACACAATAAAGAAAGTGGTTGGTAGATAAATGTGTACCCTGGGTAGGCTAGTGGTTAAGACGCTGCGCTGCTGGTTGGGTGTGGTTCGAATTCCGCGTTAAACTGTAGATCTAAGGTGGAGTGAAAAACTAGACCTTCGTCAGAATGAACAATTTGGGCGAAAGCAAACCAAAGGTATAAAGGATATCTTAAGAACGTCACGACACTTCATTTCTAGCGACTTAATATTCATTCCATTCGAAGCGAGAAAATGAAAAAAAGAGAAAAGTACCTTTTAAAATACGTTTTTATTTAAATTTAATTTTTAGATAAAAAATGGAACAGGAAAAATAGTTTAACTTCGCGCTATTTGCGTAAAGCGACATCTGGTGTGGGGCGTGTGAGCTTCAATAGATAAAAAATAGTTTGGGGCAATACAAAGAGGAACACTTTCAACGCCTAATTACACGCCCTTATTAAAAGCATTACCGAAAACTTTACAGTTGCCTCTCCGCTAATAATAATAATAATAATAATAATCTGTCGATCGCGTACTTGCGTGGTTACAGCACTGTGCTTATAGGTTAATGATAAATAATTCGCGATTCAACACGTACAATATGAGTCAGTGGCCAGAGGGTATTATTATTAAGGAGTTTATTCACTTTTCCAGGAGATTTGATAACAGGTAAAATAATAATAATAATAATAATAATAATAATAATAATAAATTTTCTATCAGTCATGGCGGATAACTTGTTGGAAATAGTCTCATATAACGTAAGGTCAGTAAGGAATTCAATTGTAGATGTTCATAAAATCTGTGACAGTGCAGATTTGATACTCCTGCAAAAGCACTGGCTACCTAAGCAAGAGCTAAAATTCCTCTCTACCATCCATGATGACTTTATGTACCATGCGTCATCAGCAGTAGATTTGTCAGATGAATTAATGTACGGTAGGCCTTTTGGTGGTGTTGCTTTCTTAATAAGGAAAAATTTGTTAAAACATATACAATTTTTAACAAGCGATAATGTAACGTTGTTAGGCATTGAATTACAAGTGAACTATACAACAACGGCAGTAATCTAGATGAATACATTGATTTGTTATACAAAATTAAGTCATTATCAGATAACCCAAAATATTCTCGCTGTATAATAATGGGGGACTTTCACGTGTATGTGAACTCGGAATTCTTTGTAGAATTGGGTAACATGTGCGAGTCGGCCAAATTAAGTATAAGTGATGTAGATATATTAGGGGTAACCAGCGGTAATTTTACATACGTTAGTGATACGAGTCCCGTGAGGGGTCTTTGTCAGTTCCCCCATCGGGCGCGTTCCCAAGTGGCGGATAGGGGAGCTCTCTGCTGGGGAGTGGCGTTACGCCCGTGGACCAAACACTGAGAGGGTATGTTCGGAGACCTTAAGGTGGCAGCCCCACCACCGGACTCGGCTGCTGTGGGTTAATCTCCTGCACAGCCTAAACGTTACGATTACAGAAACTGAAACTGTGCAAAACCGGACGGATCTAACGTTGACAAACTTTGGCATGAAATATCGGACACGAATTGGATATTGGAATATACGAACTATGTAGGAGGCATCGAGGTTTAAGCAAATTGCAAGAGAGGCTGAGAGCTATAGGGTGGCGGTTCTGGGATTGAGGGAAACGAGGTGGACAGGAGACGGAGAAGTACGAGTGGGACCATGCCAGAAGACTTCGGAAGACTAAGTGAAGAAGAACATAAAGAAGGCGTAGGCATATTGCTCACAGGAGAGGTGGAGAAGAGTTTATTGGAATGGGAACCAATATCTTCGAGAATAATAAGAGTAAGATTTAAGATGAAGGCTAGACCCATAACAATTATTCACTGTTATGCGCCTACAGAACAAGCGGAGGATGAGCGGAAGGAAGAGTTCTATGAACAGCTTACTACAGTTTTTGGGGGAGTTAAGAGAAAAGACTGTTATCCGGAGGGGAGACGTCAATGCAAAGGTGGGGAGAGACAACAAAGACAGGGAGTATGTAATGGGCAAGCAAGGTATAGGAGTAATGAATAGAAATGGTGAATTTTTCGCAGATTTCTGTGGAGAGCAAGAGCTTGTGATTGGCGGCACCCTGTTCCCGCATAAAGAGTCATAAAATTACCTGGATGTCGCCTGATGGCAGGACGGAAAACCAGATTGATCATATAGCCATTAGGAAGAAGTGGAGAAGATCGCTGATGGATGTGCGAAATAGAAGAGGAGCAGATGTAGCAAGCGATCATCATTTGGTGATAGCTGAGGTGAAATTGAGACTGGCAAAAGCCAAGGAAAGAGTCGAGAGAGGAAGGAGACGGTTTGACGTAAATAGGCTCGCAAGAAGGGAGGTCAAAGAGGAATACAAATTGGCTGTGAGAAATAGATTTGCTATTCCCCAGGATGAAGATAAGGAAGTCTTGACACATGGAGAAAATGAAGAGGATAGAGTAAAAAGAGTGGAAAGAAAGTGGGTGAGATTTAGAGACACCATACGGAAATCTGGAGAGGAGACAATCGGTTTCAGAAATAAGGCGAAAAGAGAGTGGATGACTGAGGACACATGGAATGCGGTAGAAGAAAGAAGGAAAGCAAAAGAAAGAATGAACAGATGTGAAGACCTGATAAACAGGATGGAGTTGGGTGAGAATTGGCAACAACTGAATCGAGAGATCAAAAGAAGGGCCAGAAACGATAAGAGACAACTTGTGAACGAGATGGCGCAACAGGTAGAGACAGCAGCGTGGAGAGGAGATATGAGGCAATTACATACGATAACGAAAACACTGACAGGGAGAAATTATGGAGAGACAAGGCAAGTAAAATCAAAGGATGGAACTATACTGACTGGAAAAGTGGAAAGAACATTTCAGAGAAGTTTTGAATAGAAATAAACCTGAGGAGTTATAATGTTATAATGTTTCAGACCAACAAAGACACTAGGATCCACTCATGGCTGGTCTACCTAACTGCGTTCGTAATTGTGTATTGTGCATGTCCTCCGTGGTGGCGGAGGGGACCTACAATTTTACGTGGGTTCCGAACCACAATAACATAAGAACATGAGAAATTTTTATAGTGGGCACAGTAGGGGCCACTTCGGCCCATCGAGGTGGCTCCACTATGTAAAAACTGCCTGTACATTGGCAACAACCAATTTTTACAGAACTAAATAATTATCAATTTAAAACTAATTAATTATCAATTAAAAACTAAAGATAGAATCTCTCGATCCAGAGGATCAAGTCATAATAGACTACTATCCACAAATATGTTACACTCTATATCTATTTAACCGACATGCAAATATATCAGATCCAAAGAATCCAGTCAATTTCATTACGGTACCCATCACTACCAGTACCTTGCCAACCAAAAATAAGTCACCGTCCATATCAATTGCGGACCAAGTTACAATTTACAACCATATACATTCCCATATATACACTTAGGAGGAAAAGTGTAGGTGTGGCTGTAAAGACTGTACAATAATGTAGAAATGTGTGTGCACCCATTTTGGGTCTCCCATTTAAAGGTGTTTGTGGGGCAAGTGAAGATCATGAGTTTTTCAATACCTCACAGTACTATGGGGGGCACCGCTCGGCAGAGGAATCTCTTTAAATGGGGTGTGTAAGGACAGAGAGTATCCCCCTAACCCAAGATGCTGCCTCCCTATATCCCACAACACTTGTGTTGAGCTGTGGGATCTATCACCACAAAGCCTTAATTTTACTACCTTAAACTATGCCCAATCTATCAACATATGCGTCCAATCGACTTTTAAACATGTTTATAGACGTGCTACTAATTACTTCTACCGGCAAACTATTCCACCTATTTACTATTCTATGCGTAAAAAAGTTTTTGGCAACTTTTGTCTCGAACCTTCTACTTGTCAACTTACACCCGTTATTTCTAGTCCTATTATATTGAGATATTTCGAAAAAACTATCTCTATCTACGTTATCGAACCCATTCATAATTTTGAACACCTGGATTAGATCACCCCTTAGCCTCCTAGTCTCGAGTGTAGTCAATTTTAACTCCTAAGCCTATCCTCGTACGACTTCGACCTAAGCGACGGAATCATCTTAGTTGCTCGTCTTTGAACTCTTTCGATTTTGTCTATATCTTTGCGCATATGCGGATTCCAAAATTGGACCGCGTACTCCAAATGGGGTCTAACTAATGATTTATAAAGAGGAACTATAATATCGCGCGATTTGTACTCAAAATCCCTAGCTATAAAACCTAACACTTTGTTCGCCTTATTGACCGCTGCTGTACTTTGTTTCGCTACTTTTAAATCACCAGTGACTATAACTCCTAAATCTTTTTCCTGCTTTACGCTTGTTAAATCTTTCCCTGACATACTATACGCAAAATTACCGTTACGCGAACCTACAGTATATGCAAAATTTTGCACTTATCGACGTTAAATCTCATTTGCCATGTGACTGACCAATCAACGATTTTATTCAGATCGTCCTGGATTTTACCTCTATCTTCGTCATTAATCGCCCTACCACCCAGCTTCGTGTCATCCGCAAACTTTGAAACTGTACTGACTAGGCCGACATCTAAATCGTTAATATACTACCGGGTGAACCAAAAGTAGGTGGACAGTAAATGATAACGTTTATTTTGAGAATACATATACAATTATATTTAATTTTTTTGTATACTATAATACAAAATAATAAAAAACAACTTATACCAATACAATACAAAAGCACTGAAAATTTTATCAACGCAGGTGCTCAAATTGCTGTCCATCACAATTTACACAGCTTTGAAGTCTACCTTTCACACTTCGACAAACATTTTTGCACAAGTTTCTTTGTGCATTAATTTCTTGAAATGCATCTCTGATGTAATTTTTCAAATCACCAACACTTCGTGGTTTTCGACTATAAACTTTGTCGTTGAGTACTCCCCAAAAAAAAAAATCCATTGGGGTAAAGTCAGGTGAACGTGCAGGCCATTCAATTGGACCTCTTCGGCCGATCCATTTCTCGGGAAATGTTTCATCAAGATACTCACGGACTGCTCTTGAATAATGTGAAGGGGCCCCATCTTGTTGGAAATAGAGGTCATGTGAATTAGGCTGTTGTTGTAAGTGTGGAACAACTTCATTCATTAGAATTTCGAGATACTTATCACCTGTGACTGTTCCATAAAAAAAAATTGGTCCTAAAACACCAGAACTTGAAATACCACCCCAAACAGTGACATCAGGCTGGTTTAGTTGCTACTCTAATGTTAAATGCATGTTCTCACTACACTTTGGGGCTTGAGTACCAAATGTTTCAACCCATTTTGTTCTAACAGTTTCAGTATTTTGAGATTTCCAATACTCTTTTAACACCCATTTTCTGGCATCAGTATTTAGATTATTTGCCATTATGGGTTCTCTGAACTATCTGAAAACAAAAAAGATTAAATTTAAATAAATTTAGTTATATATTTAATATAATATAACACAAACACCATAGTTATAATGAACACCATAGTTATAATATAATATAACACAAACCCTATTCAACCTACTGTCCACCTACTTTTGGTTCACCGTGTATATAAGAAAAAGCAAGGGGCCCAATACAGAACCCTGAGGAACGCCACTCGTTACATTAGCCCAACACGACTCCGCTCCATCAACGACCACCCTCTGTTTCCTACCTCGCAACCACTCTTCTATCCAATTTATTACTACACCCCTGATTCCATGAGCCTTAGTTTTTTTCAATGAGTCTTTTGTGCGGCACGGTGTCAAACGCTTTTTGAAAATCTAAATACACTACATCAACCGCCCGATGTCTATCGTAACGTCAACCACGCTTTGGAAAAATTCTAAAAGATTAGTTAAGCAAGATTTGTTTCGCCTAAAACCGTGCTGCGTATTTGTAACTAGTTTATGCAATTCTAAGTGTTCGACTATACGATCCCAAATTATTGATTCCAGTAGCTTACCTACAACAGACGTTAAACTGATTGGCCTATAATTTCCCGCCGCACCTTTATCGCCTTTCTTAAAGATAGGTGTTACGTTCGCTAACTTGAAATTATCTGATACGCACCCCTCAGAAATAGACGCATTAAAAATCTTTGTTAGCGGCACAACAATGCTATCTTTTAATTCTTTTAGTTGTATGGGATATATGGAATCCGGCCCCGGTGATTTACGCATTTTCATTTTATTAATATAGCGCATTACCCCCCTTCACTAACCACAATATTATCCAAAATATTACCATTATCAAAAGGTATTATGTCTATGAGGGATAATCGTTACATCTTCTATAGTAAAAACTGACGTAAAAAATTCGTTTAGCAAGGTAGCCATTTCCTTGTTTTCAGAAACTAGCTCTCCGTTAACATTTTTCAACGGCCCCAAGACACTTTTTACTGGATTTCTATTGTTGACGTATTGAAAGAATCGCTTGGGGTTTTCTTTACCGTCACGAGCAATGGAGATTTCATCGCGCTTGGACATTTTTATTACACTTTTCGCTTCACGCCTTAGAGATATGTAGTTGTTTCGTAACCACAAATTGTCTTTATCGCCCTTATGTAGCCTATAAGCCCTATCTCTACTCTTTATAATATCTCCTACTCTAGAAGTAAACCACAAGGGCTTGTTGTTTACTTTCACACGCTTAATTTTGTACGGTACACATTTCTCATTTGTAGTCCTAAATACTGTTTCAAACGACTCCCACATTAGTTTTGCGTTGGAGAGTCCCATTACGTTTTTTCAATTAACGTGTGACAATTTATTTCGAAATTTACAAAAGTCTGCGTGCTGGAAGTTGGGAATTTTAGTCGAGTTAGTTGGTTTCGAGTGACTTACTGAGAGGACAAACTCTACCATATTGTGATCGCTATTGCTTAACGGTTCTATTACTTGAAGATCAGTAATTAGCCTATCATCCGTAGTTATTACTAAATCTAAAATACTGTCCAACCTCGTAGGTTCCCCAACCTTTTAAATAAGAAAGCTATCCTCGAGAAAATTAACTAACGATTATCTTTCGCGTCTCCCTGCATTGTATCGTAATTCACATTGGCGCAGTTAAAGTCACCCATAACTAAAGCCTGCTCACTACCGATTATTCTCTTTCGTTCACGATATAACGCTTCGTCCGTATCAGCTGTTTGATTAGGGGGCCTCTATATAACCGCAACAAGAAGTTTGAAATCGTTCAATTTAAGTTCTGCTGTAGTCGAATCTATCGGTTCTGGAATTGTGTGCTTTACTTCTATAACGTTCGGAATATTATCTTTGATATACAACATAACACCGCCTCTTCGCCTACCTATTCTGTTTTTAACAAAAAGTCTATAACCTTTAATTTGATACTCCCCTAAAAAGTCACGTGTTTCAGTGCTAAGCCACGATTCATATATCGCACTTACATCATAGTCTTTACAAGCAAGTAGGAGTTGAACATTGATGTTAGACCACCAAGTAAGATGGAAATCCGGAGGGCTATCAAGAAGTTAAAATTAGCAAAGGCGCCATGGATGGGTGGTGTAGAGGCAGAACTGTTGAAAGTGGACCCAGGGATGATGACAGACGAATTACATAGACTCTTCGGTATAATATGGGAAACCGAAAAGTTTCCCAAGAAATGGAGAGAGGGTTTGCTGGTGAAAATACCAAAGAAAGGCGATCTATCGCGATGTGACAACTGGAGGGGAATCATACTGTTGTCTATACCTAGTAAGGTGTTGACCCATATTATTTTGGAAAGAATAAGGAGGGAGGTGGATGCTAGGCTAAGAAGAGACAGACAGGATTTAGAGAGACCCGATCCTGTGCCGATCAGATCAATACACTGAGAATTATTGTGGAGCAAAGCTTGAAATGGTAGTCCACCCTGTATTTGGTGTTTTGTAGACTTTGAGGAAGCTTTTGATAGTGTGGATAGAGGCTGTATTTGGACAGTGATGGAAAACTATGGACTACCGGAGAAGATTATTAATATCATTAAAAATCATACAGAGGATTTTCTTGCAGAGTGGAACATAACGGGAAGTTTACAGAGCCTTTTGAGGTGATAACAGGAGTGAGACAGGGTTGTCTGTTGTCACCAGTGATATTTTTGTTAATGCTGGATACTGTAATGAGGAGAGTGGTTGAGGTAGGTAGGAGGGGTATTGGTTGGAGATTGCTGGATGTCTTGGAGGACTTTGACTATGCCGACGATTTGTGCCTTTTGTCATAGAGGCGTTAGGATATGGTAGCGAAGCTGGAGGATTGGGAAGAGAGGGAAGAAATTTAGAATTAGTTTTTTCTTCATTAATTTCTAAGACAATGAGATTAAATGGCAGAGATGGAGCCTTCAGAGTTGGGGAGGTTGAGCTGGGGGAGGTTGACGAATTTGTCTACATGGGTAGTGTCGTGGCAAAGGATGGAGGAGAAGAGGAGGATGTTAGAAGAAGGTTGACTAAGGCTGCAGGTAGTTTTGTGCTGCTAAACCCAGTATGGAGATCAAACCAGTTGTCGAGGAGAGTTAAAATAAGAATATTTAACAGTAATATTAAATTTGTCGCCCTGTATAGTTGTGAATCATGGAAGGTAACAAAAGAACTGAAAAGAAGGTGCAAGTGTTTGTGAATCGATGGCTGAGAAGGATTATGGGAATTAGATGGCCGGATAAAATTTCAAATGAAAGCTATGGCAGATCACAAATCAGAAAAGGATAGAAGAGCAAATTAGGAGAAGGAAGTGGAGATGGGTTGGACATGCTTTGAGGAGAAAAGAGGGAGAAATAGCTAAGACGGCTTTGGAATGGAATCCGCAAGGAAGAAGGAAGAAGGGTAGATCGGTGATGACTTGAAGGAGATCTTTACTGATGGAAACTAAGAGAATTGGAAGAACCTGGCCAGAAGTTAAACCCCAAGTAGCCAACCGTACCCGATGGCGAAGCACAGTTGACGCCCGATGCTCCACATAGGAGTGAAGAGGACTAAGTAAGTAAGTAAGTAAGTGATATGAGTGGTACCACTAGGTGGATTGATCATTGTCTCACTAGTAATAATCTCAAGGATCGAATTGTTAGAGTTCATATACTGCATGATTTCCTTCTTTCTGATCATAAACCATTAGAACTATTAATTAATTTTACCAATTTATGCGCAACACAACATAACAAGAACTCAATAGGTAAGAATAATCGCGTCGATTGGTCTAATGTTAATATGCAACAGAGAATAGAATACAAAGACAGAACAGGTCACCTCTTTAATAATTTAGAAATTTTGCATCTTGCCTGTAATAATCCTTGCTCAAATGATTCTCACTGTAAACTCATAGATAGGTATTATAGTAAGATAGTATCCCTGCTAAGAGAAGCAGAAAGCCCCCTGATTAAATCTTAACTATCTTACTAAGATTATTCCTGGATGGAATGATTTTATTGCCCCCCTGAAGAGGGAATCGAAAGACGCCTACGATTTGTGGTGCTTTCATGGTAGACCCAGATTAGGACCAGTATACATGAATATGTGTAGAAGTAGGGGTCAGTATAAGACGGCCATAAGGCGATGTAAACAGGAAGAAGAGTCTATTCGAGCATCAAAAGCCTGTAAACTCACATAAATAACGATAAGAACAAATTTTGGAAATTTGTTAAGAATCAAACGGGTGTCAAAAGTGTCCTCCCTCCAACAATCGATGGGGTGTCGGGGGAGGATGAAATTTCAAAGCTGTGGAAAAACCACTACTCAAACATTCTTAACAGTGTAAGTAGGGATAATTTTAAGATAGATTGCAGCGAAACGGCTGTGGGAGGGGCAAGGGAAAATACTTTGATATCAGTTCCTGAAGTAAAGAGGTTAATTAAAGAGTTAAAGACGTGTTCTGCATCAGGGATAGATGACCTATTGAATGAGCACTTCAAATATGCCAATGACATGGTATGTCTGCATATATTATTGCTCTTATCAGCCATGCTTGCTCATGGCTATATCCTGCAGAGTTCACGAGGGTATATATCTTGTCCGTCAAAAATAAGTATGGAGACATTCTGTCCAGCAATAATTACAGGCCTATTACTGTCGCTTCCTGCTTCTAGAAACTACTAGAAAAACTCTTGTTACTCCGATTAAATGATTACCTATGGACATCAAATCAGTTTGGTTTTAAAAGGTCTCACTCAACTGACCTGTGTATCTATGTACTCAAAGAAATGATATCTAAATACACTGACAGTAATTCAACTATTTATAGCTGTTTCCTAGATATAAGTAAGGTATATGATAGAGTGAACCACAATATTTTATTTAAAAAACTAGAAGACAGGAGGTTCCCATGTACATATTAAATTTATTGAAATTTTGGTATTCCCACCAATCTTTTACCGTTAGGAAGGGCAATGTACTATCCGAATGTTTTAGCTCCTCTTGCGGGGTGAGACAAGGCTCCTTGCTCTCTCCTATGCTATTTAATGTGTATATTGACGGATTAATTGCTTCACTTAATGAGGCAACAGTGGGATGTTGTATAGATAACACAAGGATAAATAACTTAGTTTATGCCGATGATATGGTGTTAATAAGTTCCTCTGTTAAAGGTCTGGATCGGCTACTAAAAGTCTGCGAAGTGTATTCGCAGAAACAATATATCTTTTTAATGTTACAAAAACTAAGGTTATGCAATTTCATCCTAAAAGCTGTAATCAGCCAGCTGATATAAGGTTTAAAATGAGAGGTGAAGTAATTGAGGAAGTACAAGAGTTTAAGTATGATATTTGGGTCAAACTATCACCAGCTCCTTGAGTGATGACTCAGATATAAGAAAACACTCTCGAAGCTTTGGGCTAAAGCGAATATGACCATAAGGAACTTTCGATTTTGTACAAGTGAAGCTAAAGACACTCTTTCGTACTTTCTGCAGTAATATATACGGACAGCAATTCTGGGTGAATTATAAAAAAGGTTTTGGCAGAACCCTAAATTTGCTGTCCAACAGGTCTTTTAGACTCTTACGTAAATTAACCCCAAGATGCTCAGCTTCGCAAATGTTTTCTACCCGTAATGTCCCGAGCTTCCCGGAGGTAACAAGACGTGCTCAATACAGTCTAATACAAAGAATTAAAAAATCAACCAACCCGATTATCCAAGCTATCCATGAGTCCTGCCGTTTGACCTCTAAGCTATGGAATTCTCGGTACGAAAACGTCTCTCTGTAGCTCCACTTAACTCCGACATAACTGTATTATTTCTAAGCAATTGTGTATATTTTTATCCTTAGTATGTGAACTGTCATTGTATTAATAATATTTGTCATGTGGACTATAGTCTGACAATAAACTTTTCATTTTCATTTTCATATATATAGGCGCCTCGGTGGTATAGTGGTTAGCGTCGCTGTTCAATCTTCCACACAATAAAAAAAAATTGGTAGGTAGATAAATGGGTAGCCTCGTGGTGGGCTGCTGTTGGGGCGTGATTCGGATTTCACGTTAAACTGTAGATCTAAGGTGGAGTGACAAGCTTGACCTTCGTCAGAATGAACAATTCGGGCGGAAGCTAAACCAAGGTTTTATATATACATATATATATATATATATACAGTATATGAGACCATTCTGAGTTGTATATATATAAATATATACTGTGTGTGTGTGTGTGTGTGTGTATATATATATATATATATATATATATGCGCCTTGGTGGTGTAGTGGTTAGCATCCCTGACTACGAACCACCGGCCCCGGGTTTGATTTCCGGTGACGGCAGTCTGCGGCAGCAAGCCCAGCTGTTTATCCTCCCATACAATGAAAATTGGTTGGTAGATAAATAGGTAGCCTGTGCAGTAGGTTGGAGTGAAAAAACTTTTCAGAATTCAGTTTTGTAGGGGCACCCAAAAGTTAATCTGTGGTACCAATAAGAAATCTGTAAAATATTAGCTACCTGTGACATCAATTTCACTGGACCCAAGTAGGTCAAAGATTTTGCCTTTCAGGTTTCCCCAAAAATTAAGGAAAATTTCAAAGATTTAAGCGTATCTTCCGTTGTGTTTATGCTAGGAAGTTCATTTTTATTTCATTTGATTTATCTATTTATGTTCTTTAACTTTATTCTTATACATCTTTTTCCCATTCCTCACAGAAATTTGGAAAATTTGGTATTTCATGAAAAAACTAAAAAAAAATAGAAGTTTTTATTGTTTTTATTGCTTTCGTTGACTGATTGATGTTAAGCGTCATTCAGTGATTCAGTTTTCTGTTAGAAGCTCATAAAATAGCTGCATGGCTTTAAATATACTGTTTTTTTAATATGCCTCCTTTTATTCCAGTATTGACTGCAGTGCCATCACAGCTAATGGCAACAATAATTCTAGCACTGATATTTTTGCATCCCAAGAACTCTAAAATGCCTTTATAAATGCTTTTTGCCATGCTCAATTCTGGAGATATGTGGCCTAAGTAAGTTAAGCCTGGTTCTTTCCAAAGGACACTATACTCTTCCATAGTAATCCTAGATTGATACTTACTACTGCCTTTCATTATCATAACGTTTGTTCGATCTTTTCTTCCATCAAAGTAGAGACCCATAACATGATCACTTGAACTGAAAGTTGAGGTATCTTCAGAGAGATCTTTTCTAATCTTGCTCCTTTCTCGTCTTATCTTGCTTCTGTCGATCACTGAAGAAGTATCTTCACTACTAATTAATTTTAAATCTTGAGAAACAGCAGATGTAAGAGCTGCCCCAGTACGGTCAGATATTCCTCTTCGATCGCATTCTCTACCCACTGCTGGCAACCGCATTCTCATTTGTGAAGGTCCGTGATTAATTAATGGCTTTGTCGTGAGTTTAAACGGCTCACTGCTTTCGTCCGTTTCGCTGGAACTTGACGAAACAGTTGCAGCAGTATCAAATTCTTTCATTCCTTTCGAGATCCGTGCTGTATATTCCTCATTCTTGTGTGTAGCCTTTTTTCTTTTTTTTCCATTTTTTTTGTGACCACTTTATCTACGGATCCAATCATCATTTTTCGAGACGTTCGTTGGTCATTAAGGAAATCCCTTTCCGGGACAGGAACTTTTCGGTCTTTCTCACAACGGCATGTCAGGAAGTCTTCACATTTACAAGAAGCTATATCAAAGAGCTTCAGTGAGTCAAGTTTAAATTTGTGAAGCAATGCTTCATAGGATGCTTGGTCTTTCCACCCTTTGAATTGTTTCAAGACATTTTTATATTTTTCGTACAAACCTTGGATGCGCTGCATTATGGTCTCGTGATGGCTAGTTGGACTAGAAGCACGATCCCACACAGTCTTTACTTTTTGGGCAACGACTGTAGCAACATCATAAATTTTTGGATTAGCTTCTCCTGACTTAATTCTTTCCTGTCTAACATAAAGGAAACACTGAAGTATATCTTCGGACGAAGGCAAGTAAATCAGTGAGAGATCCTTTGGTGGTCCAAAGATTGGATTCAGCTGTTGAGTATTCCTCGTCTTCGTTTCTGCTGATTCATTCGCGGCCATGAAGCCATGCCTAATTTTGCTTTGTGCGTCAAAATAGAATTAGACTATATTAGTGACTGTAAATTTTTTTAGCGAATCAGATTCAATATAAAAATTTAGCAAAGCAATCAAATAATCTGAAAAAAGAGATATAAATTATAATATCAGGTCATCCCATAAGTAATGTCGTTTTTTACGATAGATTAAGTTTAAACTAGTCCTACTCGGTTTAAGCATAAATTTTCCGAAGGTTATATCTAAGAGGAGATCTATCGTGTTTCGCTACATACTTTACAGACCTTGACCAGTGAAGACGTGTGTTTTGCTTTATGTGAACCCCTCGTAAACATGGCGGTATCAGAAGAGCATATCAGGCATATAATGCTTTACGAGTTCAAAAAAGGGAATAGTGCTGCTGAAGCAACGCGAAACATTCAGGAAGTTTATGGCAACGATATTCTGCATGTGAGGAAATGTAAAAAATGGTTTCAAAAGTTTAGGAATGGTGACTGCTGTTTGACAGATGCAGCACGCTCTGGACGCCCTGCTGAGTTTGATGATGACCTGCTGTTAGCCGCACTTGAAGAAGACTGTTCAACAGCTGTCGAAGAATTGGCCAGAAACTCAATTCATCCCCGTCCACCATCCATCGACATTTGCAACAACTCGGGAAAGTGCCTAAGTTAGAAAAATGGGTGCCACATGAATTGTCGGTCGACAATCTGAGGGTGCGGGTAAACATTAGCACAGCTCTTCATTCCCGTGAACTCCAAGATCCGTTTTTGCACCGTTTAGTGACTGGTGATGAAAAGTGGATACTGTACCAGAATGTTAAGCGCCGTCGACAGTGGGTTTGTGCCGGAGAACCAGCGACACCACAGCCAAAACCAAATCTTCACCCTCGGAAGGTGTTGCTTAGTGTTTGGTGGGATAAAGGTGGTGTAATACACTTTGAATCGTTACCACACAAACAAACAATCACCGCTCAAGTCTACTGTCAACAACTGGATCGATTGAACACTGCACTAAAAGAAAAGAGACCTTCTTTGGTTAATCGGAAAGGAATCGTGTTCCACCACGACAACGCACGTCCTCATACCGCTCGGATTACTTCCGCAAAAATTGAGGAGCTTGGGTGGGAAAAACTTGCACATCCTCCATATTCTCCAGACCTTGCGCCTTCAGATTATCATCTCTTCAGGAGTCTGCAAAACTATCTTGACGAGAAACAGTATACTTCTTTAGATGACCTGCACACCAGTCTTTGTACGTTTTTTGCCTCAAAACCGCCTGAATTTTATAAACATGGCATTGAAAAGCTTGTAGGACGTTGGCAGAGTGTCATTGATTCCGATGGAAAATATATACTAGATTAAAAATTTTCAGTTTTGTTTTTTTTGTCCAAATTCCGATCTAAAAAACGACATTACTTATGGGATGAGCTGATGTAATATAGTATAAATAACAAACCGTAAATAAAATAATTATGAAATAATTTAATTCTGTGAAGATCTAAACAAATGGAAACCTTAAAATGGTGCTAAAACATTTACTAAAGTTGAGAAACTCAACGAAAGATATATAAAAAAAAACTTTTTTGTTAGTATTTTTCATGAAATACCAAATTTTCCAAATTTCTGTGAGGAATGGGAAAAAGGTGTATAAGAGTAAAGTTAAAGAACATAAATAGACAAATCAACTGAAATAAAAATAATTGTCCTAGCATAAACACAACGGAAGATACGCTTAAATCTTTGAATTTTTCTTTAAGTTTTGGGGGAGACCTGAAAAGCAAAACCTTTGACCTCCTTGGGCCAGTGAAGTTGATGTTACAGGTAGCTAATATTTTACAGATTTCTTATTGGTACCACAGACTAACTTTTGGGTGCCCCTACAAAATTGAATTCTGAAAAAAAGTTTTTTTCACGCCACCCTACTGCGTACTGTGCAGCCTAGTGGTTAAGACGTTGGGCTGCTAAGCGGGAGGTCGTGAGATCGAATCCGATCCAGGACTTTGTAATTTCTGACTTTCCTGGTAGGTCATAGTTCGGATTCTACGTTAAACTGTAGGTCTAAGTTGGAGCAACAAGCTTGACCTTCATCACAATGAACAATTTGGGCGGAAGCAAAAACCAAGGTTATATATATATACAGGGCGTCCCAAAAAAATGTATACACACTTTAAATAATTATAAAGGCAGTGTTTATTAAAATACATTTCATTTTCAAAATGTAATAGAATCTACAGACATTATTTAATTGTTTTGTCAACGCCTGTTTTCAAACTGACGTCCGTTCTGGTCCAGGCACTGCTGATAACGCGAAGCAATGGAATCGCAAACATCACGAAACATTTCGTTTGGTATTTGTGTGCATTCTCGTTCAATGGCTGCTCTCAATTCAGCGACTGTTGCAGGTTTTATAGCGTAGACTTTGTCTTTTAAGTATCCCCATAAAAAAAGTCGTGGTGTGAGGTCTGGTGAACGCGGAGGGTATTCTACGAAACCCCTTCGTCCAATCCACATCCACATCGTGCCAAGTACCACTCGCAATATCCACTCTTCGGTCCGGATCATCATCTTCATTAATAGCATGGACTAATCTTGGAATGTAACTTTTCCATTGACAGCGCAAAATGCGTTGGACAGACGATTCTGAAATTCCTACCTCACGACTCGCTTGCCGCACAGATTTTCTTGGACTTTGGTGATACGTTTCCAGTACTCTTTCTTGCTTTGTGGGGCTTGTCGATGTCCGTGGTCTTCCGGAACGCTTCTTGTGGACATTCTGAACAGTTCCATCGGCTTCAAACTTATCTCTAATTCGAGTGATGGTAAGTCGCGTTGGTGGATCTGTTTGAAACTCCCTCCTAAACTGTCTTTGCACTTCAACTGCGTTTTCACACTTCCAGTAGCATTTTAGAATGAATTTCCTTTGTTCAAAGCTTAGTCTGACTGCCATTATTAATTCTAATGGGTGTAACTTGGAAAGAAAGAAACATCAATTGAGCTATCAGCTGTTAAAGTGTGTATACATTTTTTTGGGACGCCCTGTATATATATAGAAAGAGAAAGAAAGAGAGATTATAACTAGAAAACTAGACTGTAAAAAGTGAGATCATTAAAATTGTTTCATAGCGGAATATTCTTTATATATTTTTGCTTATTTTTTTATAATTATTAACAAGGAAAATTTTTCAACAGAATATTCAGAATAATGCACAATATTACTAATTAAAAACTATGTCAACGAATGCATACATTAGTGGTTCCCATTTTTTCTACCTCAAGGCACCCCAGTGCCAGTCTGTTCTTCTTTCGCAGCACCGCGGGAGATTTTCATTTTCCATTGCTCAATATTCGGTCCCCCTGCACTTACTAATACCTCGTAACTTCAAACTGCAGAGGTAATACATTTTCCATATGGACGTAACAAATCCGAATGCTCTGTCTCATCTGAAATTTACACATGTTGAGTAAGATCTGAATTTTGCTATTTTCATGAAATTTCGGGGGCACTCTGTTTAGGAAACACTGGTATGCATTGGTATACATTGACCATTATGCGTCTCCTCAAATCACAGACAGAAAATGTAGTCTGAGCATCGATGCTAGTTTGAGAGAAGGGTAACTATGATAAAAATACGTATGATACAAAATAAAAAATAAATAAATAAAAAGCCTTTATTAATTGATGACCATAAACAATGCAGTAATTTTTGTTTGTTGTTTGTTTTTGATCTTAACAATTTTAACAAAAGAAGTATGCATTTTGGGGAATTGTTTTTTCTGTCAATTTACTTTTCATAAGTTCGATTCTGTCTTTACCGGAAAGAAAACCTGTCTAAAGTTTTTTGACTTTGAGTTCTTTTCAAACATTTCTTTAACTCTTTAATGTCAAAGACTCCCTTCTGAAAGAGAATAAAATTGTCTGACATTAACCAAATCTAAATTAGTGGAGTAACGATAGTCGCTAAGGGATTAATGGAGCGCTTATTTATGTACAGTAAACCCTCGTCCAACGCCTGTTTGTCCAGCGCGAACTTGCTTATACACGGAAAAATAAATGCGAACAATTATTTGCCGAAAGCGGAAAATTTGATTATACACGGTCAGCCAAACACGCTCTAATACAGTAGTACTGTATGCGTGCCAATGCGCGATCTAGTGTTTTCTCCTACACTCTCCAACACTCCCGCATCTTCCCCCTCTCGCGTCACCCCTCGCATCACCCTTTGTCTCAGTCCCGCTAACGTGTTAAGTTCAATGAAGTTGTGTTGGATTGTTTTTGTCGTATTTTGCCGTTGTTTTGCTATTACCCTTAGACAGCAGTATGGCACCAAAACGTAAAGCATCGGCAAGTGATAGTGAAGAGAAGAAAAGTTGTAAAATAAAGATTCTAGAGAAGTTGCGTGGTGGTTTGAGCATAACATCACTTGGCCGCGAGTATCACGTGAATGAGTCTACCATACGCACCATCCGAAAGAGTGAAGAAAAGATACGTGCCATTTTCATTTAATATATTTTTCTTCATCATATGTAAATATCATTATGTTTATGATTTTATTCTGTTCTTATTTCATATACAATATAGGTAGGGAAATTCAGTTATGTGTGAATAAAAAATCTACGTATCTAAGTATTAACGGGAGACTTTACGCAGCCGAGTTCACGTATCCCCATTTATCCCCATAAGGTATTAAGTTTGTTCAACGCGGATTTACCTAACGCGCCGTTCTCGAGGAACCTAACCCCGCGTTGGACGAGGGTTTACTGTACTGTATTCTTTTTTGTTTGTATAGTTTATTGCTAAAGTTAGGATACACTGGTCCACACCGTCTTTATGGCCAACTGTATTCCGACTTTTGTAACCGATGGTACAGTTTCCGAAAAAAGTTCTCCTAGAATCAAAATTTCTAAAAAACATAAAAATGACTAGTTTTAATGACTGGGTTTCGTTTTTGAAATTTTATTAATGTGACCAAAAAAGAATAAAACATCCAAAGAAATATAGAATATTACCAATTAGTAACTCTTTATGTTTTTTTTTAAATTTAGAGCTGCAGACGGTTTTTCCTCAAAACCATACATTATTGCAAGGAAAAACTCTTTCGTCGTAGGAGAGGCATGAACCATCTCGGTAATTCAAAAGCAAAATTAGATTTAGGAAAATGTTGTACGGAATTACTCTTTTTGTTTTTTATGATGAACGTACGTATGAATCTATTTTCCAAACACTCCTTTATGAATACAGTACTCACGCGGTTATCGTAATTCACTCAACCGTGAATGGCGTTAACCGTTATTTACTAATTGTGACCATTGTGCGCTTATCCGTGATCGTGACAGCGAGTTAACGCGTGATGTTTATATCCACGGCTCGCCTCCCACCAGCCAGCCCACCACAACGTGCTTCAGCCAGTTCTCTTTGCGTTTCATGTGCGTTTCTGGCTTCGCATATCTTCACGTCTTATTGTGAATACAAACTACTTAACTGTATATTATATTGAAATAGAGTAATACTGTGTGTGGTGGCGCACGAGGTGGGAGGCCAGTCAGTAGTGACTAGCAGCAGCGGTCGTATCACCCACCCACCCACCGGCGGGGTATACTGAGTTAACCGTAAAATCGGGCTTTCCGTGATTATGGACCGCCCCTCAATCACGGATAACTGAATAAGTACTATATTCATATTATTATGGTGTCATGTTAATTGAGGTAAATTGAATTGTGACATGAATACTTTGGGGATTTGGGACTTCTCGGTCTGTTCTACACATAATACGGATGATCTTTATGTCTTATGATACGGTGTGGAGCTTTTCTCCAAACTCACTTCGAGTGAGGTAGAAGAGACTAAAGTTCCTTCTACCTGTGAGGTTCATCAGAAGTACCATATTGCTGTCAACTTTTAAAAATAAGACTCTTTTCCCAATCTCGGTCATTCATATTTTCGTCTTCGTCCAATAATGAGAAGTCCTACGGTGGGAGTCCCACCGTAGGACTTTCAAGG
>JAJOZX010002131.1:617500-699165 GCA_023014485.1 Bathynomus jamesi | reverse complement strand
AATTGATACCCTTTATGTTAATAAATAAAAACAGATTTTTACAATTTACAATTACATAAATAATTGTGAAGCTGGATTATTTATTTTATTTAACTTGGCCCTTAAGCTTTAGGCTTTACTGGGCTCTTAATTAAAAATAAAACATAGTTATTATAAATAATAATACATAAATCGTGAATAAGTATTATTAATTAGGGTATGTATTAATCTCAAATTATTATTATTATCGATATAACAAATGCAAGGTCATTTTTGAAGGTATTATACCAATACCATACCAAGAAATCAATATTATACATGAGAGATAAGAGATAAACATTAAACAATCACAAATAATGTATCTTTAATCCTAGATTACACACGAGAAATGAATAAACACTAGTAATGTACATTAATCCTAGATTTTTATTAGTATTCCATCATTAATCGAGATTTCAACTTGGTTTTAAACGAATTTACATTCACAATATTTTTTAGATCAACATTTAAATCATTCCATAGTTTCAATCTAACGAAAATGGGTAATTTTTGAGATGAAGACAATCTAAATTGAGGAATAACATGATTTGATCTGTTGCTGGTCTGATACGAGTGGATTTCTTGATGAGTTACAAAATACTTATTTACCCTTTGCAAGTTAATGATTTGTTCTTACACTTATAAATAAAAATAAAATGTTCAAAATGATCAACATTTGTTGAAACGCAAAGTATTCAATATATATATATATATATATATAAAATATATATATATATATATATATATATATATATATATATACTGTACAGGGTGGGCGGAAAGTAGCTCCTATTTTGGATTGGTAAAAACATACGTATATTATCCATTTATTTCAGAAGAAATAATATGAAAAGGTAGGCATACATGGTAGGTTTTCTCTAAAATTCAATGTGGGCTCCAACTCTTTCCCCAGCTTCTGGAGCCGCCCAGGAATGGCGTCCACTGACTTTAGCAGGAACTCCGGCGGGATGGAGGACATGACTTCCCGAATTCGGTCCTCCAGTTCTTCCAATGTCCTCGGTTTGGTGCGGTAGACTTTTCCTTTACCCACCCCAAAGAAAAGAAGTCGCACGGTGTCAAGTCGGGGCTCCTGGCTGGCCATTGATGTGGACCACGACGACCCATCCAACGCCCAGGGAAGTGGGCATCCAGCCACTCACGGACAACAAGAGCGAAGTGCGGAGGGGCGCCATCTGCATAAATATCAGATCGTCGATGTTCTCCCATGTGCTGACAACCGGCCAGACCTCGTTTCGCAACATAGCAAGGTACCGCTCAGCATTCATGGTGTTGCGCAGAAGGAACGGGCCCACAACCTGATCTGAGGTCATACCACACACACCGTTACACTGAACGATTCTGCCGTTTTTCAGCGGTAACCGTGCGACTTCTTTCTTTGGGGGTGGGTAAAGGAAGAAGTCTACCGCACCAAACCGAGGACATTGGAAGAACTGGAGGACCGAATTCGGGAAGTCATGTCCTCCATCCCACCGGAGTTCCTGCTAAAGTCAGTGGACGCCATTCCTGGGCGGCTCCAGAAGCTGGTGGAAAGAGTTGGAGCCCACATTGAATTTTAGAGAAAACCTACCATGTATGCCTACCTTTTCATATTATTTTTTCTGAAATAAATGGATAATATACGTATTTTTTTACCAATCCAAAATAGGGAGCTACTTTCCGCCCACCCTGTATATGTTACTTTTTTTTGCGAAATCGGTCTTTTTGCAAATTTTCTGGTCAGTTTGCCCGAAAACAATAGCAATTTTACAAAATGACATTAAATGTTGATCATTTTGCAAAAAAACACAAAAATCGGTCAATTTGCAAAAAACACACAAATCGGTCAATTTCCAAAATCACCAATAATCTTGTCGGTGTTTTTGCAAAATCTCTTGTTCTAATACTGTAGAACCTTCTAGTTCCCAACCTAACCTAACCTAACCTATCCTATCCTAACCTAACCACAATGACACTGTTGGTTAGGTTAGGTTAGGTTAGGTTAGGAGCTAGAAGGTTCTACAGTATTAGAACAAGAGATTTTGTAAATACACCAACAAGATTATTGGTGATTTTGCAAATTGACCGATTTTTGTGTTTTTGCAAAATGATCAAACATTTAAGGTCATATTGTAAAATTACTATTGTTTTGGTTTCTTTGCAAACTGACCGGAGAATTTGCAAAAAGACCGATTTCGCAAAATAAAACGTAACATATATATAGGACTACCTCAAAATTCGTCGTTTCGCAGATTCATCGTCAATCTTTTACTACCTATAATTTCGCAATCCGTCGTCCATACTCGCAGATTCGTCGTTTTTTTTTTAAAATGTGAAAAAAAACGATCGAAATTGACGAAATTCAACTGTTTACCAACGCAATATATGACATATTTTGCCGAAAAACGAGTAGAATTTGATTAATTAATTTGTTTAATAACATAATAGAGTAAAATGTTTTCTCATTGAAACATGTTATAACCTATCTCGAATTTCGTCGTTTCGTATTTCGTCGTGTTATTCCCGAACGAATTAACGACGAATTTCGAGGTATTCTTACCGTATATATATATATATATATATATATATATATATATATATATATATATATATATATATACAGGGCTATTGAAAGTGATTCACCTGATTTCAAATGAGAATATTTTGTAATGTTACAAATACAGAGTGATTTGTGATACATCAACCAAAAGAAAAACTGTCCAAATTTTGTCTCTCACCTCATAAATGCTCTATGTGACTTCCCCTAGTTACACGAGCAACGTCGACACGATAGTCGAATTCCTCCCATACTCGCTCCAGCATGTCCGTTGTCACTGACTCTACGGCAGTAACAATGCGAGTTCGGAGCTCATCCAAAGATGTGGGCAACGATACCACCGACGGATGCTCTGAGCACCCGGTGGATCTGTTCTGTAACGTCGACGAAACTCAGGCTGCACTGTGACTACCGATTTACAGCTCGAAAACTGCAACACACAAAACGCCTTCTGCTGTGCGGACGCCATTTTCACACTGACTGTTTGTTGCTAGGCTAGGCCACGGCGTGACTTTGGAGCCCTCTCGCGGTGATCTTGTAAAACTCGAAGATTTCCTCTTTCATGTGGTGTATGCCCAGTTGATGCACGGTTGATAGGTACGGAAGTATTCTCAGTTGAAATCGGATGAATCATTTTAAATAGCCCTGTATATATATATATATATATATATATATATATATATATATATATATATATACTTACTTTAGGTTACTTTAGGTGAGTTCGAACGACGGTTCAGGATCGACCTGCGGTCGACCCTTCTGCAGCATCCCGCTCATTTGCGGGATTTGGTGAAGGAGGGAATTGCTGTTTGATCTCCTCCTGCCCTCGTAGCCAGCCACGCATGGCTGGTCGGGGACTTTGCACAGGAATCTGACTAGCTGGTTCTTGAAGTTATTCAGGTCGGTATGCTGGAGATTCCTCACTTCTTTTGGTAGGACACTGAAAAGCTTTGGGCCTCGTATTCTGAGGGTATTCCATCCTCGTTTTCATGGCCTCTTGTCTCACCGCAGCTGGGACCGTATAAAATCTGCCTCTTCTCTCATTCCAGTTTGTTTCTATTTCATTTCTAAGGTTAGGGACAGAGCCCTAAAGTATTTTCCATATGCATATTATTGTGTACCGCTAGCGCCTTCTTTCGAGAAAGTAGAGTTCCAGGGATTGTAGTAGAGACGAGTAGTGTTCATTTCTTCTATCTTAGACGTAAAAGTTCTTTGTATAGCTTCAATGTTCGCAATGTCTCGTTTTCTGTATGGGCTTGTGAGTACTGAGCAATACTGCTGCGGAAGCTCCTCCAGATGATTCCCATTATTTTTCCAGCCGTTGTAATTTTGATGTTATAGTGCTCTCTGAATTCTGTATCCGACGATATTATTACTCCAAGATCCCCGACTTGTGGATTTGGGGTTATCTGTTTGGCTTGCAGAATTTTGTACCCTTTTTTCTGTAGTTCCTTGTTATTACCATATCTTAGAAGTTGGAATTTTTCTTCGTTGAACTTCATAGTGTTGTCTTCTGCCCGCTGGAATAATGTTTCAATATCGTTTTGTAATTTTCTTATGCCACCTTCGTTCAATATTTCCTTACATATCTTTGTGCCATCTGCGAAGCATGATACGATACTGTCCTTAATATCTGCATGAACATCTGCAACCATTATTATGAACAGCAAGGGAGCTAATACTGTCCCTTGTGGGACAGAGCTTACGACTTCCGAGACTTCCGATTTAACTCCGTTTACCACCACTCTTTGTGTTCTTTGTGTCAAGAAATTAAATATCCACCTTCCTAGCTTTCCAGTAATTCCTCTATTCTTAAGTCTGTGTGCTATGATTCCATGGTCACATTTATCGAAGGCTTTAGCAAAGTCCGTATATATTACATCTATGTTTTGTCCTCGACACAATGTTTCCAATATTTTCTCCTGGTGGTCTAGTAGCTGTGATAGGCATGATCTTCCAGCCATGAAGCCATGTTGACTTGGGTTGTATAAGTCTTTTTCTTGTAGGTAGTAGGTAGTTTTTCCCCTAATTATACGTTCAAAATACTTTATAAGGTGTGAGGTGAGAGCCACTGGCCGATAATTCTTGGGCATTGCTTTGTTACCACCTTTAAATAAGGGGGCAATGTTCGCGTTCTTTAAGGGGAGTGGAATTTGTCCTGTGTCGAGTGATTTCCTCCATAATAAGTATAGCGGTTTGGCAATACTCTCTTTGCATTTCTTCAGAAACGTGGCACTCCATGTGTCTGGCCCTGGCGCTGAATTGTCTCGCATCTGTGATAAGGCCGTAATTACATCTCCTTCCGTGAGCTCGAAATCCATTAATAGGTTTGTGCCGGAATTTGTTTTTGGTTGATTTGTATCTATGTCAAAAAATTCGTCTGAGTTTTCCACTTCCATCTAGGACTTAGGGGTACTAAACACAGAGTTAAATTGTTCCCTAAGCAGTTCGCTTATTTCTTTCAGGTCATTTCTGTATTCGGCCTCGCCGTCTATCAACGGACCAATACTCTCCTTACACTGTATTTTCCTTTTCGCAAACGTGTAGAAGTATTTTGGGTTATTTTTTGTTTTCTGCATTTCTATTTCGCCAAGTTTCCTCTCTCGTTTGAGTCTCTTTGCATCAGTTCTGCATCTGTGGAGATGTTTTACGGTTTGTCTTCGTTGCCTGAATAGTGTCCTGATTTTCCTCTTGAGCTTGCTACGTTTTCTTTCCTGTCTCTCTGGAATATGTTTCAGTATTATAGGTTTGGTTTCAGTCTCTATTAGTATTATACATAGTATTTCTTGTGGATTCTTCTCGTGAAGTAGCAATTCCCAATTTACTTCCTTTAAATCTTTATTTACGTTTTCCCAATTTACTTCCTTTGAATTTATGTTTAAGCCTTCAAATATTCCATCTGCCTCTCTTGGATTTGTTTTCGGACCTCTGGGTGCTAACTTCAATTGCATATCGATGAGGTTATGGTCGGAGAACTTTGTTTGCCTTACTTTTTTATTTATTATCATCTCGTTGTTATTTGTCAAGATTAAATCCAAAACGTTCTCTTTTCTCGTGGCTTCACAGATTTCCTGGGTAAGGGCGTAATGTTTCATAATATCTATAGCATTGTTGCTTGGGTTCTATCATCTTTAATAATGTTGCCATGAAACTTCTCAACATAAATAACTTCGTCATTTTTCTTCCATGTTATAAATGGGAAATTAAAATCTCCGAAAATTAGAATATTTGTTGCTGGAGTTTCAAACTTTCAAGTAATTTTAATATGTCTTCTATTTCATTTGTAGCAAATTGGAATTCACTTTTTGTGGTGTTGGTGGTCTGTAGATGTTCATAATGGTTAGGTTCAGTTTTTTACGTCTAATATAATAACTTCAACTGTTTTGTTGCTTTATTTACCTTCACTTCACATGTGTGGTTGTGTGTGTGTGTGTGTGTGTGTGTGTATATATATATATATATATACTATATATACAGTATATATATAAGTTATGTGTGTGTGTGTGTATGTGTGTGTGTGTGTGTGTATGTGTGTGTGTGTGTGTGTATGTGTGTGTGTGTGTGTGTGTGTGTGTGTTACAGTAAGATTGTGACAATAATGATTTCATGAAACCCTCGAAAGTTTCAGTAATTTCGCATAATTACTGTTTCACTCAAGAACTTCAGGAAGTTACTAACTTAACCTAACCTAAAGTCCCTGAATGAAACAGTAATTACGCGAAATTACTAAAAATTTCAGAGATTTCATGAAATCACTAGTTTCACAATCTTACTGTCACAATCTTATATATGTTAACAACAGTTACAAATTTATATCAATTGTGAAGCCACTAGAAACGGAGTTTCTTGGTAAATAAATATTTGACCAAATTAAAACAAAAGATTTTCTATTTACTTTCTTTAAAACTTTTTAACTCATTGTCTTCGACTTGCTTCTCCCTGAAATAAAACCTTAATTCCAGCGACATTATCTCAATCTGAATGTGCAAGGAATATATATATATATATATATATATATATATATATATATATATATATATATATATATATATATATATAGTCATGCGGTTTGCTTCTACAAAGCTTCAATTTAATATTTAGGAGAAATCCAATGACAAGGAGGAATGTAAATGCCATGAAAAGTCTTCTTTAATGCGCAACGTTTCGAGCAATACGCTCATCATCAGGCTAGATAATAACAATATGAAATTAGAATCAATAAATAAATGTGAACAAGACAAAATAATTTCTATAAAAAGACTAAAAGAAGAGGGTTAAATTCAAAGTTATAAAATTTACATATAAAATTACAAGAAATTTAAAAGCTATTTTTAAATTACATATAGTAAATTTGAAATTAGTACACTGGAATAATTAACACTAATACAATGGAATAATTAACACTAATACAATGGAATAATTAACACTACGAACCTTTCAATGCTGGTTCCGAGGCACGAGTAATTTAAAACAAAACAAAACAGGAAACAAGCTATGGTTGGGCGGTTGGAGTTATAAGTTAGGGAGGGGGGATTATAAAAAATTGGGGAGGGGGGAGGGGGTTTATAAAAAATTTAGAGGGACAGCTGAGGAATCCACGTTTAGAGAAGGGGTCAATGTTTTAATAAAGAGATTCCAAATTCTAAGTGAGTTAGGACAAGAATTACAACCGAGAATTTTAAATTATCTAAAGTGACATCAGTTTTACATTTTATACTGTGTTCCCGAATACTGGAGGCTTCTTTTTTATTTAAAATTTTACCTGTTCGGCAACTTATTCCCATATGCGAATAAGGTATTTAGGTAGCTTTTTCTCAGCGAAGGATCAAACTCCTGATTCGTTGCGTAGCGGTGTTGTATATTTATTTACCTGCCCAAGGTGTCTCCTTGGTACTTACATTGGCAGCACCGTGCGCTCCCTCAGGACTAGATTTTATTCGCATATGGAATAAGTTGCCGAACAGGTAAAATTTTAAATAAAAAGAAGCCTCCAGTATTCGGGAACACAGTATAAAATGTAAAACTGATGTCACTTTAGATAATTTTAAAATTCTCGGTTGTAATTCTTGTCCTAACTCACTTAGAATTTTGGAATCTCTTTATATTAAAACATTGACCCTTCTCTAAACGTGGATTCCTCAGCTGTCCCTCTAAATTTTTTATAAACCCCCCTCCCCCCTCCCCAATTTTTTATAATCCCCCTCCCCTAACTTATAACTCCAACCGCCCAACCCATAGCTTGTTTCCTGTTTTGTTTGTTTTAAATTACTCGTGCCTCGGAACCAGCATTGAAAGGTTCGTAGTGATAATTATTCCATTGTATTAGTGTTAATTATTCCAGTGTACTAATTTCAAATTTACTATATGTAATTTAAAAATAGCTTTTAAATTTCTTGTAATTTTATATGTAAATTTTTATAACTTTGAATTTAACCCTCTTCTTTTAGTCTTTTATAGAAATTATTTTGTCTTGTTCACATTTATTATTGATTCTAATTTCATATTGTTATTATCTAGCCTGATGATGAGCGTATTGCTCGAAACGTTGCGCATTAAAGAAGACTTTTCATGGCATTACATTCCTCCTTGTCATTGGATTTCTCCTAAATATTATATATATATATATATATATATATTATATATATATATAGGGTGAGTCAAAAGTCCGGAAACATACGAAATAATTGGAAATTGTTATTACAATAATTTCCAGGGTGTTGGCTTGGTCGTCGTGGTCCAATGGAGTGGCCTACCCGGTTCCCCCGACCTGACACGCTGGCCTTTTACTTCTGCAATCTAGCCCGATGCCCTGGAAAGAGTCCAGGTCGAGTGGGGAAACAGGGTCAGAAATGTGGTAGTGAAAGGTGAACATATAGAGCGCATCTTATAACATTACTTGTAACATATGCCTTTTTGCAATAAAAGTTTCCTATCCTTCCTATGTTTCTGGACTTTTGACTCATTCTGTGTGTGTATATATAATATATATATGTATATATATATAATATATATATCGTAAAGAACGACGCTTGTATAGGAGATATTCCGCGCAAGACGAGAAAGAGAAAACAACAAATGAAAAAATGAAGTACCACCTGGGAATCGAACCCGGGATCTTCCGATTGCCGGTCAGACGCGATAACCACTACACCATGGACTTCACTCTTCCAAATGCCGTAATTCCTCTACATACTCGCAGAAACCAATGCCCCAAGGGGGCACCCCCGCATGCCGTAACATTATATACATTCAACTGCAAAGAACACGCAGTATAAATAACGTAAAGAACGACGCTTGTATAGGAGATATTCCGCGCAAGACGAGAAAGAGAAAACAACAAATGAAAAAATGAAGTACCACCTGGGAATCGAACCCGGGATCTTCCGATTGCCGGTCAGACGCGATAACCACTACACCATGGACTTCACTCTTCCAAATGCCGTAATTCCTCTACATACTCGCAGAAACCAATGCCCCAAGGGGGCACCTCCCGCATGCCGTAACATTATATACATTCAACTGCAAAGAACACGCAGTATAAATAACGTAAAGAACGACGCTTGTATAGGAGATATTCCGCGCAAGACGAGAAAGAGAAAACAACAAATGAAAAAATGAAGTACCACCTGGGAATCGAACCCGGGATCTTCCGATTGCCGGTCAGACGCGATAACCACTACACCATGGACTTCACTCTTCCAAATGCCGTAATTCCTCTACATACTCGCAGAAACCAATGCCCCAAGGGGGCACCTCCCGCATGCCGTAACATTATATACATTCAACTGCAAAGAACACGCAGTATAAATAACGTAAAGAACGACGCTTGTATAGGAGATATTCCGCGCAAGACGAGAAAGAGAAAACAACAAATGAAAAAATGAAGTACCACCTGGGAATCGAACCCGGGATCTTCCGATTGCCGGTCAGACGCGATAACCACTACACCATGGACTTCACTCTTCCAAATGCCGTAATTCCTCTACATACTCGCAGAAACCAATGCCCCAAGGGGGCACCTCCCGCATGCCGTAACATTATATACATTCAACTGCAAAGAACACGCAGTATAAATAACGTAAAGAACGACGCTTGTATAGGAGATATTCCGCGCAAGACGAGAAAGAGAAAACAACAAATGAAAAAATGAAGTACCACCTGGGAATCGAACCCGGGATCTTCCGATTGCCGGTCAGACGCGATAACCACTACACCATGGACTTCACTCTTCCAAATGCCGTAATTCCTCTACATACTCGCAGAAACCAATGCCCCAAGGGGGCACCTCCCGCATGCCGTAACATTATATACATTCAACTGCAAAGAACACGCAGTATAAATAACGTAAAGAACGACGCTTGTATAGGAGATATTCCGCGCAAGACGAGAAAGAGAAAACAACAAATGAAAAAATGAAGTACCACCTGGGAATCGAACCCGGGATCTTCCGATTGCCGGTCAGACGCGATAACCACTACACCATGGACTTCACTCTTCCAAATGCCGTAATTCCTCTACATACTCGCAGAAACCAATGCCCCAAGGGGGCACCTCCCGCATGCCGTAACATTATATACATTCAACTGCAAAGAACACGCAGTATAAATAACGTAAAGAACGACGCTTGTATAGGAGATATTCCGCGCAAGACGAGAAAGAGAAAACAACAAATGAAAAAATGAAGTACCACCTGGGAATCGAACCCGGGATCTTCCGATTGCCGGTCAGACGCGATAACCACTACACCATGGACTTCACTCTTCCAAATGCCGTAATTCCTCTACATACTCGCAGAAACCAATGCCCCAAGGGGGCACCTCCCGCATGCCGTAACATTATATACATTCAACTGCAAAGAACACGCAGTATAAATAACGTAAAGAACGACGCTTGTATAGGAGATATTCCGCGCAAGACGAGAAAGAGAAAACAACAAATGAAAAAATGAAGTACCACCTGGGAATCGAACCCGGGATCTTCCGATTGCCGGTCAGACGCGATAACCACTACACCATGGACTTCACTCTTCCAAATGCCGTAATTCCTCTACATACTCGCAGAAACCAATGCCCCAAGGGGGCACCTCCCGCATGCCGTAACATTATATACATTCAACTGCAAAGAACACGCAGTATAAATAACGTAAAGAACGACGCTTGTATAGGAGATATTCCGCGCAAGACGAGAAAGAGAAAACAACAAATGAAAAAATGAAGTACCACCTGGGAATCGAACCCGGGATCTTCCGATTGCCGGTCAGACGCGATAACCACTACACCATGGACTCACTCTTCCAAATGCCGTAATTCCTCTACATACTCGCAGAAACCAATGCCCCAAGGGGGCACCTCCCGCATGCCGTAACATTATATACATTCAACTGCAAAGAACACGCAGTATAAATAACGTAAAGAACGACGCTTGTATAGGAGATATTCCGCGCAAGACGAGAAAGAGAAAACAACAAATGAAAAAATGAAGTACCACCTGGGAATCGAACCCGGGATCTTCCGATTGCCGGTCAGACGCGATAACCACTACGTTATTTATACTGCGTGTCTTTGCAGTTGAATGTATATAATGTTACGGCATGCGGGAGGTGCCCCCTTGGGGCATTGGTTTCTGCGAGTATGTAGAGGAATTACGGCATTTGGAAGAGTGAAGTCCATGGTGTAGTGGTTATCGCGTCTGACCGGCAATCGGAAGATCCCGGGTTCGATTCCCAGGTGGTACTTCATTTTTTCATTTGTTGTTTTCTCTTTCTCGTCTTGCGCGGAATATCTCCTATACAAGCGTCGTTCTTTACGTTATTTATACTGCGTGTTCTTTGCAGTTGAATGTATATAATGTTACGGCATGCGGGAGGTGCCCCCTTGGGGCATTGGTTTCTGCGAGTATGTAGAGGAATTACGGCATTTGGAAGAGTGAAGTCCATGGTGTAGTGGTTATCGCGTCTGACCGGCAATCGGAAGATCCCGGGTTCGATTCCCAGGTGGTACTTCATTTTTTCATTTGTTGTTTTCTCTTTCTCGTCTTGCGCGGAATATCTCCTATACAAGCGTCGTTCTTTACGTTATTTATACTGCGTGTTCTTTGCAGTTGAATGTATATAATGTTACGGCATGCGGGAGGTGCCCCCTTGGGGCATTGGTTTCTGCGAGTATGTAGAGGAATTACGGCATTTGGAAGAGTGAAGTCCATGGTGTAGTGGTTATCGCGTCTGACCGGCAATCGGAAGATCCCGGGTTCGATTCCCAGGTGGTACTTCATTTTTTCATTTGTTGTTTTCTCTTTCTCGTCTTGCGCGGAATATCTCCTATACAAGCGTCGTTCTTTACGTTATTTATACTGCGTGTTCTTTGCAGTTGAATGTATATAATGTTACGGCATGCGGGAGGTGCCCCCTTGGGGCATTGGTTTCTGCGAGTATGTAGAGGAATTACGGCATTTGGAAGAGTGAAGTCCATGGTGTAGTGGTTATCGCGTCTGACCGGCAATCGGAAGATCCCGGGTTCGATTCCCAGGTGGTACTTCATTTTTTCATTTGTTGTTTTCTCTTTCTCGTCTTGCGCGGAATATCTCCTATACAAGCGTCGTTCTTTACGTTATTTATACTGCGTGTTCTTTGCAGTTGAATGTATATAATGTTACGGCATGCGGGAGGTGCCCCCTTGGGGCATTGGTTTCTGCGAGTATGTAGAGGAATTACGGCATTTGGAAGAGTGAAGTCCATGGTGTAGTGGTTATCGCGTCTGACCGGCAATCGGAAGATCCCGGGTTCGATTCCCAGGTGGTACTTCATTTTTTCATTTGTTGTTTTCTCTTTCTCGTCTTGCGCGGAATATCTCCTATACAAGCGTCGTTCTTTACGTTATTTATACTGCGTGTTCTTTGCAGTTGAATGTATATAATGTTACGGCATGCGGGAGGTGCCCCCTTGGGGCATTGGTTTCTGCGAGTATGTAGAGGAATTACGGCATTTGGAAGAGTGAAGTCCATGGTGTAGTGGTTATCGCGTCTGACCGGCAATCGGAAGATCCCGGGTTCGATTCCCAGGTGGTACTTCATTTTTTCATTTGTTGTTTTCTCTTTCTCGTCTTGCGCGGAATATCTCCTATACAAGCGTCGTTCTTTACGTTATTTATACTGCGTGTTCTTTGCAGTTGAATGTATATAATGTTACGGCATGCGGGAGGTGCCCCCTTGGGGCATTGGTTTCTGCGAGTATGTAGAGGAATTACGGCATTTGGAAGAGTGAAGTCCATGGTGTAGTGGTTATCGCGTCTGACCGGCAATCGGAAGATCCCGGGTTCGATTCCCAGGTGGTACTTCATTTTTTCATTTGTTGTTTTCTCTTTCTCGTCTTGCGCGGAATATCTCCTATACAAGCGTCGTTCTTTACGTTATTTATACTGCGTGTTCTTTGCAGTTGAATGTATATAATGTTACGGCATGCGGGAGGTGCCCCCTTGGGGCATTGGTTTCTGCGAGTATGTAGAGGAATTACGGCATTTGGAAGAGTGAAGTCCATGGTGTAGTGGTTATCGCGTCTGACCGGCAATCGGAAGATCCCGGGTTCGATTCCCAGGTGGTACTTCATTTTTTCATTTGTTGTTTTCTCTTTCTCGTCTTGCGCGGAATATCTCCTATACAAGCGTCGTTCTTTACGTTATTTATACTGCGTGTTCTTTGCAGTTGAATGTATATAATGTTACGGCATGCGGGAGGTGCCCCCTTGGGGCATTGGTTTCTGCGAGTATGTAGAGGAATTACGGCATTTGGAAGAGTGAGTCCATGGTGTAGTGGTTATCGCGTCTGACCGGCAATCGGAAGATCCCGGGTTCGATTCCCAGGTGGTACTTCATTTTTTCATTTGTTGTTTTCTCTTTCTCGTCTTGCGCGGAATATCTCCTATACAAGCGTCGTTCTTTACGTTATTTATACTGCGTGTTCTTTGCAGTTGAATGTATATAATGTTACGGCATGCGGGAGGTGCCCCCTTGGGGCATTGGTTTCTGCGAGTATGTAGAGGAATTACGGCATTTGGAAGAGTGAGTCCATGGTGTAGTGGTTATCGCGTCTGACCGGCAATCGGAAGATCCCGGGTTCGATTCCCAGGTGGTACTTCATTTTTTCATTTGTTGTTTTCTCTTTCTCGTCTTGCGCGGAATATCTCCTATACAAGCGTCGTTCTTTACGTTATTTATACTGCGTGTTCTTTGCAGTTGAATGTATATAATGTTACGGCATGCGGGGGGTGCCCCCTTGGGGCATTGGTTTCTTTCTGCGAGTATGTAGAGGAATTACGGCATTTGGAAGAGTGAAGTCCATGGTGTAGTGGTTATCGCGTCTGACCGGCAATCGGAAGATCCCGGGTTCGATTCCCAGGTGGTACTTCATTTTTTCATTTGTTGTTTTCTCTTTCTCGTCTTGCGCGGAATATCTCCTATACAAGCGTCGTTCTTTACGTTATTTATACTGCGTGTTCTTTGCAGTTGAATGTATATATATATATATATAAATTATTGAATTAGGCTCATTATTTTTTTTTCACTTCTTGCCTCTTCTTGCCTGACGAGATGACGATGACTAACTGAAATATATTCGACATCAGCTATACTAAACTTTACTAATCCATGAAAGTGGTTTTTTCAGTAATCGGAGTTAAATTTTGGTGAAGAAGCTATTGTAGATATAACAATTCAAGTGGTAAGTTTCCTCAATCTAATTTTTTTGACGGCTTTTATATATATATTAATATATATATATATATATATATATATATATATATATATATATATTCTTTCGCGGTCTTTAAAAAAATGGAGATAGCAGACTCGAAAGTTACAAAAAAGAATGAAATAATGGGGACACATAGGTCCGGAATGGTCCCAACGAAAAACAGGATGGATGAAAGAGAAGACGAAAATAACGAATAACAGCATAATAACGAACAACAATTTAATAGCAAATAACGATATAAACAATACAATACGGAAGGAAGACATAGATGAAAGGAAAGAAATAAGTAAAAGTGGCGAAGTAGACAAACGGTCCAACGAGCGAAATGATAAAAAGATAATAACTAAAAACGTAGAAAATAAACAGCCAAAGAAAAATAATGATAATGCCAAAACTAAGAACTTGGAAAATAATAAGAAAAAAAGCAGAAGCGTAGAAAATATCGTATGCAAATACTACGCGAAAGGAAACTGCAGATATCGGGATGGGCAATGCATATATGCACATCCCACATTATGCAAAATGCATTACACAAGTGGATACTGCAAGTTTGATAAGAAATGCATGTTCCACCATCTTACGGTCTGCAACACTCATGAAAGATATGGGAGTTGCAAATACGAAAAAAAATGCCGATACCACCACCCTCAAAGGAACGCAACGAGGGAACGGAAAAAACGAACATCAAAGAGGAGTGGCAATTTTTTAGACGCAGCCAACACATTTCAGCTGCTAAATACTCTCCAGCAATTACAAAACCAGCTGACAAATATAAATATAGAAACCGAGAGCCGGACAGAAGGTACGAACAAAGGCACTTCATGCGTTATCGGGACAACAGGTACCGACAAAGATAAAATACGAACAAAGTTGTATACCTGAAAGGACTCATGCAAGAAACCGGAGCAGACTTTGCATGCCTCACGGAAACTCATCTAAGGGACTGCCAGGCGAACTGTGAAAATTGTGAGTCCTGTATTGACAAAAAAGAAATACAAATTGACAACTATAACATCCTCCGAGCCGACAGAACAGTGAGATGTAAAGAAGGATGTACTATTTACACACGCGAAAGGCACATAGCAGAAATGGCTATAAGTACGTCAAACAACTACGTAGAATGTGTAGCAGCAAAAATTGAAAAATTAAATATGGTACTAATTGTAATGTACAGATCCCCAAACACGCCAACCTCAAAATTTTCAGATTCCATTACAGAGGTAAGAAACTTAGTAAAAGATCTACACTCTCCAACCCCAAATATTTTTCTCTGTGGTGATTTCAATTTCCCATTCATGAAATATAAAAGGATAGGAAAAAATATATGTATACACCAGGACAAGGGGGTCACACGAGAAGACCAGGAGCAGGTAAAAATGCTACTAGCTTTAGCTGATGAATTTATGTTAACGCAAGAAATAACAGAAAACAAAAGAAAAAACAACTGCCTAGATTTGGTATTCACAAACAACAGTAATCTAATTCATAATGTAGAAATATCCCCAACTATGATATCAGACCACAACATCATTGAAATAACAACTAATATAAAGACAACAGGAAAGGAAAGAACACGCACAACAGAAAGAATCAAATTCGAAATTTTTAATTTTCACTCCAAAGCTATAAACTGGGAAGATGTGACATCCAGCATTGAAGTAATAGATTGGAAAACCATTTTCGAGGCCAGGACAACGGAAGAGATGCTAATGACGTTAGAGGAGAAGACGTTAGAAATTGTGGAAAAACATGTCCCAAAGATACAACAAAGAGGAAAGAGAAGCAGGTTCGAAAGACAAAAGAGGGCATTGTTCCGAAAGAGAAAAAGAGTGACTGCAAAATTAAGTAATTGTAAAGATAACAACATCAGAAAAATATTAAGTGATAAACTACAAAGTATGGATGTCGTCATACAGGAACTAATCGAGAAGCATACAGAAAAAGAAGATGACGCTATAGAAGCGATAAAGGCTAACTCAAAGTACTTCTATAATTTCGCAAAAAGAAAGTCGAAAAACCACGCGACTATCGGACCTTTAAAAAATGAGAACAGTGATTTATCTGATGATCTAACAGAAGTATCTGAAATATTAAGAGCTCAGTATGAATCTTCTTTCAGTATCCCAAAAACTGACAAATTGATATGCGATAGAAACGCGTTCTTTGAAGAAGAACCACAAGGGGAAAGTAAAACGGATTTCGACTTTACGACGGATGATATTACACAAGCCATAGGGAAACTAAAAACACACTCAGCGGCAGGACCGGATAAATGGAATGCCACACTGATCAAAAACTGCAAGAATGCAATCGCTGAGCCCCTATAATGGATATGGAGACGATCATTAGACACGGGAGAAATACAGGGCATCCTGAAGAGCGCGAACATAGGTCCCAATATATAAAGGAGGAGATCGATCCGAGGCCAAAAACTATAGGCCAGTATCGCTTACATCCCATCTCACTAAAATATTTGAAAGAATAGTTAGACAGAAAATCTTTGACTTTTTGGAAACTCAGAAAAAATTCAATTATAACCAATACAGTTTTCGGTCAGGCAGATCATGCCTTCACAATTAATGGAACACTACAACAACATTATTGATTCACTTGAAAGTAATGAAAACTATGATGTAATATACACAGACTTTGCTAAAGCGTTCGACAAGTGTGACCACGGAATCATAATATATAAACTGAAATATATGGGAATAACAGGAAAAGTAGGGAAATAGATATATAATTTCCTTAGTGAGCGGAGGCAAGTCGTTACAGTACAAGAAGTATCTTCATCAGAATCAGAGGTCCTCAGCTCGGTACCACAAGGAACAGTATTAGCTCCAATACTCTTCATAATCATGCTAACTGACATAGATGAGGACGTTACCAGAGACAGCACAGTAACACCCTTTGCGGATGACACAAAGATCAGTAGAAAAATAAGAAACCCAGAAGACATAGGATCTCTACAAACCGACATAAACAAAATCTACAAGTAGACGGAAGACAACAATATGAAGTTTAACACCGAGAAATTTCAGCTATTACGGTACGGAAAAAAAGAAGACCTAAAATCCATGGAATATTATACCCCAAATGGACAGGAAATTCAGAGAAATTCCAGAGCAAAAGATTTAGGGGTTGTAATGACAGATGATGCGAAATTTGAAACACAAAATAAGATACCAGTAAACAGAGCAAAGAGAATAACGGGTCAGATATTGAGAACCTTTAAACGAAGGGATAGGAATGTAATGATTCCTCTACTGAAAACCCTGATAATACCCAAATTGGAATACTGCTCGGTCCTAACATCCCCATATGAAAAAGAAGACATTAGACAGCTGGAGGGGATCCAAAGAAGCTTCACAGCCAAGATCAATGTGTGAAAAGAACTAAATTACTGGGAAAGGTTACGAGAACTAGACCTATATTCACTGGAAAGGAGAAGAGAGAGATACACCATTATTTACACTTGGAAAATAATGGAGAAACTAGTCCCTAATCTTACTCTGAATCCCATAACTCCCCAAACAACGGTGGAAAGTAAAAGCGGTAGATTGTGTCGTATTCCCAAATTGAAGGCGAGAGAGGGAACATCCTTAACCCTGAAAGAAAATAGTTTTGTAGTGAGAGGACCAAAACCGTTTAATCAGTTGCCCAAAGACCTAAGAAACACGAAGGGAGTTGCAGTGGAAATCTTCAAAAGAAGACTAGACGCCTGGCTCAGAACAATCCCCGATGAGCCGGGCGTACCTGGCTATGTGAGGTGGAGAGCGCAAGAATCCAACTCACTACTTCACCAGGCCAACTCGAGAGGAGGGGCGACAAGCTTGACCTTCGCGAAATGAGAAATCATCGAGCGGAACCTTTGTAAGGTTGTAAGGTAAGGTATATATATATATATATATATATATATACTGTAGAACAGAACAGAAGAAAATACTATAAAGTTTTGCCCAACAAAATAATGTCAGTAGAAAGGAAACGGGAAGAGAAAAAGCCTTCAGCTATATTTCAGTGGCGCCTAGAAGTCGCAATTCACCTTGGCGATAAGTCCCGTAGAATATAAAAGTAATCCAATTAAACTGATTAGAGAAATGCCCTGATGTACTTAAGCCCATTGGAGAGAATGATTTCTACATTCTCCGCTGAAACCCGCTGATTCCCAGACGTACCCGTCCATCTTTCACTTTAGGAATTAGATTTATATGGCGCTAGTCTACCCATAGAATCGTGAAGCTACAATCACGTTTCAGGAATTCGCTCCCTTCCTACGTCTCCCCACGAATAACGTCGTCCTCCTATAGAAAATTGCCACTCCCTTCATCCTTATATATATATATATATATATATATATATATATATATATATATATAGAGAGAGAGAGAGAGAGAGAGAGAGAGAGAGAGAGAGAGAGAGAGAGAGAGGTGCGAAGTCATTTTCCTTCAGATTCCAGCCTAGACTACGACAGTAAAGGTCGAGAATGCGCAGTTAGCTATTGGGTCTCCGGATTGCGATTCTGGTCGGTTTGCATAGTTTTTCGGATTTTGATTGTGGAGATTTTGGTATGGAGACGGTCTTTACTTGGTTCGAGTGACTGCAGGTTGGCAGACTCGAAGAGTTTCATTAACTTAGAGATATTATATGGTGATAAGGAACTAATGTTAAGAAGATTATATATAGCTTTTACCACATTTATATTATTAACTTTATAACATTATTTTTAATTTCAGTTATTAATATTATACCAACATTCATTTAACGGCATTCATAAATTTCAAATAATTGCTTGCGCTCAGTATAAATATATTCATTAACGGCTGATATTGATGTTCTTTAACCAACACGAAGGACCCTTAAAATAAGCGTACTCAAAAATAAAAAATAAAAAAATAAAAAATTAGGGTGGCCCTTATTTTTGAATTTTTAATTTTCTGTGTTGCACCCCCTAAATTGGTTTGATTCCATGTAAAACTGTGACACATGAAATAGGAAAGAATTTGAAGAATTTTTAGAGGTAGCTCAATGCGCTCAAATCCTTTTTTTTTTTATAATATTTAATTAATTTTAATTTTATATTTAATTAAATAATTATATTTAATTAGTTATATTTAATTAATTTTATTATTATATTTAATCCTATTTGTTTCATTTCAGAAAAAGTATGGCTTCTAGTATAATACCAAATACACGCTCTAAAACTGATGTTTATCTACTTGGAAGTGAAATTACTGAAATTATTGGATCTAAGCTACCATCAATCAGCCAAGCTCTTGGTGTTTTTCTCTATCGCCACAATCAAAAAAAAGAAACTAAACGAGATGCGTCAACATATGTAATTCAGAAAATTCTGCCATTCTGTGAGAAAGCTAGAATATCGACCAAAGAAGTACATCATTGCGAGGAAAAGCTTGAGGAAGTGTTCGAAAATTGGAGGTTGCTGAAAAAGAACGAGGGACGAACATCAGCTACTCAGAAGTCTAATGAAGAGAAGTTTATTAGTGCGCTCGATGATCTCTTCGACATTGTACATGCGGATTACTATCCCCAAGGGTCGTGAATTTTTGATAGCTCAACGAGAAAAGGGGCGACGCGGCTGCATGACTGGGTTTGATGTCAGCCTGCACAAGAAAGAACAGAGAGCTGCTAAGAGAAAAATGGAAGAGGATCAAAGACGCACACGTGAAACTTCAAGGGTTAGTGCTTAGCTTTATATAAAATCTAATGCTGTCATTTGTTATTTACATGGTTCTATATATTTTACTATATACATTATTCTATTCTTTTCTGTTCTGTTCTATATTATTCTGTTCTATATATACACATTATTTTCATGGTTCTATACATTTATTTACTGCTGATTATACTTCATAAAAGCACAAAACTAATCTGGTCCTTCTTTTCTTTTCACAGAAGAAGGCGGCTACTAAAGTAATGAAGGCTTCATCAAGCAGTGAATCAGATCCTGAAGTCAAACCGAAAGAGCCTGAGTGGACTGCTGAGCCAGGACCTGCACAAGCGATCAGCCTCGTCAGCGTGGTCGAAAGATGGTCATTACCTCAACTTTATCTGCTGTTCTCGACCGTACCAAACTCTCTGACAGAAAGGCAACAATGGTAATGATTGAAACAGCTAAGAGCCTGGGCCATGATGTCACAGATTTGGCATTCAACCGGCAGACAATTCAGCGTTCTCGTCAACAACACTGAGAGACAATGTTTCATCTACTCAAAGAAACTTTTCAGGCGGAAGGTCCTCTCGTAGTGCACTGGGACGGAAAAATACTGCCCAATATTACTGGAAAAGAGTATTCTCATCGTCTGCCAGTTCTCGTCTCAGGAAGCGGTATCTCTCAAATACTAACAGTGGCGAAACTACCTTCTGCAACTGGACAAGCTCAATTTACTGCAGTCTGTAATGCACTCAGAGAGTGGGCAATAGAAGAATAAGTTCAAGGTATGAGTTTCGACACAACTAGCTCAAACATATCTTGATTGAGCAGAATCTCGGACGCAACCTTCTCTTCTTCGCCTGCCGTCACCATATTTAGAGCTTGTAATAGCATCAGTTTTCAAACGTTGTATGGGAGAGTCGAGTGCGCCCGAAGTACCCCTCTTCAAACGATTTGCAGCTAAGTGGCAATGTCTTGACAAACAAAATTTCCAGAACGGTTTCACCGATAGAAGGAGGAGCTTTTGATATTCATCAACTCACAGCTTTCTGAAGCTCAACCGAGAGACGATTATAGAGAGCTGCTGGAGCTGGCAAGCATCTTCCTCGGAGCAGTGGACAAAGTTTAATCTATCGGAACACTTTCTCAACGAAGATCTAACAACCTGGAGCGAACTGGAGGAGTACAAACGAGCGAAAGAGAAGGTGAGAGCCATCAACGTTATGAATGACTATGCAGAGAGAGCGGTTGCTCTCATTCAAGAATAGAGCAGTCATCTTACGAAGGATGAAGAACAGTTACAGCTTCTTCTACAAGTTGTCAACGAACACCGCCGTCTCTTCCCAGATAACTTGAAAAAAACTCTTTCTATGGCTGTATAAGTTTCGTTTTCCTGTGTATTCATTATAGTTATATATTATTCAATATGTTAAAACTTCATGTTGCTTGAGCTACCTCAAAATGTTGGAATAAATGTTTCAAAATTTATATGCAGTGTATTTACACCAATTCGAACTACTTTAAAGGTTGCGATCATAAAATTTTCAAGCATTTTTTTTGTCCTATTCAGGGCCATCCTAATATATATATACATATACATATATATACTGTATATATATATATATATATATATATATATATATATGCTGTGTGTGTGTGTGTATATATATATATAATGTATATGTAAAGAACGACGCTTGTGTAGAAGAACGTTCCGCACAAGATGAGGAGGGAGAACGAACAAATGAAAAATGAGGTAACCACCCGGGAATCGAACCCGGGATCTTCCGATTGCCGGATATGCTATCCACTACACCATGGGCCTCGATTATCAGAAGTCGTAATTCTCCTACATACGAGCAGAAACCAATGCCCTGAGGGGGCACCTTCGCATGCCGTACATATATATACATTTTAACTGCAAACAACACAGTATAATTAATGTAAAGAACGACGCTTGTGTAGAAGAACGTTCCGCACAAGATGAGGAGGGAGAACGAACAAATGAAAAATGAGGTAACCACCCGGGAATCGAACCCGGAATCTTCCGATTGCCGGTCAGATATGCTATCCACTACACCATGGGCCTCGATTAATCAGAAGTCGTAATTCTCCTACATAAGAGAAGATCCCGGGTTCGATTCCCGGGTGGTTACCTCATTTTTCATTTGTTCGTTCTCCCTCCTCATCTTGTGCGGAACGTTCTTCTACACAATCGTCGTTCTTTACATTAATTATACTGTGTGTTGGTTGCAGTTAAAATGTATATATATATATATATATAGTTGGAAAACTGTTGAAATTAACAATAAGTTTCATGGAAAATTAGGAGAATTAAGTTAAATTTAGAACCACCATAAAGTTAAATTGGTTTTACAACTAACTTAAGATTTTAGAATGAACTTACAGATAGAACCACTAAAACTGAATAGCAAGTTGGTTGATCGTTAAAATTGTATTAATGTGATTATCTCTCTCTCTCTCTCTCTCTCTCTCTCTCTCTCTCTCTCTCTCTCTCTCTCTCTTTGTATTTTTTTCACACTAAGACTTAGATAAAAAGTGAAAGCTACTCCACCCATATATATATTTCAGTATACGAGCAGCTCGCTGCATCACTGACAAGTATGTAGGGGGATCAATTCACTAATGAGGCTTCCGTAGGTGATTCGTCACCAGTGAAAGCAAAATTGTTTCAAGTTATCATATTCAAAGGTGTAGTTCAAGCCCTAACACTTTTACGCATTTGTCATTAGTGTGTGATGCAAGTACCTCTGGTTTTGTAGGTCAGGGTGCATGATTACTCAGGAACAAGATGCACCTCAAGTTTGTGTTTCCTTCCTAATTCAACGCAAATTCACCTTTTGTAATCACAAATACATTTATATCATCTATGGCTTGCTCTACACGAGAGCACTTGCAATTTCAATTAAACCTTTGCTTCATATAGGCCTATAAACTGTCTGAATTCTTAAATTGATAGTGAATTTATTTCCATATAATAGTACGGGGGGCGGTATGAAAGTAATGCTTCTTATTTTATTTCTCGCTAAATATTAGGGGTGCACCGATTAATCGGTATCGGCACCTGGCATGCCGATTAATCGGCCATGCCGATATTAGGAATTTTTCCTTGCATGGCCGATTAATCGGCATGCCAGGTGCCGATACCGATTAATCGGTGCACCCCTACTAAATATATTTCCAATTATAATGAAAATTACAGGGAACACGCATACATACGTGGCAAATATAAAATAAATATAGTAAATATATATATATATATATATATATATATATATATTATATATATATATATATATATATATATATATATATATATAAAGTAAATATAAACTGAAAAATAAGAGGCATTACTTTCGTACCGACCCTCGTAAGATGAAACAAAAGAAGGTAAAACGGTTAAAGCATAACATTTATTTTAGATATTTTATTTTGTAAAAACAAGTTCCAAATGTCTGATCCAAGAATTATATGGAAAACTTAAATAACGATATCGGTATTATTTACCTTCTTTATTTATCAATTTACCGCGAATAAATCCTACGATTTAATTTATATTTTTATTAAAATTAAGATGAAAGTGCCAATAAAAATAATGGTTCATTGTAAGATAAATTATGGCAGTGTGCCTCTTGATAAACAAACATTTCTGTTTTATGAAATCAATTCACGAGACGTTGAGAAATTTTTCTCTCGTGGAAAATGATAATGGAGTGAGTTGTCTGCATTTCACCAAACGAAGATGACGAGATGTAAAATATCTAAACTAACCTAACCTAATTTTATCTAACCCAGTCTAGTGTAATCTACATATAATATAATTTAACCAAACTTAACCTAGCGTAACTCATTCGGGCATAAACTAACCTAACCTAATTATACCTAATTTGTATTTGCATTGACAACTATCAGAATTTTTCCAAGACAACAAAAATCGAAGAAAGTCTATGTGGACGCCATTCACTCATTTAGTTTGTTGTTTAAAGCAGGGCTTCTCAAACTTTTTTCACTTGCGACCCCTTTGATCAGACAAATTTTTTTGCGACCCTTCACTCAATGTCATAAAAGCAATAGGTACTAACACTGTATATTTATGAAAAAAATAATATTTTCAAATGTTTCTGCGACCCCCAATAATATTTACGCGACCCCTAGTTTGAGAAGCGTGGGTCTAAAGTATGATTACATTATCAAACGATTGATTTGAGATTTGTTCATGTATTTTATGATAAATTTGCTTCTGATTCGCAGTTCAGAGTACAATGCGTAGATTTTTACTATATGTACGCTCACACACACACCAAACCCATACTTACCTAAACACCCACACCCACGCCCACACTCACACCCAAGTAAAGGAAAGTTGTAGACGATCATCTGTACGAAGAAAGATGAATGCCAATTCGCGCCGAAGGAAGGAAGAATATTTGAAAAGTGAGAAAATGGGGAGCTACGTTTGGAATTAGGAGGGGAGACACGTTGAAAGATGCGTTCCAACATCCAGATGAAGGAAGATGGATGAAGGAAAGAAGATTACAGTTCGGTTTTATGGATGAGCGTGAAAGGAATGTGTTTGGGGTGGCACAGAAAAGGCGTTGGTATACGAAATGCAGTAAAATTTGGTTAAAGTGAGGAAGACCCAAAATTTGGTGAAGATGAAATCAACTAAAGTTGGTTAAAAAAAATGAATGAAAGGACCGAGATTTGACCTTGTTTATTCATTTTAATCTAATCGCGCCATGATGTAGTTATCAAGCCGGAGTGAATTTCTCCCCTAAGATAAAATATGTCATAATGACGTTATAGCGTTTTTAGGATATGAAATGGACATCGTTCTAATTTTGGCCGGGTGATAGGGGAGCACTTTCCGATTTGATATCTACACCATTACTCGATTAAATTGATATGAATAAGATCAAATCTTAGTACTTTTTTTTACCAAGCTTTGTTGATTTGAATAAATTTTGGCTGAAATTGTTACTACCCTTTAAAGCAGTGGTATTTAACCTCGGAGTAATTACCTCCCGGGGAGTAATTCGGCCTTTTTCGGGGGGTAACGAGATGGCGCCACTCTAAAAAAAAAAAAATGAGTTATGATTCCATTAAAATTTTGATATTCTTTTAATAATTTTCCTCCTCTTATATTTGCCGCTTAAAAGGGAGAAAGGGATAGGTAATTATGGGTTTGTCGGCTAGCTCAAGGGGTAAGTAACAGTGCGAAAAAGGGTAAATACTACTGCTCTAAAGGAAGAGTTGATATTTGGCTAAGCATTTCGTTTCGTACTCACTAAACGTATCAAATAACGAAATCATTATTTAAAACAATATTTCGTCATTTTAAGTGTTTAATAGGATATAGCAAATGTTTAGTTAACTATAAACTTCCCTTTAAAGTGGTGTAGGTGAGTATAGTGGATTGTGAAGCCTATTGTCATATATATTTGATGTGATAAATATCACATACACGCCTATTCGGCTAATTGAATCCAACAAAATAGCGTTGAAATGCGTTAATAATAATTGCCCGAAGGATACGGAGATGAGAACCGTTGTCCAAAATATTTTACGAATGAAGATAAAATAAAAATTATTAATAGTTTGTTAACTATAGTTAATTAACATGATTAAGATATCATTTATACTCAGCTTAAAACCCATATTTAAACGTAAGCTTTACGAGAGCATTCATTAAAACAGCTTTCAAGCGTGACTATCACGTAAACATTACGTAGAAGGAAGCTACTTTATTATCACATTCAAATATTTAAAAAAATTATAAACGTAAGTTATTCATCATTCATTTATCTGTTGCACGCTTTTTAGATAAAAGCCTCATTGTTATTTATGACACTATCACAGTATCATAGATAAGTAAATATATTCAAATAAGATAAAATAAATTCTACGGGAAAATCTATCCAAGAATGATTAAATTTACACCTTTTTTTTAAATTCTTGCCTATACGCCATTTTCACGAGGGACAGATATTCAGAATATATGCTAATATATATATATATATATATATATATATATATATTAGCAGGGCTACAATCCGCGATACAACTGAAAAACTTGATCTTATTTGGTAGGCAATTGATATATGCAGATACCTTATTTGCAATATGCATCATAGACGTAAGTGTGAAGTCGTATCGTAGAAACTCCACGTTTCCAAGCCACAGTGAAGAAATGTTTTATTAGAAGCACGATCCTTTGGCCTAACTAAGATCTTCACACTTGATGAAGACCTTAAAAGAGGCCAAAAGCTCGTGTTTCTTATAAAGCCATTTCTTATTAAAATTTGTATTGCTTTAATTCAGTTTTACTTCATGGGAATAGTTACTTAACCACGTTCTTTACCGAAAAGTATCGTTAAAATGCATTGAGCTTCACAACAAAACGACTTTTTAAACCGACTGTACATACCTTTAGTCCATAAACAAGTACGCGTAAAACCAGTAGTAAAATTACGTCCATTCTCTCTTCCAGTAACTCGTCAACAAAACCCAAATTAACCTCCAAGCAAACAGAAATCGTAAAAATGAGACGCTTGAACTCGTATTAAACTCCTTTAGTAAACTCTTTACTATGCACTGACAAGCTTATTAAGAAGTTTAATTAAGTATTTAAGTAAACTATAATGAGTTAAATAGTTTAATAATTTATAATTATTAAAGAAAAAAATTCATTTATCTAATTTTTGGAGGACAAAATTCAGCGAGGCGCAATTTTTCCATTCAGTTTGGATTTAATCTCAGAATATCAGGAATACTTTTTCCATAAATGAAAATTCTTTGTGAATTTTTATACCCATCTATCTATCTATCTATCTGTCTATCTATCTATGTATCTGTCTATCTATCTATCTGTCTATCTATCTATCTATCTATCTATCTATTTATCTATCTATCTATCTATCTATCTATATATATATATATATATGTTAAACACAGACCGTGCATGGCACAAGGAACTCTTCTGGGAAAATTAAATCCACTATAGTCCGAATAAGTAATGATAAATGACAAATACCATAGTTTTTTTTCCTTTTTCATGATTTAGCCACGTGGGCAACGGGTCTCTCGCAAAGAGATCCCATAAATATAGCTTCCCTCACAGCTATCTGCAAAGCAGACAGGATCCAGCTTTGGGACGTGGATCTAGGGTTTAAAGCAAACCTAGATCCCTACACTCAGAACCTCTATATAAGTAAAAGACTCGTTTGTGTACTAAACGGACGTGTTTCGTGCCTTGAAAAGTGGACGCTCAATGTCCCGGTTGAGGTTTAAGTTTTGTTTTTTTTTGGCTAAAAATACAATAGTTACCCCCTTTTTCTTTGATTTATTCAACACGACCTGAATGCAACGAGTCTTTTACTTATATAGAGGTTCTGAGTGTAGGGATCTAGGTTTGCTTTAAACCCTAGATCCACGTCCCAAAGCTGGATCCTGTCTGCTTTGCAGATAGCTGGTGGGGAAGCTATATTTATGGCTCTTTGCGAGAGACCCGTTGCCCACGTCGGGCTAAAATCATGAAAAAGGAAAAAACTATGGTATTTGTCATTTATCATTACTTATTCGGACTATAGTGGATTTAATTTTCCCAGAAGAGTTCCTTGTGCCATGCACGGTCTGTGTTTAACATATATTGTTCTCAGGGAACCATTCTGAGTTTGTGTATATATATATATATATATATATATATTATATATATATATAATATATATAATATAGACACACAGTGTGTTATCATTGCAAGTCTTAATAGGAAATACATGTAAAAATTATTATGATTATCATTATTATTATTATGTCACGCTAAACAACCTTACCCCAGCTTTCAAACAATCACTCAAGGAGTACCGCAGGGTTTGATATTGGGACTCCTTTCTACTTCTTTGCTATGAAAATGATTTTAATAATTGACGCAACGTTAAAACAGATGACATGGCATTCCTCATATCCGATAACAATTTAGCTACTCCACAAGAAAGAACAAAGAAGGAACTCATGCGGATTTATCACTGGCTCAAAAAAAACAAATTACTTTTTAAATCTTCAAAAGACCTCATATACGATCCTAAAATAATAAATATATATATATATATATATATATATATATATATATATATATATATATATATATATATATGTAAACAAAGGCCCCCGAGTAAATATGGGGAAGGAATTATATGCAGATATTATATAAAAGATAATTGCTGATATAAAAAAAGGACAATGTATTTACAGTATGGACATCCCCTAATATGCATTTTCTTCTATAATAATGATCATTGTAAATTCGGAGAGAGATGCAGGTTCTACCACCCAGACATCTGCAGGTCTATCGCAAAATATGGAACCTGCAAATATGGTAAAAAATGCTATTATCAACATTTCCCGACGAACCCAAAGGACAAAGGACAAAGTTTAAAGGACAATAGGAATAACAACAACAGTAAGAATAACAATAGGAATAATAATAGGAACACAAAAAGCGAACAAAAATGTTTTTTTTCAACATCGCAGACACGATACAGCTGCTAAATATCATTCAACGCATGCAGTTGACGTAGCTGGAAACCTCCGAGTCAAACCGCTTCCGGGCAAGAAGCTACCAGAACAGGTAGGCGGAAACGGATTTCTCTGGGAGGACCATAGGACAACGAAACAAGCGAAACCGAAAGAAAACGAACTTGAAATGCACAAGGGGCAACGAAAAACAAAGAACATAAATATTTACGGACGAAACAAGGGCGGACATCGCATGGCTCACAGAAACTCATCTTAAGGATTGTCAAGGAAATTGTGAAAACTGCGAACATTGTATTGATAAGAAAGAGATAAACACAGAGGGTTTCAACTTACTAAGAGCGGATAGAACAACGAGACGTAAAGGTGGCTGTGCTATATATGTACATGAAGGTCATATGACAGAGACAATAATAAGTAAATCAAACAGCTTTGTAGAACTCCTAGCAGTGAAAATAGAAAAAATAAACGTGATACTGATAGTCATCTATAGACCTTTAAACACTCCACCTGAAAAATTCTCGGAGGCCATTGATGATATCAGACACCTAATAAAGGCCATAACCCCAATATAATGCTCTGCGGAGACTAATTTCCCATTTTTAAATACACAAAGGTGGATAGGATATATATATATATATATATATATATATATATCTATATATATATATATATATATACCCAAAGGGAGCACAAGGGAAGACCAGGAGCAAGCAAAAATGTTCATGGCTCTCACAAACGAGATAACAGAAAACACCAGAAAAAATAACTGCCTAGATCTGGTATTCACGAATAACACGAACTTGATTGCTGATATAAAAATAACCCCAACCATTATCTCAGACCACAACTTAATCGAGATATCAACAAATATGGCGACAACATTAAAAGACAATACATATATTGAAGAAAGAAGCAAATTTGGGGCTTTAACTTAAACTCCAAAACTATAAATTGGGAAGCAATCAGCTCACACATGGCCCAAATAGAGTGGAGAACAGTTTTAGAGAATAAAACAACTGAAGAAATGCTAACAACCTTGGAAGAAAAGACGCTGAGAATTTTTAAAAAATATGCTCCGAAAGCACAGCCAAAAGGAAAGAGGAACTGGCTAGAGAGGCAAAAGAGAAGAATATTCCGCAAAAGAGAGTGGAGGCGAAGTTAGCCAACTGCGGAGATAACAATGCCAGGAGAGTAATAAAAGAAAAACTGGAGGGTATCGATAGGGAAATACAAACCGAGAGGGAAGAGGAAAAGGTGGTAGAATCAATAAAGGAAAATCAAAAATACCTCTATGCGAAAAGGAAAACAAAAACGCGCGCCGCTATCGGGCACTTAAGGAAAAGAAATAATGAACTAACTGACGCTCTAAAAGAAATATTTGAAACATTGAGAGCCCAGTATGAATCAGTCTTCGGTACCCCAAAAAGTGACAAAGCGATACATCTTCTGATTTTACCCCAGAAGATGTAGCGAGAGATATAGGACAAATGAAACCAAATTCAGCTGCAGGTCCGGACAATTGGAACGCATTATTGATTAAAAACTGTAAAAATGAAATAGCTACAATAGCTACACCCTTATACTGGATATGATATGGAGAAGATCCCTAGACACTGGAGAAATACCGAGCATCTTGAAAAGAGCAAACATTGTCCCTATATATAAAGGACGGGATAGATCTCAAGCAAAGCACTATAGACCAGTGTCATTGACGTCCCACCTCACCAAAGTATTTGAAATAATACTGTAGTTAGAGAGAAAATGTACGATTTCTTGCAGACACTGGAAAGATTCAACGAAAATCAGCACGGATTCCGATTGGGAAGAGGATGCTTATCACAACTTATAGAGCACTATAACAATATCCTAGATACACTGGAAGGCAATGACAACTACGATGTCATATACACGAATTTTGCTAAAGCTTTCGACAAATGTGATCATGGTATGATATAATAGTACATAAAATTAAATATATGAGAATAACAGGCAAAGTGGGAAAATGGATCTACAACTTCCTCAGAGAACGTCTACAGGGACAGTAATGATTCCCCTGCTAAAAACACTGATTATACCAAAACTTGAATACTGCTCAGTCTTGACGTCCCCATATAAAAAGAAAGAAACTAATGGACTAGAAGAAACTCAGAGACATTTCCCAGCAAAGATTGATAGCTGCAAAGAGTTCAACTATTGGGAAAGAATACGTAAACTAATTTGTACTCCCCTGGAAAGAAGAAGAGAGAGGTACACCACAATCAGCATATGGAAAATGATCGAAAAACTGGTGCCAAACCTCAAACTAAACCCAATTACCATTCAAACAACGCGGGAAAGTTGGAAAGGCAGACTGTGTAGTGTTCCCAAATTAAAGGCCCGACAAGGGACCTCTTCAACACTGAAGGAAAATAGTTTGGTTGTCAAGGGCCAATACTTTTTAACCAGCTTCCAAAGGACCTCAGAAAGGTTACAGGGGTCAAAGTTGAAGTCTTCAAGAGAAGACTAAATGCCTGGCTCAGGACGGTACCAGATAAGCCGGGTGTACCTGGCTATGTGCGGTGGAGAGTGCAAGAAAGCAACTCGCTCCTCCACCAAGCCAGACCTAGAGGCGGGGCTACCAGCTTGACTTTCGTGTGAAGAGAGACGAACACACGGAACATCAACGACGTTTACGAGGTTATAAATTTAGATATGCATATAAATAATGCAGTTCTTGGTAGAATAAATGAAGTAAAAGTATTGTGTGTATTTTCAGATGAAAAGCTAATGTTGAAACTCAGTCAGTGGCGTGCATAGAGGGTAAGCTGGGCAAGCGCTGCCTACCCAGTTAAAAGTCAAATTACAAAAAGGTAGTATATTACTACGGTAATCGAGAACTAATATGAAGTTATGATGCTTGTATGTATATATATATATATATATTATATATATATATATATATATATATCAGTGGCGTGCATTCAGAGTAAGCTAGGTAAGCGTCGCCTACCCTAATAAAAATCTTATTAAAGATATTAAAGACAGTACCGTATTTTTCAGAATAGTCTACAGTACATACCCACTAGCCAGTTATGAAGTTTATCATTAGCTACTATAATTACTATAATTATATAATATGTACATATAGTGCGTGTGCTCGCACGCAATACCGCTTACATTATTACGGACACCACTGATATATATATAGGGTGTCCATAAATTATTCATCCCATTATAAGCCTTAATAAATTCGTTACTATAGGAGTTATCTTAAAACGGTTTGCGGCAATTAATAACACAACTCAAGAATTTTTTTTCTTTATTTCGCAGAACATCCACTAGGGGCACAATGGCGACAGTGAAGGAGAAAGCAATGTGTGTGTGCTGTGGATGTGGGAAACCAAATCTCCAATTACTGTACAGAGACGTTTTCGGGAGGAATATCAGAAAACTCCTCAGCTGCACCTCAGCTTGAGGATATGCAGCCCCGTGTGTTCTTTCAGCAAGATGGGGCACCGCCACACAGGGGATTAGAAGTGCGGAGGTTCCTCAATGAAAAGTTCCCTTCTCGTTGGATCGGGCGAGATGGCCCTATTCCATGGCCTCTTCGTTCCGCGGATATCACGCCTCTGGATTTCTTTTTATGGGGCTACACAAAGGACAGAGTGTATGCAAAGAAGGTTAATAAAATCACAGAATTAAGACGCCGGATTGAAGAGACATTAGCTTCCATCACGCAAGACATGCTTCTTAATGTTTGGAACGAAATCATCTATCGCCTTGATGTTCTGCCTGCTACCAATGGGGCTCACGTGGAGGTTTACTGAATTAAAACAAAAATTTCTTGATTTGTGTTATTAATTGCCGCAAACCGTTTTAAGATAGCTCCTATAATAACGAATTTATTAAGGCTTATAATGGGGTGAATAATTTATGGACACCCTGTATATATATATGTGTATATATATATATATATATATATATATATATATATATATATATATATATATATATATATATATATATATATATTTGCAGCTACCGCTTACGCTGTGGACATAGTCACCGCACACCACTTGTTCAAAGTGTACATCAAACATATGTTAAACACACTGTCAAAATTCAATTACATATTACACAACTTAAAATACTGTACAAGGGTTACGTCGTGGCCAATGTCATAACACTGCTTCACGCCGATCATCGAAATTACGCGACACTAGGTCGGGAGAATGGTTGGATGGGAGACCCTCCTCTGCGTTCAGATTATGTAGCAATCCGTGGTTCAGATCCCGCGTAAAGTTGTAGGTCCCCTCCATCAATGACCTCAGATGTTGCGAAGGAGGTTAAACACCCCCATCCCCCCCCAAAAAAAAACAAGATACAGTACAACATTCCAAAATATATGTAATTGAATATATATTATAGCCTTTACACCTTTATATCCTATATAACAGCAGTTTGGGGCAATACAAACCAATATATCTATCCCTTAAACGTTGCCGGTGCCTGTAGCTCAATAGGTAACACCTTGTCCCTATAAGCGAAATGAAGACACTGAGGTCGGGGGCTCGATTCCCAATGTGCTGGTTAATAATAGTTTATGCAAGAGTTAGCGCAATGGGTTGCATTAGTTTGGCCTAATAGCTGTGCCAGTTTCTGGACACCCCCCCCACCTGTCTCTGATTATTATTAGACTATTATTATTATTATTATTATTATGTTTTAAACGTTTTGAATACATAAATTATGTCAAATCCATATCGGGTGATAAAACCAACCACGAGCCCACGAGTCCCATGTTAAGATCCTTAACACAAGTTAATTTAAATGGTTTGCACAAATTTAGTATCTGGTCCCATGTGCATAAGATACTGTATGAGGAATCTCGCGTTCTAATTATGGAAAACATCAAAGGAACAGGTACAGTATAAACCAGTGGTGGCGAACCTATGGCACGCGTGCCCACGCGATCAAATTTGCCTGGCACGCTTAAGCAAAATGCAATAACGTTGCAATAATGAGTATAAAATAATAGACTTAATGTTTATAATTTGGTGTAATATATATATAAACTTTGGTGGGCACGCGAATTTTTTTTATGGTTTACATAGTTTTTTTTGGCACGCAACTGTAAAAAGGTTCGCCACCCCTGGTATAAACCATTCGAGGAACTGTTAAGGCATAATAAATGTTACTTCAAAAAATTCAGCTTTACATATGAAATATTAATTAAGCTCTTTCTTTTACACGAAGGAAATGGTATATGGAATTATCTTTAAAATAAATATAAAAGCTAACATTCCTTTGAAATAGTTTCATACCCAAATTAAAAAAATTAAAATTTGAATAAATTCTACCCACTTTTTTTCTTCATCTCTCCTTCCATATTCTATTTTCGTCACTTCCTCCAAAATATTTGAAGAATATTTGTTTAAAATAAAATTGTTGTTTCATTTTTTAACTTAAAAATATATTCGCTACAAACGGTTAAGATTGTACAACAATTATTTATCTACTTTTTAAGTTCGGTTATAAATAAATATCAGTGTTAAATAATATTAAATTATTTTAATCAAATAACGAATCTGAAGTTATGGATATGTCTGCCACAACACCATTACACAAATTATGCATATTATGAATGTAAGTGATTTTGAACCATGAAAGACAAGTCATAAATTACTTCACAGTTTTCAGTTCTTTAAGTATAATACATGAACCTAACGAAAACTCCAATGGGAAACCATGAAAGACTAGTATAAATGGGTACTGGAAGTTATGGATATGTCTGCCACAACACCACTACACAAATTATGCATATTAATGAATGTAGTGATTTTGAACCATGAAAGACAAGTCATAAATTACTTCACAATTTTCAGTTCTTTAAGTATAATACATGAACCTAACGAAAACTCCAATGGGAAACCATGAAAGACTAGTATAAATGGGTACTGGAAGTTATGGATATGTCTGCCACAACACCACTACACAAATTATGCATATTATGAATGTAAGTGATTTTGAACTATGAAAGACAAGTCATAAATTACTTCACAATTTTCAGTTCTTTAAGTATAATACATGAACCTAACGAAAACTCCAATGGGAAACCATGAAAGACTAGTATAAATGGGTACTGGAACCTTTCTTCCAGCTTATAGTCAACAATAGAATTTTTGCATTTTTATTATGCATTACATCAATTCTCGTACAGTCTCTGTACTTTCTTTTATAGGTCTCCCAGTAGCTCAATGGTTACGATGGTAGACTCTGAGCGGTGAGGCTCTGGTTCGCTCCTGCCTGCTGGTTCCTGTGCCCGGTTGAGTTGGCCGCTTACCTTGTCATTGCTCAGGCTAGAGGTGACCCTTGGGGCATATCCACCTCCACGTCACGGGGAGATAAGCTGGCTGTCACCTGTATTATTATATTATTATTATTACTGATAAACAAATGAATAAATATTATGCCTCAGTTCCTCTACTAGAAAAGAGTCCATATAAAAGGGGGCATTAATTATCAAAATTTAATAATTTAATTAATACCTTACAACTAAATTAATTAAGGCATAATAACAATTTTGGCATAGGAAAAAGTCTATTAAATGAAACTTTGTAGTAAATAAAGGTCTTTTCGTGCACTAAGACTGGGAATTATGGCCTTATCCATGAAGGTTGATGATATCATAAAGATTTTGTGGCATATAAATTAAACCAAATGATGATGATATGTATATATACATATATACATGTATATATACTATAAGATATAATAAGTTATGTGGGCTTTCAATGGTTACAAGCACAGTGCCCAGTCGTGGAAACAGCTTACGTGATAAGAAAATGTTTACTAAACTTATTTAAACCTATTTGCACAAGGAAATAGCTCGATATACAGTATGTATATATATGGGAGGACAAGATTTTTAGGTTACATAGCCACTTGATGGAACAGCAACAGGGACTCAATTCCAGTTCAAGGTAACAAAACGGTAACTAGATTAAATTAATTCTCGCAACTACTTATTAAAATCTTTTAAAAGTAATTTAAGGGTTTATATATATATATATATTTATATATATATATATATATATATATATATATATACCGTAACAGAAAACCAAACAGATTACATCAACTATTTTACATAATACATCTTTCTTCATACTTTACAGATGGTAAAAATTTAAAGCACTCTACAAGGTGTAAACTCAAAATAATTACTACGAATCATTATACATGTATATGCAAAAACCCTTCATATGCGACGATCCATATATATATATATATATATATATATATATATATATATATATATATATATATATATATATATATATATATATATATATATTCAGTGTAACGTTAACTATTATTACTTGTTCTTAGTAACAGCAGGTGCATATGGAACAGACATTTACATGTATATAAAACTACTGCAAAGAATAATTGTCTATAAAGATTATGGAGTCACAATCTACAGTTAAAGGCGTAGAGGTATTATGAGAAATACGAGGAAAACGAGCGAGAATGCAACCATCGCTTTCAACCTCCGAAACAACACTGAGCGACCACACGTTTCCAACGACTAACTGGAAATCATGGAAGCAACAGGCAGATCACTCCCTTATGCTAATATATATATAATATATATATATATATATATATATATATATATATATATATATATATATATTATGTGTGTGTGTGTGTGTGTGTGTGTGTGTGTGTGTGTGTGTGTGTGTGTGTGTTTGTTTATTGTTTACAGAACTTACGGAAAGGAAACTAAGATAAAATAGAGACTAAGGAAGAGATAACACTCCAGTCCCATAAAACAAATAGTCTAGTAAAAACAATTGCAAACACACAAATGAAAGGAGAAAGAGAGAGAGAGAGAGAGAGAGAGAGAGAGAGAGAGAAGAGAGAGGAGAGAGAGAGAGAGACCTTTACTGAGTATCTTTTTGTCTTACCCTTCTCTTCCTTCTCACGGTATGTTCCACTACAGGGATCATCATTGCTTTCCATTTCTGACAATTTTTTTTTAGAAAATTTAAAATAAGCCGAAGAAAACTATTGAACGTCATAAAGTTTCTGTTGATGCATTTTCCAGCGAAAGTCCTTATAAACAACCCGGAAGATGAGTAAGATTTAGTTTGACGGGAAGAGTCATAAATTAGAAAATTAATGCTAACTTTTAATACTTGACTTTTGACCTTTGGTTAAGGTAAATGTCGCTAGAATTCTGTGATTAGAAAATGAAAACCCACTCTAATGGACAGAGTTTATTTCCACGACAGTTTCGACGCCCACTGGCATCCTATAAACTCTGTCTATTAGAGTGGGTTTTTATTTTCATATTTTGACCTTCACGTAGAAAAAAGTGAAGTTTTTTGCATTTATTCTGTGATTAGATTATATAATTCGCTAAGACGCTCGTTCATTGGGCAAAAGTTAATAATTTTGTCGCTGCCCAGAAATATTCATATGCATTCATTATGTGCACATAAACTTCTTCTTCCTTTTTTATACTTTGGTAAGAGTATTTCTCTTATTTATTCTTTAAAACCTCACCGAGAACAGATTATCAGAAGTCATACAGCGCCTCTAACAGAGGAAATTGACTTTCACTCAATCGATAATGGAACTTATTCAAGACACGGGCTACGCCGTGGCTAGTGTCATAATACTGCTCCCCATCGATCATCGAAATTAAGCGGCATTGGGTTTGGTGAGTAGTTGGATGTGAGACTGTTCTCTGTATACAGAATATGTAGCGAGTGACCCATTGTTCGGATTCCACGTAAAGCTGTAGATCCCCCGTGTCATATGACCTTAGATGCTGCGAAAAAAGTTAAATAACACCAACACAAAAATAAAATAAAAAAGTCGAACTAAAGGGAAAATAGATAGTGAAAGTTAAGATACGCAAGATACGTTAGATACATTAGATACGTAAGATTCGTTAGATACATTAGATACGCAAGATACGTTAGATACATTAAATACGTAAGATACATTAGATACGTTAGATACATTAGATACGTAAGATTCGTTAGATACATTAGATACGCAAGATACGTTAGATACATTAGATACGTAAGATACATTAGATATGCAAGATACGTTAGATACATTAGATACGCAAAATTCGTTAGATACATTAGATACGCAAGATACGTTAGATACATTAACATTCTCATTATACTTTAGTTTTTTGTGCTTTCTTATTTCATTTTTATATACTTAACTTTCACTGTTAGTTTTGCGTTCAGTCTCTTCCTCATTTCGCTCATTTCTTCGCACTTTTCGCCAATGAATGAAAAATTCAGAAGTGAGAAATTTAAAGGAGGTAATTAATTTTCAAATTAATTCATTTCTATTCCATTTCAAATTAAATTTTTCATTAGAAGAAAAACCCTTCGGGACTGCAATTGCATCGCACTCCTCTTTACCTTTCCAAAAATCTACATGGAATTCCCACTTTCGGACCACCAATAAGAATGGGAATGATTCCAAAAGGGACTTAACATTTCCTACACCTCTCTCGCTGAAACGTTTCGTAATCTATGTAAGGTGCATTTAACTCAAAACTCAAATTACCTTGTATTAAGAGCATATACAATATACTGTATGTATATATATACTGTATATATACACAGTGTGTGTGTGTGTGTGTGTTGTATATATATATGTGTGTGTGTGTGTGTGTGCGTGTGTGCGTGCGTGTGTGTGTGTGTGTGTGTATGCGACACAACTTGCAAGGAAAATGAAAAACGATTTCGGGCGTTTTCGTCTTTTACAAAGCCTCAAGGATTGAACGAAAGTTAAAGATAGAAAAAATCTACACTGCCCCCCCCCCCCCCCCCCCCCAAATGGCTTAATTCGTGAGAAAGTATTTTCGTGTACCGCATTCCGCGTCTCTTCGAAACGTTCTGAAATATTAATTTGAATTTTAATCTCTTTTAAGATAACGAATGCTATCTAGTTTGCTCAGGACCAAGATTCGAGTTAATATTTGGAATGGATTTTATGCATACAGTTTCTAATATAGTCTTTGTCCATCAAATTAAAGTTGTCGTTTACAGGCGTTGCACTATTACGGGCAACGTCTGTAAGCGACGAGACACAGGCCACGTCGTGGCTAGTGTCGTAATACCGCTTCCCGGCGATCATCGAAGTTAAGCGGCATTGGATTTGGTGAGTAGTTGGCTGGGAGACTGTTCTCTGTATACAGAATATGTAGCGAGTGACTCATCGTTCGGATTCCACGTAAAGCTGAAGATCCCCTGCGTCATATGACCTTAGATCAGTGGTGCACAAACTTTTTTGATGTGAGGGCCAAGCGAAGAAAATAACTAAATGTATTAGCCTACTTACTTTCCATCTAAGTCATAAATTGGGTCACTTTTATATTCTAACTTTTTCATTGAATTGAAAAGACCAGTGGGGCCACTGAAAAGACCCGTGGGGGACACATTTGGCCCGCGGGCCAGGGTTTGTGCATCACTGCCTTAGATGCTGCGAAGTCGAGGTTGATTCTGGTTGATTCTGTGGTCATTATTAATTACATGAAGAAATATTGTATTAAAAATTAATTATAAAATAAAATAAAATTGTTAAAACCATTTTGTTTTTCAAATGTGACATCCGGATTTGATGATGGAAAATAAAATATAAGTATTTATTATGAGAGAGAGAGAGAGAGAGAGAGAGAGAGAGAGAGAGAGAGAGAGAGAGAGAGAGAGAGAGAGAGAGAGAGAGAGAGATAATAATGTAATAATGTAATAAAACATTCATAATAGCAAGTTTATTGCAAATTCAATAAGTATTTAATATTTTGCGTCGCTTTGCCTCGTGTTTATGACTTCTTTAGCTCTTCGGGACATATTGTCTACAACTCTAGAAAGTGCTTTCGTATGAAACTACCTGTTTTGTTCCACTTTTACTGCATCGTTCACTGCAACCATAAACTGTAAAAAATATTTCCAAGTGACGTTTGTGAAAGGCATACATATCACCCGTAATTGTAAAAATAACAAATATATATATATATATATATACACACACACTGTATATTCACAAAAAACAGCAACTTAATTGATAACATAGAAATATCCCCAATTATAATATTAGATCACAACATTATTGAAATAACAACCAATATAAAAGCAACAGAAAAGTAAAGAACACACTATAGAAAGAAGCACATTTGAAATTTTTAATTTTCACTCCAAAGCTATAAACTGGGAAGGTGTTGCATCCAGCATGGAAGCAATAGACTGGAAAACCATCTTCGAGGCCAAGACAACGGAAGATATGCTAATTACCTTAAAGGAGAAGACGCTGGAAATTGTGGAAAGACATGTCCCAAAAATACAACAAAGGGGAAAGAGAAGCAAGTTCGAGAGACAAAAGAGGTCATTGTTCTGAAAGAGAAAGAGTGACTGCAAAATTAAGTAACTGTAAAGATAACAACATCAGAAAAATATTAAATGATGAACTGCAGAGTATAGATTGCGTCATACAGGATCTAATTGAGAAGCATAAAGAGAAAGATGACGCTACAGAAGCGATAAAGGTTAACTCAAAGTACTGTAATTTTGCAAAAAGGAAATCGAAAAATCACGCGATTATCGGACTTTTGAAAAATGAAAACAATTTTATGCGATGAGCTAAAAGAGGTATCTGAAATATTGAGAGCTCAGTATGAATCATCTTTCAATATCCCCAAGACTGATAAATTAATGAGACAGAAACGCGTTCTTTGAAGAAGAACTACAAGGGGAAAGTATAACGGACTTCGACTTTACAAAAGATGATATTACACAAGCTATAGGGAAACTAAAAGCACACTCAGCTGGAGGACTGGACAAATGGAATGCCACACTGATCAAAAACTGTAAGAATGAAATAGCTAAACCCCTCTATTGGATATGGAGACGATTACTCGACACAGAAGAAATACCTGGCATCCTGAAGGTAGCGAGCATAGTTCCAATATATAAAGAAGGAGATCGATTCGAGGCCAAAAACTATAGGCCAGTGTCGCTTACATCTCATCTCACTAAAATATTTGAAAGAGTAGTTAGAGAAAAAATCTCTGACTTTTTGGAAACTCGAAAAAAATTAAATGATAACCAACATGGATTCTGGTCAGGAAGCTCATGCTTATCGCAACTAATGGAACACTACAACAACATTATTGATGCACTTGAAAATAATGAAAACTATGATGCAATATACAGACTTTGCCAAAGCATTCAACAAGTGTGACCATGGAATCATAGCACATAAACTGAAATATATGGGAATTACAGGAAAAGTAGGAAAAGGGGTATATAATTTTCTTAGTGAGCGGCAACAAGCCGTTACAGTTCAAGGAATATCTTCATCAGAATCAGAGGTCCTCAGCTCAGTACCACAAGGAACGGAACAGTATTAGCTCCATTACTCTTCATAATCATGCTAACTGATATAGATGAAGAAGTTACCGGTGACATCACAGTAACATCCTTTGCCGATTTCACAAAAATTAGTAGAAAAATAAGAAACCCAGGTGATATAGGAGCTCTGCAAAACAGACCTGAACAGAATCTATAACTGGTCTGAAGGCAACAATATGAAATTTAACACTGAAAATTTTCAACTATTAAGGTACGGGAGAAGGGAGGGCCTAAAATCCATGGAATATTATACGCCATATGGACAGGAAATTCAGAGAAATTGTAAAGCAAAAGATTTAGGTGTTGCATTGATTGACGGCGCGAAATCTGAAACACAAAGTAGGATAGCAGGAAACAGAGGAAAAAGAATAACTGGGCAGATACTGAGAACCTTCAAACGAAGGGATATGGATATAATGATTCCACTGATCATACCCATGTTGGAATACTGCTAGGTCTTAACCTCCTCATATAAAAAAGAAGACATTAGTCAACTAGAAGGGATTCAGAGAAGCTTCATAGCCAAGATCAATGGCTGCAGAGAAAAAATTACTGGAAAAAGTTACGTGAATTAAACTTATATTCATTGAAAAGAAAAAGAGAGAGGTACATCATTATTTATACTTGGAAAATAATGGAGGAACTTGTCCCTAATCTCACTTTGAACCATATAATTCCCCAAACAACAGTGGAAAGTAGAAAAGGAAGAATGTGTCGTGTTCCCAAATTAAAGGCTAGACAGGGAACATCCTCAACCCTGAAGGAAAATAGTTTTGTTGTGAGAGGACCAAGAGTGTTTAACCAGGTGCCCAAGGAACTAAGGAACACGAGTGGTGTTGCAATGGATATCTTCAAAAGAAAACTAGATGCCTGGCTCAGAACAATTCCAGTTGAGCCGGACGTACATGGCTATGTGAGGTAGAGGGCACAAGAAACTAACTCTGTGCTTCACCAGGCCAACTCGAGAGGAGGGGCGACAAGCTTGACCTTCGTGAAATGAGGAATCATCGCACGGAACATTTGAAAGGTTGAAAAGAAAAGTGTATATATAGTATACGGTATATATACATAGCGTAACAGAAAACCAAACATATTACATCAACTATTTTACATAATACATCTTTCTTGACACTTTGTAGATGGTTAGAAATCGCTCCGAGTTGAAAAATAGAAATAAATACTACAAATCATACATGCAAAAACCTTCCATATTTTTTCATGCAGGAAGGAGGGGCCAAGGGCTTTCCAAGAAGAAAGCCAAAATCAAGGTTCAAGGTTTTCGAGATGCCTGAACACTCTGCGTTTGAAAGATTGAAGGTCACAGACAAGGGGGAAAGATGGATTGAGGAAGATTGTCTCAGAGTTGATCGGTTGAGTAGATGAAAGATTGAAAATACCGACTAACCTTTGCATTAGATAGTTGGACAGAAAAGGAATGACAATGTGTCAAAAGTCTGGTACTGCATGCTCTTCTTAACCCTTTACTGCACAGAGCTCTTTCCCGAGACTGAATAAAATCGTCTGGCGTTAGCCAGAACAAAATCAGTAAAGTTAACACTCTGCGCTACAGGGTTAAAGGAGGAGACACGCAGTTAGAGAGTTCAGAAGAGCAGTGTTCGTTATCATAGCGACAGTAAAGAGATAGTGAGGCAACAAATGCGACGACCCATATAGTCTAGGGTTAACTATTATTACTCTTATACTCGTTCTTAGTAACAGCACTGTTCAGACCACCTTACAGAGATTCAAGAATACAAAACCTTTTAAAAGTAAGCCTCCAAGTAGAAGTAGAAAGGCCGACCAACGAAGAAAGCAGACTTTCAAAATTCATTTCGCTCAGAAATTGTAAACATCTTCATTAGACTTTTGTTCTGAGTTACAGAAAGTGTTGGAACTATTGTGTTTGATCGTACAGTTAGAAGGAGGTTAAATGAATATGGACCGAAAAGTTGTAAAGCAAGAAGTAGGTCAATCGCAAAAAGAAGTTACAATGGACAAAAGAGAATGCAAAGTAAACGTCAGTAGACTGGGCTCCTGTGCTTTGGTTTGATGATAGTAACTTTGAAGTAAGTCAAGTAACTCTGAATGTGAGAAATGACTACCCATGTTATCCCCAAATATGTTTTATCTGCTCTAAATCTGCCATTGTTTGATACCCAAGAACTCTGTTTTGCAAATATTTGGGTCCTCTGAGACCATCAAATTAAAGGAACAGTTGGCGAAGCATATTCCCCGTGATTGCTTAGGCATGTAGTAACATTCCGGAAATTCCTTTCCTCGTTTCCTTTTATCATGCCTAGAAGAAGTAAACAACGTTGTGAAATCCGAACACGTGGACGGAAGCCTACTTGGAAAATGCAGGCTTCTAGAAGATTCCTCTGAAGCTGCGGAAAATTTCCACATCACCAGAGTGCGGCTACAAAAGCGTGAGTTCATTTCAATTCACTTTTACTTCGTTTACCGACCTTCGTCCGAGTAACTGGGCTCTGCTTCGTTCGTTCGGCTCCGGTCTGCTCACCTCACTCGACTTCCTTCGCTGGAATTTCGCCTCACTTAACACCCATCCATTCCACCTTCGATTCTCATTTCTCGTTCAACAAGAACCTCATCATTGTTGCAAGCCTGCTACCACTTCATCCGTAGTGCAACATTTACAAACGACGCCCACTTCTACACTCCCCGCCGTAATCACCTTCAAATCCACGACGCCGACATCAAAGTACTCGCATATATTTCGTTTGTATATAACCTAGTATTGTTGTACCTAATTTGTTCTGTTATTTGTGACTGTTAATAGGGAGTTAATTAAATTATAGTTTCCTTAACCTTGCACCCTTGGAACTATAGTCCCAGTAGTGAAATTCGGTGGCATTGGTATTGTGGTCTGGAGATACATATTTTCGTCTGGCGCTGTTTCTATGTGAGAAGAGAATGAATTCCACCACTTATATGAACAATCTAAAGAAAATTTTGAAGCTCTCCCAAAACAAACTATTCCCAGATTCAATGCAGCCGAAGAGCTTATTTCAACAGGACAATGCCCCGTGCCATACATCACGCGTTACCAAGGACTGGCTTGTAAAGGAGCATGTCAGATTGATCAACAGGTTTCCTCAGTTTCCTGATCTAAATCCTATGGAACACCCGTGGGCAGTTCTAAGGAATCCCGTCCGAAAACACGACTGATCATCAAAATCTGAGCTACATATAGTAATACAGGAATAATGGGACAAAGTTGGGAGTGCTACATACAAGCACCTTGTAGGCAGTACATCCCGCAGAGTTAAAGAAGTAATCGACAGTGATTTTATCCTACAACGTACCCTGACTTAACCTAACCCAACTTAAGGTAAGTCAGCCTAATCTAGTCCATACTAACATAACCTAAGATAGGACCTAACCCACATAGGACACTTGTCAATAGCAAATCACGTAGGCTAAATTTCGTATGCATGCCCTTATCGACTTTCCTAAAAAGGAAAGGGCAAGTTCGGTGATAGAACGCTCCAGACAGTGACCATTTACCAAAGGTAACAAGGCTCAACAAAACTCAACAAAACTCATTCATTACTAATAAGTGTACTTTTTTATGCTTTTTGGAAGTTTTCTTTGTATGCGAATTTTTTTCCAAAACTGTATCTTTGTTTGCTGGGATATTTATACAAATACAACGCATTCGCAGGTTAAATTATGTTGTTAAGTTTGGTTAGGTGACGTTAATTTAATCAAATGTATATAGTTTCCTTTTCGTTATCATTTCAGTAGAACACATTTCAAAAGGTATAAAGTATGAAACCGATGAAGAGAACATCTCATCCACAGGTTTTAAGAATATTGGTATTTATGTTCGATTTTGTATTTAGTAGGAACTCACCGTGAATTGGAACATTTATTAACATCATACACGTTTATAAAATGTTAATAAAACGTTTATAACCTTTACTAAATGTCCTCTTTCTCGCTGGGAAGTAATCTAATCAAAATATTCTCCATCGGAAGGTGCCGTTGGGAATCATGAGAGCTTTTCAGACAAAATCTTTCTAAGATCAATCAGTCCAACGCATTTGGTCGACAAGCTATAATAACATCTATCATACACTTAAAACTTAACTTAATCTAACTTAACCTAACCTAACCTAACATAAAAAACCCTAACCTAACTAAACCTAACCTAAGCTAACCCAAGTTAATTTAACCAACAATGTCAAGTCGATTTTATGTCACGTTAATCAGATGTCGTAAACTCCAAATCTTAGAAATTCATTGAAATTTTTACACTAGAAAAATAAAGAAAATAAATTGAAATAAAACAAAATGTCTAAAAAAAAAAAAATGGTGGATAAAAAATGTAAAATCTGCATTTGATTAATTTCTATCATTACAAATAAAAGATGAGATAATTTTAGAAATGAGAGGGATGAAAAAAGGGCTAAACATTAAATGTGGCACATTGTATATTTGGTGTAACATAAGGGGAAATTTTCAAAGAATAATTCACGTAATTTGTGAATGAAATTGAGTTATGATTGCCAAATTTACAGATATTATAAGTAATGTTTCAATTAATAAGGAGTGGTTTAATTTTATTTACGATTAAGTGGTAATACAGGGTGTTTATAAAGTTCTTATCTATTTCAGTGAAATAGATAGTTACAGCAGTTACAAAAATAACCCCTGTCATGCTCCAAAATGTGTTCCGCAATGCTGCTGACAGATTCGAACTCTGTAGAGATACTGATGGTGCTCATGTAGAATCATATGCTTAATTATTCATTAAATGTATGCCTTCTATTATATTGTTATTGAATTTTACCCTTTTTGCTTCGTTTTCACTGAAATAGATAGGGACTTTATAAACACCATGTATATATACATTTGTACAAAAAATATATCTATGTATATATTATACAATATCATACCATATATATATATATATATCTTATTATATATATATTATATATTATATATATAATATATATATATATAATAATATATATATATATATCAAAGAGGGTTGTAATTCACGCTATTTAAATTGCATATACAAAGCATGCTAAAAACATTTAAAATGCTTTACCTCCCTAAAGGACATTATATTTTAGTCTGTCCTGCTAATGTACCATTAAAATAAAATATTCTCCCATTAAAACACGGTTTTTGGGGGTCATATATATATATATATACCGGTGTCCGAGAATTATCTGTACAATTTTTGGCTGTTATTAAAAGTCAACCATGAAGTGTAGAAATGCCAGTCTTATCCCATTTTACAGAAAATCTCATTAAGTTTTTTCTGATACACGTTTTGACAAGTTTTTTAGAAATGTACGCGGGTGACAGACATTGATGATTTAAAAGCAAGAATCACAGCTGCTATTGAGCGAATTGATGTGGATATGCTGCAGCGTACATGGCAACATTTGGAGTATCGATTGGATGTTTTGCAAATCACTAATGGTGCACATATCGAATGTTTGTAACAACGTTACTTTAATAAAATAAACTTTTGAAAATACAGATTCTAAATAATCTTGTTTAAGAATTTTACGTGTGTTATCAAGAATTTATTAAAAGATGAAATTGTACAGATAATGTTCGGACACACTGGAATTTCTAAAACACTTGTCAAAACTTGGTATCAGAAAAAACTTAATGAGATTCTCTGTAAAATAGGACAACACTGGAATTTCTACACTTCATGGTTGACTTTTAATAACAGCCAAAAATTGTACAGATAATTCTCGGACACCCTGTATATATATGTATATATATATATGTGTGTGTGTGTGTGTGTGTGTGTGTGTGTGTGTGTGCGCGTGCGTGTATGTGTGTGTGTGTGTGCAGTATATGATTTTTATATATAAATTAATATAAAATGAAAACGGGCTTTTTAGCTGCATTTAAATAAATACATACTTAAAAAAATAGTTTAATTCAATTTAAATATTTTAAAATTTCGTTTTGGCTGAAAAAAAAAAAAGGTGTCCTTCATATTATTTTATACTATTATATTAATAATATCAAATCAATTAATCAATTAATCAATCATTCATTTCACGTGTTTTATTGTGAAATTCATCCCATATATATATTATATATACGAGTGTATATACATATATATATATATTATACGAGTGTATATATATATATATATTAGTGATGTAGGTCACATCCGCATCCGCGGAACATCCGCACATTTTCTCGCATCCGCACCCGCATCCGCACTTTGGACTGCGGATGTCTTGCGGATGTGGACCGTTGAGATAAAATGTCATTAATAAGCGGAAATTATCAAATTCTACTATATTAATAGAAGTAGTTCATTGTGCGCAAAAGTGATGCAAGCGACAAGACGAGAGGCTGTTCTTGTATGAAGTTACTCTCTTGCAACCTACTTAGATCCACGTTACAAAGCTAAGTTATTTTCACCTAGTACATTAGAACGAGTTAAATCATCACTTGGCAAAGCAGTTGAAGAGCTTCAATCTCTTGAATCTGTCGCTTCGCCACCCACCAAAAGAATAAAAGTTTCAGTGACAGAACCAACACCTTCAACAAGCAAATCTATCACAGAATCTGTTTCTCAGTTTCTTGAGTCAAGCAGCAATGACGAGACCTACGCGATGTCAAAAGATGTAGTAAAAATGATCGAGAGCAATCATCAAGAAAAACGCCTGGCTGCATGTGACAATCCTATTAGTTGGTGGAAAAATACGCAGAATATCTATCCATACTTGAGTAAACTTGCAAGGAAACGTTTAGCCTGTCCTCCAACAAACGTACCAAGCGAGAGATTATTTAGCAGTGCTGGATTAATATATGATGAAAAGAGAAACAGACTGGCAGCAGAAAAGGCAGAAAAATTAATGTTCCTTAAGCATAACCTTCCTATAATTAAGTTTGAACATTAAACGATGAACATATTAGTTTACTTTACTTTAATTACTCATTTATAAATATGCCTAATAAAACTTTAAACTTAATATAAATAGTTATCAAGCTAATTAAAGATATCTTTCTATAAGGGTGGAGGTTGGGGAAAGAGGTCGGTGGGGTGCATTTGAGTTGGGTTCACGTCCCGCATCCTGGTAACACAATTATGGTTTCTAATTGTGGCTGAAACTCAACAAAATATAACGAATTTATTTGCAGACGAATTCACTAATTGATTTCTATATAGTTAGATGCTTGATATTATTTTATATGTTCAGAGAAAAGTACAGCAATTATTGTACAATTAATCAATTATACTACATTATAGCTACAGCTCTCTCTATATAATAACTTATTATATACGTTAAACACAACAAATCTCGAATATATCCTAAAAAATAACGAAAATATAGACATCCGCATCCGCATCCGCATCCGCGGATGTTGAAATCAAACATCCTCATCCGCATCCACGGATGTGAAAAAAATGACATCCGCTACATCACTAATATATATATATATATATATATATATACTGTATATATAATATAATATATATATATATATATATATATATATATATATATTATGCAGGAAGGAGGCCAAAGGCGAGCACCCGCAAAAATGCTCCTCCCCCCATAGATGGAGAAGAGGAAAGCCAAAATCAAGGTCCATGGTTTTCGAGATGCCTGGACACTCTGCGTTTGAAAGATTGAGGGTCATAGACAGGGGGAAAGATGGATTGAAGAAGATTGTTCTAGGGTTGGCTAGTTGAGTAGATGAAAGACTGAGAATATCGATTAACCCTTGCGTTACGGAGTTAGACAGAAAAGGAATAAATATATTGGTATACTGTAAGTTTCTAATACATAAATTTTCTTTTAATTTGAACAAGAATCTCGAAATTCATGTTTGAAAACCCATTGCTGGGAGGAGTGGTGGAGATATTTCTCTCTCTCTCTCTCTCTCTCTCTCTCTTAGCTTTCTTCTCATATGGCTGCGCCGTGGCTACGTTGCAATATCATTTGCCATTAGATCAGTGAGGTTAAGCAACGCTGGATCGTTTCGGTAGTTAGATTCAGATGATGTAGTGACCCATAATTCGGATCCTACGTAAAGCGTTAACTTTAGACACAACGAACAAATTTCAGAATGAATTCCATTACATACAGTATTTAGTCTGGTCCCGTTTACAGGAAAAGAGACTTTTTAAGACATTTCGTGTTAATTTTTGGCAACAGGGGTATTCTTATAGATTTTGACCTGCAGAATTCAAAAATGCCTGTTGCCAAGCTGAAATTTGAGTTTTAAACCTACAATTCTGAAAAACAAATTGGCTGCCGATTTGTCTAGATTTTGTCATATCCTCTTGTCAAATTGAGCTAAAGTCATGATTAAAGGCCCTTTTCCTACATTTTTCATCCCTAGGAATTCATTAGAAACACAGTGGAAGCTATACTATTATGTCTTTATAACTTTTTTGTGAGGTCAAGGCCATTTTCACAGAAAAAAATTAAAATTTACCTTATTTATTTTTGAAAGGGCTCAAAGGAATGGACAATGGTATCTACATCTCTTTGCTTTTAGGTGCATGCTTCCATATTTCCATAGATATGATCATGCAAATTATGCAAAGTGGGGTAGCATTTATCTGACAGAGATGAATCAGCTACCTGACAAGGTTGAAGAAAAGTTCAGACTTGGAAACTTTGTTGTAAAAGTGGGAAAGGTCAGATTTAATCAAGTAGATCCTGACCATGGCCAGGAATGGTTGAACGGAACCGGAAAAGAGAACGGAGGAATAATAAGCATAACAAAGACAGTTTCAGCTTTGATCAGATGGGCCCCTTTCCTTCAATTTAAGGGCACAACTCCTCTCTGTAGATACCAGACAACTTTATGGTCTTTCACTGGATGATTCTCTCAGTCACAAAGAAGCAAGCAGAAGCCGCAAAAACAGGGACGCCGAAGATCAGAAGAGAGTTGTACATGTCGCGAAGAGATTTGGTGTCTCTTCAATGGACAGGACGCCAAATGAGACCCTTGTAAATATTCCTACAAAATACCAGGCCACGATGGAAATAACTCACGCTCTTCTGCATGCAAAAGACCTGGTCCAGAAGCAGGTAGAGGATTTTGTGACTTCCAGATTAGTTCCCAGCACAGGAGTCATACCAAAAATATTCTCTGAGACACTGACCAAGAACAAAGCATCAACATTTTCAAATGTGTATGATGTCCAAAAGGCGTCTGATCTGAAAGGCAAGACAATGAAATCTGACAGATCTATCCTACAGAGATTAATCATAGCATTTGAAGCTGGTAGAAAAGTTGATTTGGGCGGAATACTGCAGTATGAACTTCTGCCTGTGCCAATGTCGCTGGCAGAGATGAATGATAGTTTGGGTACCGAACAGAAATCGTTGCTCGTGGATGGGCTGACAAAAAGTATAAATTTTCCAGTAATGCTAGAAATCCCCGAATCCTCAACTTTTACTGTGGATTGACAAACAATGATCAATGCGCTTAGCATACTGAACAATGAAAACACCTTTGCTGACTTTGCAGATAGTTTTATGGAAGCAGTCTATACCTCTGGATCTTCATATAGTCAGGTTGACATTGTGTTTGACAGATATAACCAGGATTCAGTAAAAGCTAGTGCGAGATCCCAGAGAAAGAGAGGGACATTAATTCGGAGGGTCACAGAGTCAGGAGATGTTCCTCTGCAACAGGATTGTCAAGGTTTCTTTCAAACATCGAGATTAAAGCTAATCTTACAAGGTTCCTATCAGAATGTTTGGTTAACATTTCTCCACATGACAAAACTGTTGTAGTGTTAGGAGGCTTTCTAGAGGAAACGCGTGTACCCTGCAATAACCCTGGTGTAGATACTGTCCATCTTATAGGAAGGCAGACACCAGGATTGTGATACTCAGCATTAATGCAAGTACAGATATGATTGTGGTTTCTGCTCGGGATGCAGATATTCTACTGTTACTGATGGCACACTTTATCAGCATCGAATGCAACAACCTATGGATGAAGACAGGGACCCATAGAAAACAAATTACATCTCAGTAAAGGCGATAATGAAAGCAGACTACATCTTTTTTATTTGGTCACAGTAAGAAGACAGCCCTCAAAGCTTTCCACCAGTGCAAGAAACTCCTGCAAGATCTTGGACAAGAGCTACTGAGTACTGACTGAAGCAAATGACTTATGTTGAAAAGTTTGTTTGCAGAACCTACAATATCTCAAATGAAGACACAACGGACAAAGCCAGAGTTACATTGTTCTTTAAAGCACTATGTACTGAGCTTCTACCTCCTACAAGCATTGCCGCAAGATACCACCTAAAGAGGGAACACCTTCAGTCTGTTATATGGCGTGACTCAGACAAACTTCAGCCAAACATTCCAGATGCCTCCGCCATGGGATGGAAACTAAAGGATCGTCAAAGGTCTCCCATGCTCCTCTCATTTCCTCCTGTCCCTGAGTCATGTGCGCAGCTAATCACATGTGGCTGTTCTATTACAGTAGATGTTCTACACAAAGATGCAAATGCAGAAATTCTGGACTAGCCTGTTCTGGCACATGCAAGTGTGAATCTGACTGTATGAATGTTGACTAATTCTTTTGCCTGAACGTAACCTCATCAATGTCATACATTGTTAGTAGGTTAAGGTTTTCCTTTAAATGTAAATTGCTTGCATGGTAATGTATAACTCACAGAAACTTTTATGCATATGTGCTAATGCTCATTAGTTAGTGTCCCAATAGATTCAATAATACCGTTGAGTGATTTTGAATGCACATTTTCAACCTTTTTCTGTCACAAAGTTACATTTTCTTCAGGTTTAATGTGCACCAACGAGAAAGCATACAGATTCATAGGTTCATTTATTATCCAAGATCTGTCGAAGTCTTTTGTTATGAAAAGGCTAAGAATTATTTTATAAATATGTTTAGAATTCTTAGCTGTACAGTAATTTATTCCGATCTTATCCTTATTTTTGAGGGCAGTACCATGTTCAGTATTCCTACATACTGTATACTATTTTCTCACATAATCGTACGTAAAAATAACGGTAACTGTTTGATACCTTAATATTTTTTAACAAAGCTAGAAAACATAAACTGAAAAACCTTGGTTGCCGCCATCTAGGTAATGGATTTTAATGTTCATTAAAACGTTTAAGGTAAAATATTGTTTATTTTATATTTATTGGATTTCTTTGGGTTGAAAATATATAAAAGAACCCTTAATAATGCTTTTAACTCTGAACAGATCAGACGATATGCCTTTTTTTTACGATTAGGCCATTTTGTTTTCTCAAAATTTCAAGGTCAAATACTAATAATTCAATTTGGCAATGAACATATTTAAATTTGGAAGATCAAAATCCACAAGAATCAGCCTGTTGCCAAACATTAACAAGAAATGCTTTAACCCCTTTATTTGAAGTTTCTTTCCTGAAAATGGAAGCAGACGACGAGTAAAAAGGTAAATGACATCTTTTCATTAAATTTATGCAAATGCAATTTCGGGATGCGTGTTTATATCATTTTGGTCATGTTTTTCTCTTCATAACTCAGAATTTGCCCGTAACTGAAGTTTCACTAAGTGAAAAATTAGCAATAAATTTTATCATGAAGTAAATCAGATTTTTTTTCGACCAATTTTTGTTAACTGCTCAAAAGTTTTGTCGTAAAAAAATTAAAGCACCGAAACTTCTCTTCAGCATTTTTGATACTCAGTTTTTGATGTAAAATTACAGTCGTCGTCATGAAAAATAAAAAACAGTATAGTGTGTATACTGTATAATTCAAAGCTGGGCACTTGCGTTTTTTTTTGCGGTAATGCGGTACTGCGGTACTACCGCACTACCAAACCGGTACCGCATAACGCAGTACCGCAAAAAATGCGGTAGCGGTACTGCTGTACTTTCAGCGATCCTTTGCGGTACTGCGTTATGCGGTACCGGTTTGGTAGTGCGGTAGTACCGCAGTACCGCAGTACCGCAAAAAAAACCGCAAGTGCCCAGCTTTGCTGTATATACTCTAAAGGTCGGTGGGTGCCAACCTTTTTTGTATGGTTACCCAAAACCAATTCTAATCCAGCGCCATTACCCCAGTCATTTTATATTATATTATATTATTATATTATATTATATTATTTTTTGTATAACTTCTGGATTATTACAATATTATTTTTTGTAATTTCTGGATCGTGTGTCATTACCCCACAAAATAGTTGTCATTATCCTAGTTGGGTAATTTACCCCTAAGTTGAGAACCACTGCTCTAAAGGTTGGTGGTTCGACTGTCAATGATATTGCTAATAATAATCGAGGAGTTATCGCAATGGGTCGCACCTGTTTGGCCTGATTAGTGGTCTGACAGTGGTGACTGATTTTTTATACACATTCAAAGCATATTCCCAAATGAAAGACATATATATAATATAATAATAATAATAATAATAATAATAATAATAATAATAATAGGCGCCCTAACATTAATGCCTGAAAGTTGTACTGTGTATATAATAACTTTACTAATAATAAATTTTCTATTAGTCATGACGGATAACGTGTTGAAAATAGTCTCATATAACGTAAGGTCATTGAGGAATTCAACTGTAGATGTTCATACAGTAAAATCTGCGGCAGTGCAGATTTGATACTCTTGCAGGAGCACTGGCTACCAAAGCAGGAGTTAAAATTCCTCTCTACCATCCATAATGACTTTATGTACCATGCGTCATCAGCAGTAGACTTGTCAATGAATTAATGCTTTCTTAATAAGGAAAAATTTGTCAAAACATATCAAATTTTTAACAAGCGATAATGTAAGGTTGTTAGGCATTGAATTAAGAGTGAACAATGATTGCATTTTAATTGTAAACTGCTATTTACCATACAACAACGGCAGTAATCTAGATGAATACATTGATTTGCTGTACAAAATTAAGTCATTATCAGATAACCCCAAATATTCTCACTGTATAATAATGGGGGATTTTAACGCGCATGTGAACTCGGAATTCTTTGTAGAATTGGGTAACATGTGCGAGTCTGCCAATTTAAGTATAAGTGATGTAGATGTATTAGAGGTAACCAGTGTTAATTTTACATACGTTAGTGATTGAGTGGTACCACCCGGTGGATTGATCATTGTCTCACTAGTAATAGTCTAAAGGATCGAATTGTTAGAGTTCATATTCTGCATGATTTCCTTCTTTCTGATCATAGACCATTAGAAATATTAATTAACTTTACCAATTTATGCAGAACACGACTTAACAAGAACTCAATAAGTAAGAATAATCGCGTCGATTGGTCCAATGTTAATATGCAACAGAGAATAGAATACAAAGACAGAACAAGTCACCTCATTAATAATTAATTTAGAAATTTTGCATCTTGCCTGTAATAATTCTTGCTCAAATGAGCCTCAATGTAAACTCATAGATAGGTATTATAGTAAGATAATATCCCTGTTAAGAGAAGCAGGAAGCCCCCTGATTAAATCTTACAACTATCATACTAAGATTATTACTGGATGGAATGATTTTATTGCACCCCTGAAGAGGGAATCGAAAGACGCCTATGATTTGTGGTGCTTTCATGGTAGACCCAGATTAGGACCAGTATACATGAATATGTGTAGAAGTAGGGGGTCAGTATAAGGCGGCCATAAGGCGATGTAGACAGGAAGAAGAGTCTATCCGAGCAACAAAAGCCTGTGAAGTTTGCATAAATAACGACAATAACAAATTTTGGAAATTTGTTAAGAATCAAACGGGTGTAAAAAATGTCCTCCCTCCGACAATCGATGGGGTGTCAGGGGGAGGATGAAATTGCAAAGCTGTGGAAAAACCACTATTCTAACATTCTTAACAGTGTGAGTAGGGATAATCTTAAGATAGATTGCAGCGAAACGACTTTGGGAGGGACAAGGGAAAATACTTTGATATCATTTTCTGAAGTAAAGAGGTTACTTAAAGAGTTAAAAACTGGTTCTGCGTCAGGGGTAGATGACTTATCGAATGAGCACTTAAAATATGCCAGTGGCGTAGTATGTCTGCATATATCATTGTTCCTATCAGCCATGCTTGCTCATAGCTATATCCCTGCAGAGTTCATGAGGGTATATATCTTGCCCTTGGTCAAAAATAAGTACGGAGACATTCTGTCCAGCAATAATTACAGGCCTATTGCTGTCGCTTCCTGTTTCTCGAAACTACTAGAAAAAACTCTTGTTACTCCGATTAAATGATTTCCTATGGACATCTAATCAGTTTGGTTTTAAAAGGTCCCACTCAACTGACCTGTGTATCTATGTACTTAAAGAAACAATATCTAAATACATTGACAGTAATTCAACTATTTATAGCTTTTTCCTAGATATAAGTTAGGTATATGATAGTGTGAACCACAATATTTTATTTGAAAAACTAGAGGACAGGAAGGTTCCCATGTACATATTTAAAACGTATTAAAATTTTGGTATTCCACCAATCTTTCACCGTTAGGTGGGCAATGTACTATTCGAGTGTTTTGGCTCCTCTTGCGGGGTGAGACAAAGCTCCTTGCTCTTCCCTTATTTCGGGGGGGGGGGGGGGGGGGGGGGGGGGGCGTTTGACCTCCAATAACCTTGAGTATTGACGAATGTGGGTCAAAACGACTCCCAAAGTATCTGCAACCCTCCAGATCGACTCATCATCTTAAAAACCCCTAGAAATGACACCAAGATCATCAAAATCCATCAAGTATTGACCAGGATATGGGATTTTTCAGTTTCGCCGGCCATATTGAAAAAGCCAAGTGAGGGTCAGGTGTACACCGGATGGATTCTTGAATGGGGTGGTATAAGCTTTCAAAATATGTTAAAATTTGCTTTATAACAAACAATGCAGGGTTCCAGTAAAATCAGGGTCTGTCCTACCGGACCATAAGTATTTGATGACTCGGATATAAGAAAGCAATCTCGAAGCCTGTGTGCTAAAGCGAATATGACCATAAGGAACTTTCGATTTTGTACAAGTGAAGCTAAAGACACTCTCTTTCGTACTTTCTGCAGTAATATATACGGACAGCAACTCTGGGTGATTTATAAAAAAGGTTCTGACAGAACCCTAAATTTGCTTTACAACAGGTCTTTTCGACTCTTACATAAATTACCCCCGAGATGCTCAGCTTCGCAAATGTTTGCTACCCGCAATGTCCCGAGCTTCCCGGAGGTAACAAGACGTGCTGAATACAGTCTAATGCAAATAATTAAAAAATCAACCAACCCGATTATCCAAGCTATCCATGAGTCATGCCATTTATCCTCTAAAGTCTAAGCTATGGAATTCTTGGTACGAAAACGTCTGTCTGTAGCTCCACTTAACCTCGACATTACAGTATTATTTCTAATCAATTGTATATATTCTATCCTTAGTATATGAACTGTCATTGTATTAATATTTGTCATATGGACTATAGTCTGCCAATAAACCTTTTCGTTTCATTTTCATATATATATATATATATAATATATATATATATATATATGTGCACTAAAATCACAAAATAACACGTGATCTTATTAATAAGCAAACAACCACAGGGAAAAGGAAAACACAAAGTCCGAGCGCTTTCGTGATATATTCACATTATCAAGGAGGAACAGAAAATAGACAGAGATTACAAAGTAAATGAGTTAAATAGACAAGCAAAAAATTCACAATCGGCACCTCAAATTAAAGGCCTTAAAGCCCTCTAAAGATTTTTTCAATTGATAACATAATCTGTAGGCTGCTAAATCACTAAATATGTATTAGACAAAAAAAAAAAATAAAAAAAAAAAAAATACAGAGAACAAAAATTATTATAATGGTTATTAACACTAATATTTAATTAAAGCAGGCAATTAATTGGCAAGAATTTAGTGAAAAACAAAGAGATAACGTAGATAACAAATAGATAACATAATCTGTAGGCTGCTAAATTACTAAATATAAAAGACTATATAGATGAAAACAAAGGGAATGGTGCCATCGTCTTACAGAATATTACAAAAAAAAATTCTACAAACAGTCTGGAAAAGTTGTTTTCCCAAAAGCAACCCAGTTGAAAAGTCCAATAAACCCCCCAGCAACCAAAGATTATACACGAAAGAAATATTACAATTAAAATAGACACATAAGAATGTTAACAGTTCTTACAATAATATTTATTTATTTAACCAGGGCAAACCATTAAGGGGGCAAGAATGCAGTCAAGAAAACAGTAGGCCCTTCGCCAGCTTTCTGACAATGCACGAATCTAATTTATACAACCCAGGACTAATATTAAGGACCAAATCCGCATTATTCTTGATCACACTTGATTCCAGTATATTTCTGCTAACAATAGATTTACTAAACCTTAATTTGGAAGCATTTTTCCAATCAATGGGATGATTAGTATCTCTTACGTGAATGAAAATGGCGTTAGATTCCTGGCCACTTCTTATACTGTATTGATGCTGTTTAATACGTAACTCAAGGGTCTTACCAGTTTGGCCAAATTTCTTTTGATTTAAAATACCCAAAGAACTGCATAGATAAGTCCTTAAAAATGGCAAAGAAAACCTTCTACGAAGTAAAGGATAAGATTCTTATAACACAAAAAATGTTTTAGTGTTACCATTCAGAGAAAATTTCCTTGATCTGCCGAATCTGCTGAGGACTTTTAACGTAAATATTGCGTTCAAAAATTTAGATGTAATTAAGAATTCATTGATTAAGAACTCCCCGTTAAGTGAACATGGTTGTGTATATAAAATCCCTTGCACAATATGTAATAAAATTTTACATTGGCCAAACTGGTAAGACCCTTGAGTTACGTATTAAACAGCATCAATACAGTATAAGAAGTGGCCAGGAATCTAACGCCATTTTTATTCACGTAAGAGATACTAATCATCCATGATTGGAAAAATGCTTCCAAATTAAGGTTTAGTAAATCTATTGTTAGCAGAAATATACTGGAATCAAGTGTGATCAAGAATAATGCGGATTTGGTCCTTAATATAGTCCTGGGTTGTATAAATTAGATTCGTGCATTGTCAGAAAGCTGGCGAAGGGCCTACTGTTTTCTTGACTGCATTCTTGCCCCCTAATGGTTTGCCCTGGTTAAATAAATAAATATTATTGTAAGAACTGTTAACATTCTTTTGTGTCTATTTTAATTGTAATATTTCTTTCGTGTATAATCTTGGTTGCTGGGGGGTTTATTGGACTTTTCAACTGGGTTGCTTTTGGGAAAACAACTTTTCCAGACTGTTTGTAGAAAAAATTTTGTAATATTCTGTAAGACGATGGCACCATTCCCTTTGTTTCATTAATTTCTGGCCATTTAATTTCCTGCTTTAATTAAATATTAGTGTTAATAACCATTATAATAATTTTTGTTTTCTGTACTGGTGTTTTGTCTAATTTCATCTATATAGTCTTTTATATTTAGTAATTTAGCAGCCTACAGATTATGTTATCTATTTGTTATCTACGTTATCTATTGTTTTTCATTAAATTCTTGCCAATTAATTGCCTGCTTTAATTAAATATTAGTGTTAATAACCATTATAATAATTTTTGTTCTCTGTATTGGTTTTTTTTTTTTACATCTATATACATATTTAGTAATTTAGCAGCCTACAGATTATGTTATCAATTGAAAAAATCTTTAGATGGCTTTAAGGCCTTTAATTTGAGGTGCCGATTGTGAATTTTTTGCTTGTCTATTTAACTCATTTACTTTGTAATCTCTGTCTATTTTCTGTTCCTCCTGATAATGTGAATATATCACGAAAGCGCTCGGACTTTGTGTTTCCTTTTCCTGTGGTTGTTTGCTTATATATAATATATATATATATATATATATATATATATATATATATATATATATATATATATAATATATATATAGGGTGCTTCATACATAGAGACATAGCTTTTACTTTTTTTGGTTTCAATAAATGGATCGGTAGACGTGGAGTGGAGTGGCCACTGGCCTTGACTTTTTCCTCTGGGGACATTTGAAATCTGTTATCTACGTAGCCAGACGAAAACAATTGAGGATTTGAAAGATAAGACAAGACTGGAATTGCAGCGAATTTCTGCTGAAACAATCAGAAGTGTTGAGAGAGGTTGCCAATTACGAGTAATGACGTGTCTTGAAGTTCAAGGTGAACAATTAGAACACCTTCTGTAATAGTATGTTGAAAGTAAGACATTGTCATAAACTTGTATTACTCTTTCCACATATTTCCAATGTCTCCAGACATATGAAACATCTGTATTTCCTGTATATTCGCGAAATAGACTTTTTTTACAAGAATGAAATAATTTCCATATGTAAATGAAATATGAAAAATCTGATATTTCTTGCATACAGATTACCTTATTTGTATTTCATCAGTGTTCAAAAAACCTTCAGACTGAATATAAATCCTTTTCGCATATTAGCCACCATGTTTCTTGACCTTTTAAACTGAGCTTGTTTGCATACAATTTTGCATCGGAGAATATTGGTATGCATGAACCAACAAGGCTTTGATATAATTCTACAAGAAAAAAAAAAAAATATATATATATATATATCATAGTAGTTAATATGTTTATCGGTTCTCTTATTTTCAGTAAAGGATTTAAACTACTGGATTTATATATGCAAGTAAAGACGACGTGGTGAACCTTGGTTTTGCTTCTGCCCGAATTGTTCATTCTGACGAAGGTCAAACTTTTCATTCCACCTTAGACTACAGTTTAACGTGGAATCCGAACCACGCCCTAGCGTCTTAACCACTAGGCTGCCCAGGGTACCCATTTATCTACCAACTAATTTCTTTTATTGTGCGGAAGGATGAACAGCTGGGTTTTGCTGCGCGCCGCCTGCCGTCACCGGGTCTCGATCCCGAGACGGATGGATTCGTAGTCAGCAACACTAACCACTACTCCACCGAGGCGACTGGACACTAATTACATCTGATTTTTCAGAAAGTTTCTTTTCATACAGTTCAGTGCTCAAGATAATTTGTGTTACGTCGTAACCAATGTCGTAACACCACTTCCCGTTGGTCAGCGAAGTTTAACGACACTGGGTCTGGGTAGTAGTTGGATAGGAGACCGTCCGTTCTGCGTCCGGATTATGTAGCGATCCAGGTTCGGATCCCACGTGAAGTTGAAGGTCTTCTCCATCATATGACCTTAGATTTTGTGAAGGAGGTTAAACACAGTGGTGGGATTCAGCCGGTTTGCACCGGTTCGTGCGAACCGGTTCCTAAAATTTCCCGAGTTCGCCGAACCGGTCCTTAACCCTTTCAGTCCGTGCATGATTTTTCTTTATACCGAATATTTATTTTATAAAAACATGCAATAAAAATTTGTACGTATATTCATAATAGGCTGACCATATTTCCTTGAGACAAAAACGGGACATTGGGATGGCAAAAAAGGGACGGGGGTTATGTAATATTCTGTATTCATGAAAAAGTAAGTACATAAACCGGGACAAAATTGACATTTATATTAAAACGACGGGACGGCCAGGAAATATAAAACAAACGGTACTGTCCCGTTCAAAACGGTACGTATGGTCAGCCTAATTCATAACCACTATAAACAATGCTTTTCTGAACGGACTAAGTTGATCACGTGACTTGCTGTCGGAAGCTGACACATGCGCACATAGGGAGTGGACAGAGCTGGGCAATAAATACATTGAATGTATTTAAATACTAAATACTAAATACATGGGAGAAATGTATTTAAATACTAAATACTAAATACATTTTACGAATGTATTTAGATACTAAATACAAAATACATCAATTGTATTTAAATACATTTGTAAATACATTTTAAATACATACAAATTTTAACATATGCATTCACTAATTCATGTTTTGATAAATTTCTACTTTAGTGCACTTTACCTTATTACCGTCTTTAGATTTAATTTTAAAGTATTTTCCATCAAACAGAGGGTGCACTAAATTGTTATCTGCAGATATATCACTGTTTGATTCACCGGATTGCTTGTTGAAGCCATGACACGCACACGATAAAGAAATCAACCGCTTTCGACTAAGAGTGGCACACAACTGATTGAACTGACACGTTGAAACATGAATCATGCTGTACTACACTGTCGACGCGTCGTACTGTGCTAGTACAGAACGTGTATTAAACCAGTAAAAGTATTTACATTTTTATATTTTTAGTATTTAAATACATTGTATTTAAATACTCATTAAAGTATTTAAATACTATATTTAAATACATGAAAAACAATGTATTTATAAATACAGTTCTAAATACACAAATGTATTTAAATACGTATTTAAATACAAATGTATTTAAATACTGCCCAGCTCTGGGAGTGGAGAGGGTGTGAGAAGGTGTACGTTTCTCAGTCCGTGTCTAGATAAAGCAGTGGTCAGTGTGTTTCTAGCCGTCTAGCCGTGGTATCGGTGTTATACATTTGTACGAATATAAGGGGTTCCAAAAAACCTTAGCCCCCCATTTGCAGCTTACATGTTTACTTATATCGAAATAGTTTTTAGTGATTATAAAAATATATAAAATTCTTTATTTATTGCAGGTATTAAAATTACTCTAGCTGATAAAGTGATAATATAATGGCTTCTCAATTAATTGGTGATTCGGAGAGGCAACGTGTGATAGATCGCATACGAGCAATAACATTTCGGGAAGCTCGTGATGCTGGAGCCACCTTTATAACACGTTCATGGGTTGCCAAAAAGTTGCGAAGAAGTGAGGACTTCGTCAAAAGAAATTGGAATAAAACTTTGGATGAATGTGAAATGGATACAACCAAATCTGGGCGCCCAAATTTGCCACTCTCTCAGGAAACAAAGGACATCATTGAAAGCGGTACGCGTAAGCGGGAAAACAGCTGTGCTAAACTTTCTAGAGAGATCGAAGTGCTGAGAGGAAAGATCGTTAGTGGTGAGATCATTCGACTGTACCGTCATAGGCAACGTTTAAAGCAGTCGTGGCCAACCGCGGCGCATTGCGCCAAAGGTGGCGCATCAAGTACTTTGAAGTGGCGCATCGAGGTCTAGTATGAATTGTGCTAAATTTTCACTTCTAACACTAAATATTAAAAATCAAAGATTTAAGCAGTTAAGATGTAGTTAAGCAGTTAAGCAGTTAAGATGTAATCTCATTAAAGTAAATATTTTTCACATTATATTTCTATTTAAGGTAAATATTATATTATATTTTATTAGTAATTTTTTCAAAAAAAATTTTTTGGCGCATCCGAATTAAACCTAACCTAAAAATGGCACGCATCAAAAAATGGTTGGCCACCACTGGTTTAAAGCCTTGGCATGAACTTCCAAAGCCAAGAAAAACTCAACTTAACATCGATGACAGAATGTGGTTTGCCCATTATCTTGAAAATTGGGATGTGGATGATTTCATGCATTTAGCTGTCTCCGATGAATTTTTTGTTTACGTAACACGTCGGCCTAACTACCAAAATGATCGAGTGTGGGCCACAACACCAGATGAAATCGATGACAATGAACATTATCGCGAATTATTAAAAAGTCCAGACTGTGTCGGTGTGTTTGTTTTGTTCACTGCAAAGAGCTCATGTGGGTGCTGAAGTCAAATGGTCAGAGTTGGGATGAACAGTATTTTCGTGATATTATTCTATCCCAGCATGTCATTCCGTTTCTAAGAAACCCAAACAATGTCATGGATGTCGATCAGGTCACACTCCTGCACGATAAGGCCCCCTGCTTTAAGGCATTAGCCACTCAACAGTTGTTGCGGAACCATGAGATCGATTTCTTTGGAAATGAAGAATGGCCAGGAAATTCTCCTGACCTGAACGTCTGTGAACACATTGGATCAGTTATAAAGGACAAGATTGAATGTCTCTTGTTTCAAGAACCTGCAGCAAATTGATTTTCGAAGGATACAATGACGCAACACATTGAAACTGTTTTAGAAAATTTGCGTAACGATCAAGATCTATTCATTTTGGCAAGCTACCCAAAGCGAATTCAGGCTCTCTTGGAAGCCAATGGCGGGAACACCAAGTTTTAATTCTACAGATCTACAGAAGCTAAGACTAACAAAGACCCTAAGATCCACTCTAAGGTTAGCCCGAGAGAAAGGAAAGAGTAGCGGGTTAAGAGAAGAGAAGAGAATAAGGGGTTAAGTAAGAGCAACACCTATCACTCATTGGTTAACATTCATTCAGAAAAAGAGGAAAAGTGTCTCACCATCATCATCCGCCGGCCACTGCCGACAAGTCAGAAAAATAGTCGGAGAGAATAGGAGAGGGGTGAAAGATGAAAAGAAGTAAAATAAGAACGCTTACAAACCATGCAAACACAGTCTTAACTCACTGTCATACCATGCAAACTACAAACATGCAAGAAAAGAGTTAGAGACATGCAAAGTAAGGAGTGGATAAGAAAAAAAAAAAAAAAAAAAAAAAGTAGGCAAGTTAAACAAAAAGTGGGTTAGTTTACGCTATGAGCTACATTACATTCGTGTTAGTCTAATTTTTTTTTTTTTTTTAATAATTTTATTGCTGGCATCACACGCTGGCATGTCACAAGCTGGCATTCATCGTCAACAGACTCATCCTCGAGCACCACCACCAGAGCTTCTGTTGCTAACTTTGTTGTTTTTTTAAATTAAACAACGTCAATACCTTTAAAATGTCTGTCAAGACGGTTCTTAAACATATTAACGCTGGTAGAATGAACGACTGACGCGGGAAGATTATTCCATTTATCAATTACTTTAAACGTAAAGAAGTTTTTAGCGATATTAGTAATAAAACGCCTGCCACGCAACTTAAATCCGTTATTGCGAGTATTACTATTATCAAACGTGAACAATTTGTCAAAATTTACGTTATCGATGTTATTAACGATTTTGAAAACTTCAATAAGCTCCCCCCTTAATCTCCTAGTTTCGAGTGAATACAGGTCTAACTCATTAATCCTATCTTCATAAGGCTTATTGCGCAATGACGGAATAAGTTTCGTGGCACGACGCTGAACCCTTTCTAACCTATCAATATCCTCACGCAAGTACGGGCACCAAAACTGAACGGCATATTCCAAATGAGGCCTGACTAGGGACTTGTAAAGGGGCAATATATATCCTTCGATTTAAATTCGAAATTACGCGCTATGAAACCTAACATCCTATTAGCTTTTGCGCAAGACTCCAGGCACTGGTTCCTAACCTTTAAATCCTTAGATACGCGTACGCCTAAATCTACTTCCTCGTCAACGCTCGCTAACTCCCTATCATCCATCGTGTACGCGTAATTATTGTTGCGAGAACCTATATGCAAAACTTTACATTTATCTACGTTAAATTGCATCTGCCACTTATCCGTCCACTCCATAATCCTATCTACATCGTCTTGGATCCTATTTCTATCGTCCTCGTTAACAACCTTACCGCCTATTTTAGTATCGTCCGCGAATTTTGACACGTTACTAGTCAATCCTACATCTATGTCGTTAATGTAAATTACGAATAACAATGGGCCTAACACTGAACCCTGTGGGACACCGCTACCTACATCTAACCACCCCGATTCACTACCATTAACTACGACCCTCTGCTCCGAGCACGAAGCCATTCTTCTAACCAGTTAGCTACCTGACCGCGTATACCGTGCGCTTTAACCTTCGCAATTAGTCTCCTATGCGGAACTGTATCGAACGCCTTTTTAAAATCTAAATAAATAACGTCAGCTGCCCTATGCCTATCGTATTCGCGCACTACTTCGTTATAAAATTCTAACAAATTAGTTAAACAAGACCTATGGCGTCGAAACCCGTGCTGACTACTATTAATCAAATCTCTACTTTCTAAGTGATCGATAATACGATCCCTAACTACGGATTCCAAAAGTTTACCGACAATTGACGTTAAGCTAATGGGCCTATAATTGCTAGCTACCGCGCGGTCGCCTTTTTAAAAATAGGCGTGACGTTAGCTAATTTAAAGTCTTCAGGAATAATCCCCGTTTCGAGTGACTGATTAAAGATCTTCGATAAGGGGCCTACGATAACTTCTTTCAAATCTTTCAAATGTCTGGGATAAAAAGCGTCAGGCCTGGAGCCTTGCTAACTTTAGCCTATCTATATAATGCGCAATCTCAGCCTCGTAAACAGTTATTTCATCTAAAATAGTCTCGCTACTAAATGGAACGATATCGTCAACGTCGGGGACATTATTTACGTCTTCGACGGTAAAAACTGTCGCAAAAAAGTTATTGAAAATACCCGCCATCGCCTGAGCGTCAGAAGCCAAAGCGCCATTAACATCCACTAGAGGGCCTATATTATTTTTTACCGGCTTACGATTATTAACGTATTCAAAAAACTTTTTTGGATTATGTTTACTATCCGCAGCTATAAGCATCTCTAAATTACGCTTAGCATTCCTAACTGATCTTTAACCTGAGTCTAAGCTCGATATATCTATTAAAGTTAGCTACCTGGCCATTACGCTTACTAAGTCTATACGCTCTATTACGCTCGTTTATAAACTCTCCTATTTCCCTACTCCACCACTTCGGTCTACCACGATTACTAGCGCGCTTGGGCCTACGAGGAATAAACTCCCTTTCAATATTCTTAAAACTTTCTTTAAACGCCACCCAACGCAAATTTGTGTCATTACCCATAAATAAGTTATCCCAGTCCACTACTCTCATCCTATCCGCGAAACTATCAAAATTAGCCCTACGAAAATCAGGGACTTCTATTACGTTACTATCCTCAGTGTTTTCTATCAATAACTTAAACCTAAGAATTTGATGATCGCTACATCCTAAACTCTCGCCTACTTCTAAACCTTCGACTATATTCTCGCCGTTCGTCATCACCAAATCTAAAATATTATCACCGCGCGTTGGTTCGGTAACTATCTGTCGTAAAAAGTTATCGTCCATAAACTCAACCAGTCTCAAACCCTCTTCATTACCCGTAAAATTCTCGTAATTAACATTAGGGCAGTTAAAGTCTCCGACAATTATACTATTCCGATTGTCAATAAAATTACCAAGAAGTGAGTAAAATCTAGTATCTATATCGAGGGGCTGAACGGGAGGTCTATAAACAACAACAAAAATAAAACTAATACTACGCGCCCTAACTTCAACACAGATCGCATTAATTGCTGCCGGAAAATCTAACTTAACCTCGATAGCCCTAAGGGAATTACGAATGTACAGCAAAACGCCGCCTCCAAATCTATGTAACCTATCATTAGTAAAGAGTTTAAAACCCGGTATCTCAAGTTCCCCCAACAAGTCCCGAGTCATGGTATTTAACCAAGTTTCAGTGATAGCAACTATATCATATTTGCCGGAATAAATTACCGCCTTAAATTCATTTAATTTATTTCTAATACTACGCGCGTTGCAATAAAAAACGTTTAAGTTATTTTTTACCACGGGCCCGCGTTTTAAACTATTTATCACGTCGGGCCCGCGTTTCCCGGACCCACAACGTTTAAAGAAAGCTTCGACCTATACAGCTTTCGCACGCTTTCGTCTATTAACCTACCTAGCCTAGCATTACCTATTTCATTAAAATGCACCCCATCTTTTATAAAAGGCTAGGATCATTGAATTCGGACCACAGCTTTACGAAGGGTACATTTTCCTCAGCACAAATCTCTTCTAATTTGTTATTCAAAAATATTGTTTTGGACGTAATTCTAAGACCCAACCCGTGCCTAGGGGTAATACCTAGAACTAAAGACCTATCTGACCTCGCCTTCAGGGACCTAATTAACCCCCTATATCTCTCCAATAGGTCAGGCACTCTCGTATCGGGCCTATACGAGTCGTTGCCTCCTACCATCGTCACCAACATTGAGTGACGGGAAGCAACGTCAACCCTATCCACTTCGTCTCTAACTCTGTCAACCCTGGCCCCTGGGAGACAGACCCTCCTCCTCTTGGTTGGATTCCGTTTAATGAATTCTTTGTCCATGTGGCGCACTAAAGAATCCCCAATTAAAATAGTTTCCCCCTCATTCACGTCCCTTTCCAAATGGGCGAAAGGGTTCGAAACCTCGATAGGGGGGGGATTCCTATCACCTAATGTACGCGGCCTAGCTCCACCCTTAACCTCTCTAAATCCCTCGCTATCTACTACTCTCGGACTAACCTTAACCTCTTCCTCAACTCTATCTAACCTTCCCGACAAGCTACCTAAACTAGAAACTAAGTTACGCACCTCACCCTTCAAATTACTAACGTCTTCAACGTTAATATTGGTTCGGCTTCCGTCAACCGTAGCCCTAACCCTGCCATCATCAAGCGTTGCAAGTCTATCCGCTACCTCACGTACACTGCGTTTATGTCCACTAATTCCTCCATGAACTCGCAAAAGAAACAAACTGATCTATCGGTAATCGCCACTGGACCGCCGTTATAATCCTTAAATTCCGAATACCACCGGTTAACCCTACACCTAACACACGACGCTTTCTGCGACGGCATCGCGGAGTTAAAAATTTAAACCGTCACAGGTATAAGTTAAATTAAGCCGGCACGCTATGAAAACTTCTAAATCGCTAAAAACCACTAATATTCAATTACTTAACTATAACAATGTAAATTTAAACGCAAGTATATAAAATTCAAAAACTATCCAAAGTAAAATTCTCAGCAATATACAAAAGTAGATGCAAAATCAGAGAGCTCAGGAAATGCGTCCGTTCTCTTTTGTAAGGTATATTTAGTTTTACTGTACCTCTAATGGTTTAGGCCATGGGCGGGGGGTCTAAGGTTTATTGGAGCCCCGTACAATAAATTACTTATTATAAGTACCACTATATAGTCAATTTTTTAACGTGAGTAATTACATCTGGTAACTTTTATATTTTATTACCGTAATACGGTAATAAAATAATAATAAAATAAAATAATAATAAGGATCCGAAATTTAGAGGACCTCTTAACCAGTGCCAGTCCACCCCTGTTGTTATTATAACTCAAAATTTATCTATTTCAGCCCCGAAAATGAAGCGACATCATGTTTTGGCTGATTTTTTTACAAAGAAACCGGGATCTAAAAGTTCAAACGAAGATCCAAGTGAACATCTAACACCAACAGGCAATGAAACTTCTACTTCCAATACTGTGCAAACCAGAGATGAATTTCCAGCAAATGCTGGATTCAATAAACATGAAGGGGATTCATGTATCGATGGAATGGGGAAACTGCAGTATTGAAGCATCAGGAAAAGATTAAACTGTCCAGCAAGCATCTCCCAGAAAGAAAATGAATGAACACTTTTCATCGAAGGCACACCAAATATGCATAAAACAATTGAAAGATCGTGCGAATGATGTAATTACCAAATGCGTGGATAAAATGAACCAAAAACATATCAGCTCTACATGTAGAGTCTTTAATACCATTTACAGTATGGCAAAAAGAACTAGGCCATTTGCTGACATTGAACATGAGATTGAACTACAAGTAAAAAATGGGTTGGACATGGGAGTGGGACTTCATTCTCGGAAAACCGTCGTTAAAATAGTTGATCACATTGCAAGAGAAATTAAAAAGGAAATATTTACTAAAATAATCAAAAAAGATTTAAAGCTTTGTATCATCACTGATGAAGCTTCAATTATATCTAGCAAATCAGTGCTCATAATTTTTTTAAAAGTAGAAGATTCTGATATTTCGTCTGATATTTCGCCAACAATTTTCCTCGATTTTGTTGAGCTGGAAGCATAGGATGCTGAAACAATATGCACAAATTTGTTCACGAGTTTACACGCAGTTGGATTTGATATTGGATATTTGAAAAATAGTTTGGTCGCATTTTGTTCTGATGGTGCGAGTGTTACGCTTGGTCGCAAAGCAGGGGTGAGCGCCAGACTTATACAAGATTTTCCTGACATCGTCATGTGGCATTGTTTGAATCACCGCCTGCAACTTGTTTTAGATGATTCCATCGCTGAATTAAAACAAGTGAATCATTTCAAAATGTTCATAGATGAAATTTACACGATTTTTCACCAATCAAACAAAAATAGGGAGGTCCAAGTCGGAAGCACTTAGACTAGAAATTATAAAGATTGGTAGAGTTTTAGGGCCAAGATGGGCTGCTTGCAGCTTAAGATCAACACTTGCTGTATGGCGTGCTTATCCAGCTTTATACAAATATTTTTCTTCAAACGAAAAATATTCAGGAATGGCTACCCGTCTTCGCAACAAATTCTTCTTAGACGATTTAGCATTAATGATTGACATACTACAAGAAATATCACTACTTTCCAACGCCCTTTAAACCAGAAATCTAAATATCGCGATTGCTGAAAAACTAATAAAAAGATCAATTTTGGCTTTTGAAATGCTTAAAGAAAATCAAGGAACTTTCGAAAAGAAAATTAATGAAACCAAAAAATCCGACGCCTTTAAAAAATATTGATTTTATAGAAAATCAAATCTATAGAAACCTTCCTCGTGAGAAACTACTGGATGAAATCATCAAACATATGAAAACCAGGTTGATGGACTGTGATCATTTAAAACCAAGAAATAATGCACAAAATAGTGATAATAGAATTCATGAACTAGCGAACATACTTGAGCCAGATTCTTGAAATACCGATGAAGTTGTTGTCCCTTGGAAAGCCGCCGAAGAGAAATTGTGTGAATTCAATTAAATCTTTAATTATGAAATCAACATCAATGATTTCCGCGACTACTTGGAAAATGTTTTAAAAAAATGCCATAATCATGAGATTCCAACCACTATACAAAAGGCTAAAAATATCCTCAATACTGTTGCCGTTAGTCCTGCGGAGGCAGAAAGAGGGTTTTTAACTATGAATATTATATATTCAGATAAAATAAGTCGTCTTACAGTTCAAAATGTGGAAAATTTGATGGAAATTAATTTGATTGGCCTTCCATTCGATTCCTGGGACCCCACTCCATCAGTTCAAACGTGGCTGAGAAATAACCACACAGCCGATGACAAAAAGATTAAAGAAGGAAGAAATAAAGACTAGTGATAATCAAGTGGCGATTTGGAAATATTTAAAAGGAAATTAAATAAAGAATTTCAATACAAAATTTTTTAGTTTTCATTTCTGACACGGAAGGGAGAGGAGAAGAGGGGAAGGGGAGGGGAGGGTGAACCGGTTCTTAAAATTTTTGAATCCCACCACTGGTTAAACAACACTATCTTACACTATTTTATAGACGAATGAGATAGCCTTTTCAACCTGCATTAAATAATTTGGCAAAATAGAGACAGTAAACTTGAAGTATAAAGAGAGTGGCTGTAATTTTCTTGCTTATTACACTCCTTTATTGTGCTATGCCATCCGGTTTGAAGCAGGGAACTGTTGAAAGAAAAGGAACTAAAGCCTACTACAGAGTCTTATAGTATCATTCATGAGGTGTCAGACAAAATGAAATCTACAACTTATTCATACTACTGACTACGTTCCTTCCACACTTGTTAGCCATACGGATGTAATCTTGTGGGAAGGAATGGAAAGTTATATTGTCCGGATTTTCTTTTATCTGGACGTTATTACACCCAAACGAAATACAGTGAGTTATGAAACCTGGGCCCCAAGCCAAAATTAACAGTCATTTCAGACCAACACCTACCCTACTAAGCTACATGACGCAGACTGATCAGAAAAATCATCAATGGGATTTGCATTTTGTATAGATTACTTCAGAGAGCTCAGCTTTCGTTGAAATGAACCTGTATGGTACGACTCCGTAGGGAGACTTTGATGGAACGCCTGTGCTCCATTTACTATTGACAATATATGGAGTTACATTTTCTATATTTTTTAAGAGACTAACTGGCAACTCCTCATTGCCAGTTTGTTGGAAGATGCTAAAGAAGAGACAAGAGTCCCCTTTGTGAGCTGATACATAGTTCTTTTATGTTTTTGCTTAAGAAATTACTTGCGTCAGCTTCTGAAATTAATTACAGTTAAAATATAAACATCGGTAAATATTCGTTTTAGCACACATCTGTGTTTTTCGACGAAAACATATTTTTCTGGTAATTTTTTTAGTCGTTTTGCACGAAGATATCTCAAAAAGTGAAGATAGCTCAAAAAATACACGTTTGTACAGGAAACGGATGTCAGATTCGTGCAAAACGACTAAAAATTTATCAGAAAAATATGTTTTAATCGAAAACCACTGATGTGTGCTAAAACGAATATTACCCTAAACATCTTAAATGCAAAAAACTTCACTTTTCTACGTGGAAGTCAAAATATGATAATAAAAACCCACTCTAATAGACAGAGTTTATTTATACAACAGTTTCGATGTCCACTGGCATCCTCTTCGGGTGGATAGTGGATACAGAAATACGAATGAACCAAAAACAAGAGGGAAAACAGTCCAGGGACCATTAAGAAATTCACACCTAGGTGTGAATTGAATTTCTTAAAGGTCTCTGGATTGTTTCCTTACTCGCTTTTGGTTCATTCGTTTTTTCGGTAAAATGTAAATGGAATAATAAACGTAATAGTAATAAATGTAAATGTAATAATAAAAGTAATAAATGTATTAAATGTGGAAATAAATATAAATGCAATAATAAATGTAATAATAAAGGTAATAAAATAACTGTAATAATAAATGTAAAGGTAATAATAATAAATGTTATAAACGTAAATGTAATAATAAATGTAGTAATTATGTCAAAATAATAAAAACGTATGTATAGAACGAGAAAATATTTTTAATTTGTGCGAAGGTACTTATAAGCCGAACCTTTTAATAAAAAATGCCCTTCCGGTGTCGGGAGAACGGGATCTAACCTAGGTGTGAATTTCTTAATGGTCTCTGTAATTTCTATAATAATAAACAACAATGTAATAATAAATGTAATAATAAATTTATAATTTCTGTAATAAATAATAATGCAATAATAAATGTAATAATAAATGTAATAAATGTAATAATAAATGTAATAATTATGTAAAAAGTAATAGAATCTGTATGTATAGAACAAGAAGACAATTTTAATTTGTGCGAAGGTACTTATAAGCGGGACCCTTTGATAAAATGCCCTTCCGGTGTCGGGAGAACGGGATCTATCCTATGTGTGAATTCTCAATGTCCCTGGACTGTTTTCCCTCTTGTTTTTTGGTCATTCGTTTTTCTGTATCCACCCGAAGAGGATGCCAGTGAGCATCGAAACTGTTGTGGAAATAAACTCTGTCTTTTCGAGTGGGTTTTTATTATCATACCTAAACATCTTCTTTGGTATAAAATTCACTATAATCTATGAAGTGGCTTTGCTTAGAAAATTATAATTTCATAGAGATTCTGTGTAATTGTGTAAAGTGAATATTAAATAGTTTGTGCTATAAGTCGTTTTCTTTAAAGTTATCAAAGAACACGCAAACTGGATGGTAAACTTCTAATATATATATATATATATATATATATATATATATATATATATATATGTGTGTGTGTGTGTGTGTGTGTGTGTGTGTGTGTGTGTGCTTCGATGGTGTAGTGATTAGCGTCGCTGACAACGAATCTATCAGCCCGGGTTCGATTCCCGGGGAGGGCAGCCGGCGCGCAGCTCACACCCAGTTGTTCATCTTTCCATTGACTGATAGACAAATAGGTACCAGAAAAATCTCCACCCCTCCCCTCAAAAAAAAATGAGATGGGATGTCGCAAAGGAATCGAACACAGGCCGTTCCTGAACATTTGCTCAAACTCTCACCCCTATTAATATATATATATATATATATATATATATATATATGTTCCTTTAGCTTTTCTAGTGTTCAAAGTAGAACCACTTTGAGCACCACTTTCGTTCCAGCTTTTTCTATCAGTTCCCTAGATCGAAGTAACAGTTAAGAACCAGTTCTAAAAGAAATGTTTATGAATTTCGTTGAATATTCTCTTGCTTTTCATCTATATGATCCTGTTCACCTTTCTACATAACCAATTAAATATCATCACGACAATGTTAAAAATATTTCGTTAAAATGCGTTAAAATATTTATGTAATCCAGCGTTTCCCAAACTTTTTTTGCACGAAGACTACTTTCAAAATGAAGACAATCCTTCCTTAAGTTCCCGTCTCCCTTATTTCTCCCTTATAATGGAGTGTAATTTATTGGTACCATAATTAGAGGGAAGTAATATTAAATTTGAGTGTTTTATTTACTGATGTGAGTGACATGTTTTCTAAACAATTTTGACATATACGTGAATGTACCAAAACTGTAGAAATATTTATTACACCAGCATTGTCAAATGGTACTATTTGTTTAAAATATTGGGATCAATGAAAGAAAGCCACCCCGAAAAGTTTCTAGTAAACAATGCCACCCCCGAATTATGTCAGTGAAAGAAAGCCAACCCCGACCCGTTTGGGGATGGCTTTCTTTCATTGATCCATTAGCCTTATAAGGCTAACTAACGAAAATATTACGACCTAACCTAATCAATCGTTAGGTCAACTGTACGCCCTTGACGATTGGTTAGGTTACGTCGTGATATTTTCGTTAATTAGCCTTATAAAGCTTTCTAAAGCCTTATATCACTACCTACCTAAATAACTTACAGATCAGTGAAAGAAAGCCACCCCCGACCCGTTTGGGGGTGGCTTTCTTTCATTGATCCAAATATTGTACAAATGTTCAGTAGTCACGTCCCTAGCCTACTCGCGCCGTCTTTCAGCGGGTTTTGCGCATCCCAGGGAGGGAAACTGGGAGGGTGTAACCCAATTAGCTTAAACTAAGTGTGGTTAGGTTAAGTTAGCGTGTTATTAAGAGTATCGACAGAATGCGCTAAATTGACGAAATGCTTTATACTTTATGAACAGGACTCGCTCCCATATTAGAACTTGCACTGTCCATACTCCCATTACTACTAATATCAGTAAACTTCAAACAAAAATTGAGCATTTAATATGAAGGAGAAAGGGTGGTTCATGGGTGGGGTTATTATGATTACTAATCAGTGTCAGCCTCTGAGGGTCATGTTGTGCTTACTCATTAATGTTATAATGTTATAATGTTATAATGTTTCAGACCAACAAAGACCCTAGGATCCACTCATGGCTGGTCTACCTGTGTTCGTAATCGTGTATTGTGTATGTCCTCCGTGGTGGCGGAGGGGACCTACAATTTTACGTGGGTTCCGAACCACAAGAACATAAGAAATTTATGTAAAAACCGCCGGTAAATTGGCAACGACCAATTTTTACGAAACTAAATAATTATCAATTTAAAACCAATTAATTATCGATTTAAAACTAAAGATAGAATCTCTGGATCCAGAGGATCAAGTCATAATAGACTACTATCCACAAATATGTTACACTCTATATCAATTATATAACGGACATGCAAATATATCAGATCCAAAGAATCCAGTCAATTTCATTACGGTATCCATCAAGTCACGGTCCATATCGATTGCGGACCAAGTCAAAATTTACAATCATATACATTACAATATATACACTTACGAGAAAAAGTGTAGGTGTGGCTGTAAAGACTGTACAGTAATGTAGAAATGTGTGGGCACCCATTTTGGGTCTCCGATTTAAAGGTGTTTGTGGGGCAAGTGAAGATCATGAGTTTTTCAATACCTCACAGTACTATGGGGGGCACCGCTCGGCAGAGGAATCTCTTTAAATGGGGTGTGTAAGGACAGAGAGTATCCCCTAACCCAAGACACTGCCTCCCTATATCCCACAACACTTGTGTTGAGCTGTGGGATCTATCCCCAGAAAGCCTTAATTTTACTACCTTAAACTATACCCTTTCTATCAACATATGCGTCTGATCGATTTTTAAACATGTTTATAGACGTGCTACTAATTACTTCTACCGGCAAACTATTCCACCTATTTACTATTCTATGCGTAAAAAAGTTTTTCGCAACTGCTGTCTCGAACCTTCTACTTGTCAACTTACACCCGTTATTTCTAGTCCTATTATATTGAGATATTTCGAAAAAGCTATCTCTATCTACGTTATCGAACCCATTCATAATTTTGAAAACCTGGATTAGATCACCCCTTAACCTCCTAGTCTCGAGTGTTGTCAATTTTAACTCCATAAGCCTATCCTCGTACGACTTTGACCTAAGCGACGGAATCATCTTAGTTGCTCGTCTTTGAACTCTTTCGATTTTGTCTATATCTTTGCGCATATGCGGATTCCAAAATTGGACCGCGTACTCCAAATGGGGTCTAACTAATGATTTATAAAGTTGAACTATAATATCGCGCGATTTGTACTCAAAATTTCGAGCTATAAAACCTAACACTTTGTTCGCCTTATTGACCGCTGCTGTACTTTGTTTCGCTACTTTTAAATCACCCGTGACTATAACTCCTAAATCTTTTTCCTGCTCTACGCTTGTTAAATCTTTCCCTGACATACTGTACGCAAAATTACTGTTACGCGAACCTATATGCAAAATTTTGCACTTATCAACGTTAAATCTCATTTGCCATGTGACTGACCAATCAACGATTTTATTCAGATCTTCCTGAATTTTACCTCTATCTTCGTCATTAATCGCCCTACCACCCAGCTTCGTGTCATCCGCAAACTTTGAAACTGTACTGACTAGGCCGACATCTAAATCGTTAATATATATAAGAAAAAGCAAGGGGCCCAATACAGAACCCTGAGGAACGCCACTCGCTACATTAGCCCAACACGACTCCGCTCCATCAACGACCACCCTCTGTTTCCTGCCTCGCAACCACTCTTCTAGCCAATTTATTACTACCCCTGATTCCATGAGCCTTAGTTTTTTCAATGAGTCTTTTGTGCGGCACGGTGTCAAACGCTTTTTGAAAATCTAAATACACTACATCAACCGCCCGATGTCTATCGTAAACGTCAACCACGCTTTGGAAAAATTCTAAAAGATTAGTTAAGCAAGATTTGTTTCGCCTAAATCCGTGCTGCGTATTTCTAACTAGCTTATGGAATTCTAAGTGTTCGACTATACGATCCCTAATTATTGATTCCAGTAGCTTACCTACAACAGACGTTAAACTGATTGGTCTATAATTTCCCGCCGCACCTTTATCGCCTTTCTTAAAGATAGGTGTTACGTTTGCTAACTTGAAATTATCTGGTACGCACCCCTCAGAAATAGACGCATTAAAAATCTTTGTTAGCGGCACAACAATGCTATCTTTTAATTCTTTTAGTTGTATGGGATATATGGAATCCGGCCCCGGTGATTTACGCGTTTTCATTTTATCAATATAGCGCGTTACCTCCCCTTCACTAACCACTATATTATCCAAAATATTACCATTATCAAACGGTATTATGCCGTGACCGTAGGGATATTTGTTACATTTTCTATAGTAAAAACTGACGTAAAAATGCAAAATAAATACGCTATTGATTTATGGAATCATTTGATTGATTATTAAATCAATCAAATCAATCCATAAATCAATCAATCAAAAGAAATACACTAAATAATATAAAAATATACTACATTAGCCTTTGAATACCTTCCCAACCCCCCATGAACCACCCTTTTCAATTCATATGAAGAGCTCAATTTTTTTTCAGTGTTTATTGATACGAGTGGTAATGGGAATATGGACAGTGCAAGTTCTCATATGAGAGAGTCATTTTTTTAAACGCCCTAATGCATACTTTTAGCTACATACTTAAATACGAGTGGCTGTACGAAAGTAATGCCTCTTATTGTATTTACGAACTGAAAAATAAGAGACATTAGTTTCGTACCAACCCTCGTATAAGTTCCAATTCTGAAGCAAAATTTGTAAAAGTACAGTACATCTTATATTTAGGCACGCAGGTTTTGCAAACTGTACATATTAACCAATAAGTATGATAATAAAAATCCACTTTAATAGAGTGGGTTTTTAGTATCATATTTTGGGTTCTAGGACAGTTCATACCAGGACAGCTCATACCAAGACAACTTATACCCAGACAACTCATACCTAGGCCAACTCATACCTAGGCCAACTCATACCTAGGACAACTCATACCTAGGACAACTCATACCTAGGACAACTCATACCTAGGACAACTCATACATAGGACAACTCATACATAGGACAACTCATACATAGGATCAGAAAAAAAAGAAAAATTAATGAAAACATTTATTTTGTAAAATTAACAATTAAATTTAAACATTTAGAATTCATGCAAGTTATTATGAAAACATTTTGAAATGAAAACATTTATTTTGTAAAATTCAAAATTAAATTTAAACATTTAAAATTCATGCAAGTTATATATATATAAGTTATATATATATAATATATATATATATATATATATATATATATATATATATATATATATATATATATATATATGCCCAGTTAGGTTCATTGAATGCCGATTAGGTCAACTGAATACCCGGTTGGGTTCATTGAATGCCCAGTTAGGTCAACTGTACGCCTTGACGATTGGTTAGGTTTAGTCGTGATATTTTCGTCAAGGGCGTACAGTTGACCTAACCGGGCATTCAAATGTTATCCTATGTAAATAATGGTTCTCTATTTATTATACGTTTGCAATAAATAATAAAATTGTTGTTATTGTTTTCTTATCTTATTTTGGTTAATTTGCAGAGTTTAAACTTTCGGGGTGGATATACTGTAGATGAAAAGATCAACATTGGGGTGGTAATTGATGAAGAGAGTATGAGTTGTCCTAGGTATGAGTTGTCCTAGGTATGAGTTGTCCGGGTCTGAGTTGTCCGGTATAAGTTGTCCTGGTATGTTGTCCTGGTATGAGCTGTCCGGTCACGCATATTTTGACCTTCACGTAGAAAAGTGAAGTTTTTTGCATTAACCAATAAATATTTACGTTAAAATCTGTGGTAAACAAAAATTTACCAATATTTTTTAATAGATCAATAAACTAAATAAACAACAATAAAAAGAGGGAAGTATATATATATATATATATATATATATATATATATATATATATATATATATATATAATATATACCAGCAGCGTACTGTTTATATCTCTCCCTATAATGTTAGGTTGAAAAAAAGTGATAAACAAACATTTGATGATGATACGTCATAAATCATATTGTACCCACGGAATATATTATTCAGGAATGTCTGGTTGAAGATAAATCCAATTCAATGAAGGAATTGCCATTCTCGCTGCAATCCTTGTCAGTCATATGGTTTCCATTTCACTGAACCCTTCCCATTTATTAGAAGGCGATAGCTGACACTTGATGAATTGGTTCATTGATGATATGGCTGTATATATATATATATATATATATATATATATATATATATATGCGCCTCGGTGGTGTAGTGTTAGCGTCGTGACTACGAATCCATTGGCCCCGGGATCGAGATCCGGTGATGGCAGGCGGCGCGCAGCAAAACCCAGCTGTTCATCCATCCACACAATAAAGAAAGTGGTTGGTAGATAAATGGGTACCCTGGGTGGCCTAGTGGTTAAGAGACTGGGCTGCTGGTGGGTCGTGGTTTGGATTCCACGTTAAACTGTAGGTCTAAGGTGGAGTGAAAAGCTTGGCCTTCGTCAGAATGAACAATTCGGCCGGAAGCTAACTAAAGTTTATATATATATATATATATATGTTACCGGCAAACTCCGACGAGACGGTAAACCGCAGATTGCCTAGGCCAATGGTTCCCAACCGGTGGGCTATACCGGTGGGCCATGGCCCACTTGCTTGTCTTTTAGCACTATGTTAATAAGTGTTAATAACAAAAATGTACTTTTATGTAAACATGATACCAGCTTAGCAACATGGAAAGTGGGCGATGAGTTATTCAAATCAACTCTCGTGACCCGTCGCCTAAAAAAGGTTGGGAACCACTGGCCTAGGCATTCCAGTCATGAGTCTTTGTTTGGAAGAGAGGGCTTTACAGGTGCAACCGTACCAAAAAGTGCGCTGCTAATTCTTGCAATTGCAAAAGGAAGAAGGTTTGTTGCAATTCAAAATGCCATAATGCTAATTCTTGCTGCAATAAATGAGTTTTAAAATGTTGCTTTTGCCTAAACTTTCTGTAAACCTTTAATTAATATTATTCTTTATGGCTCGTGTGTTTATTGTTACTGTAAAGTTCAATAAATATAACATCTTGTTATATATATATATATATATATATATATATATATAATATATATATATATATATATATAGTTCTTTGATCATCCTCAGATTGCCTGTTAAGATTTAGACAAAGTATGAAATAAAAAGTTGAAACCTGTTTATTAGGCACTTCGCAGATTGCCTGAATGCTACGCAAAGTCCGAAATAACACTTTACTTGGGACCGTGACTAATCCTATGCAGGCATTCCTCAGATTGCCTGTTAAAATTTAGACAAAGTGCGAAATAAAAGAATATTTCGGTCTTTTGCCAAATATTGACGGGGAATCGGCGGAATGCCTAAGCAATCTGCGGTTTACCGTCTCGTCGGAGCTTGCCGGTAACATAAGTATGATAAGTTGAGCTTTAGTGGTAGGATATATATATATATACACAAATGGACACTGAAGTAAAATGAGCGGTAAAGAGAATGTTTCGTCCTTGAGTCGCTGGGACACGTCTAGAGTACTTTCTTACCACTACATCATCCAGAAAAATAAAAATTCTTTCAAATGTGGCTTTTGAGTACATCTCGTCTTATAATGTGTTTTTTTCCGAAGTACACTAATTAACCCCTCACTACAATTATTATTACAGGAAACTACAATAACCATGTGATAATAAAAACCCACTTTAATAGACAGAGTTTATTTCCACAACAGTTTCGATGCCCACTGGCATCCTCTTCGGGGGATACAGAAAAACGATTGCCACGATCGAGTGTGTACCGATCATTCGTTTTTCTGTATCCACCCGAAGAGGATGCCAGTGGGCATCGAAACTGTTGTGGAAATAAACTGTCTATTAAAGTGGGTTTTTATTATCATATTTTGACTTTCACGTAGAAAAGTGAAGTTTTTTGCATTTACAATAATCATGCATTGATATTAATACGATTATTTTAGCGTCCTATAATACTGTACATACTAGTGGTGTACCGATTAATCGGCATCGGTATGGCAGAATCGGCCATTTTTGAGGTATCGGCATCGGCATCAGCCAAATTTAGTCGATTCTCTCACCGATTCTTTCAAATTTTAAAATTTCCATTACAAAACAAATTTATATTTATAGAAAAGTGAACAAACAAAAAACACTATTTATGATAATTTATACTCATTTCAAAGTATAATTATATAAAAATATTTTACATTCATAAAAAAGGCAAAGCTGAATAAGTTAAGTTGCCCATAAATTGACATTTTCTCTCACTAGTTAATCTCTAAATATTATAAACTATTATAATCTCCTACTCTATATTAATCCATTAGTGCCCAGTGGTAGAATTTCCTACCAACAAAATTGTTTGTCATTATGCATCACTTTTTCTTGTATTCACGTGATCTTTGGTATGAGTCACTGATATGACGCAATCTTAATGACAAACAATTTTGGCGGTAGGAAATTCTACCAGTGGGCACTAATGGGTTAATAATAATAATTCTATATCAAACTGTACTTTATAATTTATATATCAAACCATCTTATTATGTCGACTTTATTTTAAGTATTTTAATAATTTTATAAACGCAAATTATATATCCATTTTTTTACTCAAATTGGCCACCAGCGACTTGAAATTTTAATGAAAATTTTTGTCGTTGTTGACATTGTCAAGAAAGAAAATACCTTCAGCATTTCAACCAGGGTTGGCAAAAACCCGGGTTTTTGCCAACCCTCATTTCAACATAAGGAAAAACAATTTACTTTAAATATTGGTATTCAGTTTATAAAACTAAAATAAAATTATTTTAGCATTTTATTGAGTAATAAAACTTTTTTAGCATCTTTAGCTACGGTATATGTATGAGTAACAAATTCTGGTGCTGTATATTGTAAAGTGAGCTAAGGAAAAGCATTTAAACAAATTTGAAATGTAAAATTATGAACATGAAAGTTTTCACATTATATTAGTAAAATTTATGAAGGGAATTGATTTTCTTAAAATAAAGGAAAAAAATCGGTATCGGTATCAGCATCGGCTAAATTTGGAATCGGTACATCACTAGTACATACATGAGAATAAAGGAAATAAAAAGGCCAACGTTTCGGTATAATCACTATACCTTCTTCGGTGATTATAACAACGAAACGTTGGTCTTTTCAGTCAAAACGTTGGGTTTTTAATTTGTTTATTTTGGTTGTATGTACTACACATTAATCTCATACGAATACCATCAAGAAAAGCTGAATTACATTATATATATTATGTAGGAAGGAGGGGCCAAGGGCCTTAAAAACGCCTTAAAAAATGGTTGATTAGTCTACAATCTCCTCCTGTAAATAACGATATATATATATATACACACCCATACACCTCGTTAACCTTGTTTAAATTCCGTGTGTTGGTCTCTCTTTTCACAAAGGTCAAACTGGTGGCCCCGCCTTTAGGCCTGGCTTGGTGTAGGAGCGAGTTGCTTTCTTGCGCTCTCTACCGCACATAGCAAGGCACTCCCTGCTGGTTAAAAAGTCTTGGTCCCCTGACAACCAAGCTATTTTCCTTCAGTGTTGAAGAGGTCCCTTGTCCTGCCTTTAATTTGGGA
>JAJOZX010002131.1:607500-612500 GCA_023014485.1 Bathynomus jamesi | reverse complement strand
TTTTAAGGCCGTTTATTGGAGATAAATTAGAAGTTAAAGAAAATGTAATTTTAGGATGTAAAATTTTAGGATATAAAAAAAATAAATAATTTTGTTCGTTAATGAACAAAGACGTTTTTGTTCAGTTTTCCAAATAGGAAATTCATTTATCAATGACAACAAATGTTTTTCTTTTTCTTTTATTATAATATATACAATTATTCCACGAGGATTTGAACGTAGCGTCTCTTGAGTAGAAGGCGAGGATACTGGAAAAGAAAATCTGAAGTTTTTCCAGGTTGACCTATTTCAGAGTAAAACAACCTAGGTAAATGTTAAAAATATACAGTAGAAGAGAGTAGTCCTACTAATAACTGAGTATTGCTCACTACTCATAAACCTATACATGAAACGAGATTATTGTAAACGCAGAAGCCATACAAAGGACTTTTACGTCTGAGAGTAAACGAAAACTGAAGACTAATGGTCTCGACTCTCGACTACAATCCCTGATACTTTACTCCCAGGGAAGGTAAGAAGACGCGAGCGGTACACAATAACACGCGTAGAGAAAATCCTCGAGGGTTGTGTCCCTAACCTTAGAAGTGAAATAGAAACGAAATGGAATAAAAGAAAAGGGACATCACACCATGTAGATATATACATAAAGAGAGAGAGAGAGAGAGAGAGAGAGAGAGAGAGAGAGAGAGAGAGAGAGAGAGAGAGAGAGAGGCCCTATGAAAAATTGCTTTATACCCGTTAATGACAAAGAAAGAAATTTTTCTTCAGATTTGAAAACACTCGAGTAGAAATTTTCGCCTAACTTCCGATATAAGATTTCGTTTGATTCGGTGACCTTCACGAATGCAGATCGTTAGGAAAAAATATTTCCTCTGATGATTCATTAGAAAGTTCAGAAATTCATTAAATCTTTTACGTTCTCCGTTTCCATTTCCAAAACTTTCACTTCATGACACACTTCGTAATTATTTCATTCTTAGAATAATTATTTCATTCTTAGAATTCAATATTTTATTCTGATAAAGAGGAAATATAAAGGAAAATTAAGATACATTAAAATAATAAATGATGCTTGTTTATAAGTATGGCACAATGTATATATATATATATATATATTTTTTTTTTTTTTTTTATTTCTCTTTTAGTCGTAATTTTTAGGTTTTAATTTTAGTATTACTTGGTTTATCTTATCGTTTATTACCTTCAAGAATATTGTACTATTTTATGGGATTTATATCCTGCCAGTAAAGCTTATCATTATTGTGCGGGTGTCCCAAAAGTCACCTAGGGCTTTGAAATATTAATAACTTTTTTACTAATAATTATTTTTAATTATTTATTTATCAAAAGAAAATTTAGAAAATGAAGAAGAATTTTAATTATTTATGAAAAACGATGCTACTTAGATGTCCTCCATTTTCGGCTTCGCAAAGACGGGCTCTTTCGACAGCATTTTCCATGACGGCTGCCAATAACTCTGGCTGCAGCGCTCGAATTTCTGTACAGATGCTGTCTTTGAGCTGCTGAATTGTCTGGGGCTTATTCACGTACACACGCTCCTTCAGGTAACCCCAAAGAAAATAATCGGGAGCCGTCAAATCAGGTGAGCGCGGTGGCCAAGGAACGGCTGAATTACGCGAAATTATTAGGTGACCGAAAATTTGCCTTAAGAGCTCCATCGTGACTCGGGCCGTGTGGGGAGTTGCTCCATCTTGCTAAAACTACATCTCAGGCCTGTCCTGCACCGCAGGGCGCACTAAATTCTCGATCATGGCTTGATATCGTACGCTAGTGACCGTCGTTGCATTGCCATCCTGATTTTCAAAAAAGTAAGGCCCGATGATCCTTTGAGACGTTACACCACACCACACAGTGCACTTGAAGGGATGCAACTCGCGTTGGTGAATAACCCTAGGATTCTCTAATCCCCAGAACCTACAGTTCTGCTTGTTCACAAAACCGTTCAGATTGAAATGTGCTTCATCGCTCATAAATAATCAATTGATGAACAAATTCGTTTTCTTCATTGGCCAACCGCTGAATGTGGACTGAGTAATTTAAGCGTTAATCATAATCAGTCGGTTTCAAATTTTGCACAAATTGCACTTTGTATGGGTACAGGTGCAAATCATTTCTCATAACGCGATGCAGTGACGTCCGAGACATCCCCAACTGGCCAGAACGTCTGCGGATCGATGTTCATGGTTCTTCTTGAATATTCTCTCGCACACGTTCACGATTTTCCTGCGTACGGGCTGAACGTGGTCTTCCAGTTCGTGGTAAGTCACTTACGGAGCCATATTGCTGAAAACGTTGAATCAACCGACGAATCATGAAATCCGAAGGCGCCTTTCTGACATTGAAATGTCGGCGATATGCTCTTTGGGTGAGAACAATTGATCCCCTAAACTCAAAATAAAATTCCACGATTTTAGTTCTTTGTTCTGTTGTGAATTTTTCCATGGGTGAATTTCCAAAATTAGTAATTAAATATCTGAAAAGAAAAATATAAAAAAATTATTAGTAAAAAAGTTATTAATATTTCAAAGCCCTAGGTGACTTTTGGGACACCCTGGGGCCCAGGCCAAATGGCCCTCCTAGACCCACCCTCTGATAGGCCTTGTGTATATATATAATATATATATATATATATATATATATATATATATATACACCCATTGATTAAAGGGACATCCTATCGATACTCTAATAAGCTAACTTACATATATATATATATATATATATATATATATATTTTTATATACTCCTTGGTGTGTATATATACACCCTATATATACCCTAAGGGATATACCCCTTGGTTAGCCTGATTATCCTGGTTACCTTGGTTTTCGCTTCGCCAGAGCTCTTCATTGCGACGAAGGACAGACTTTTCGCCCCACTTTTCGCCAAAAAGGGTCGAACACGGGCTGATCTTGAACATTTGTTCAAACCGCGTCAAATATATATATAATATATATATCAGTGATGTAGGTCTCGAGATCTCTCGGTCTCGAGACCGATCTCGAGACCCAATTTGCAGATCTCGATCTCGGTCTCCGCTATTTAGATCTCGGTCTCGATCTCGGTCTCGACAGACGTGGTCTCGGTTTTCTCCCCGAGACCTTTCGAGACCTCTCGAGACCGTAATGAAAAACACATGTTATTGGCATACTCATGATGTTGGCTTGGTTGAACAGACACAATTCAGAATGTTTATGAAAGTTTGTAAAAGTAAGGGACTCTAGGTATTCACTAATCAGTCACCCTGTTTTGAGTTGCCACGTTTGTCTTGCGGGAGGGTGTGGGTCTGGATTTTTTTAGGTTAGCGCTACAAAAACATCCCCCCCCCCGCCCCCGTCAGATTAATTTTATTGAAAATGGAAACACTAAATAGAGAATTATATATATTATATATATAAGTATATATTATAAGGCCACTTAGTGTTGCCAAACGGCGTGTCAACCTCTGTGGCGTGATAAAAACGAGTATCCTCCCATCCAATATGTATTTGAAAAAATAAAATGCTTCACACAAAAATAATGCAAGAAATACAGCATAAAGAAAACAGTACCGATAAATTCAAGAGTCAAACCAAAGTTCCGAGACTAATGGCAAAATATTAAAGCTATCGGTGCAAGCAGAAGAACGTTGAAACTGGGAAGATTTTGAACCGCAGGGAACAGTTGCGGCGGTACCTCTTAGAGATCGATGAATCTCATTTTAGACAACTGCTCTCCAATAAAGTTTTGGCACCAGAAAAGGGATAAATTCCCATCACTGGCCAATATTGCCATGACTGTTTTAACAGTGCCTGCCTCTAGTGCTCCAATTGAGCGTGTATTTAGCCATGGAGGCATAATAATGAGGCCCCACAGAAGTCGAACTTCAGCAGATCTTCTGAGCACGCTGATGTTCCTTAAGTGTAATGAGCACCTATCATGCTTTAAATAAATGCACAAGTCAAACTGGGTAGTGGGTACGTTCATTAAACCTTCTGTAACAGATATAAAAGAAGTAAATAAATAAAAAGTACGTATATATATATATATATATATATATATATATATATATATATATATATATATATATATTCATTTGTTAATTTATAGGCTACACTTTTTGCATTCAACACACTACATCTGAGAAAGTAGCTATTAGTTTATTAATATACTTAACATAGTCTAATTTCCATAGTAGTGTAAAACAAATTGAAAGTGCATGAGCTTGGTCTCGATCTCGGTCTCGAATTTTAAGGGTCTCGATCTCGGAAGGTAGATCTCGATCTCGAACCTTTGATCTCGGTCTCGATCTTGGTCTCACAGGATCAGGTCTCAGTCTCGGTCTCAGTCTCGGACTTGGTGGTCTCGACTACATCACTGATATATATATATATATATGTTAGGGTCGGTCAGAAAGTTTTGCAGACAAGCAACTCATGTTTTACTTTTCAGTATAATGTCCACGACTTTAACGCATTTACTCCATTTGTCCTTCAGGCTCGTGATGATGCAGGTCTTACAGAAGTCTTTCGATTGCTGGTCAAACCAGGCTTCAATAGCCTCTGAGCTCTTCATCATCCTCAAAGCGGCGACCACGCAGGTGAGACTTCAAGTTTCGAAATAGCTAATATTCACTTGTCATTGGATGCAGAACTTAGAGGACACAACAACATTAAAATTACAATTACTAGAAAAATAATGGGAATTACCTGGAGGCGCTTCCGTAGCAAAATAACAAACATCATGCTAATATTATGGGAGAGTTTAGCCGCCCTGGCCATCATTGAGTATTGCTAAATACTCACAAACCCATATAGAAAACTAGAAGACATTGCAAACACAGAAGCCATACAAAGGACTTTTACGTCTAAGATAGAGGAAATGAAAGATGAAGATTATTTTATTGGTCTCGACTACAAACCTTGAAACTTTTCTTGTTGGAAAGGAGACGTGAGAGATACACAGTCATTTAGATATGGAAAATACTCGAGGGATGTGTC
>JAJOZX010002131.1:540000-602500 GCA_023014485.1 Bathynomus jamesi | reverse complement strand
AACAATCCTATCCCCGTCGTCTATCAATGATGGTGCTCCTTGTCACTATGCCAAAATTGTTCGGATTATCTAAATGGACGTTTGCCAAATCGCTGGATCGGACGCGGAAGCAACAGTCCTTGGCCAGCGAGATCACCAGATTTAACCCCTTTAGATTTCTTTGCATGGGGCTTTATCAAATCGCACGTCTATCAGACGAAGATTACGAGTCTTGAAAACTTACGTACACGTATACGAACTGCTGCAGATAACATAACCCCGCAAATGCTCCAGAATGTGTTTAGAAATGCTGCGGAACGATTTGAGCTGTGCAGGGATACTGATGGGCGTCACGTCGAATCCTACTTTTAATTATTTAATAAATGTTACCACTTTATCATTTTATGATTGAATTCCATATAATTTCCAAGTGCTTCACAAAAATAGATCCTGACTTTATGTACACCCGGTATTCATATAATTTTGATTGCACTGTTTAATTTTTAGATTGATTGGAGTAGATGAATTAAATTTTTTTCTATTGCTGTCATTTTATTTTCTGACTCTTTACTCTCTATACCGAGAATCTGTACTTGGAATTGCCTTCCATTGTGTTCTTATTTTCGAGTCTACTTTGTCTTTACAATTGAGATTTACGATAGACCTCATTGACTGCAGGGTTGTGGTTATAATTAGATTGTTCTTGTAACATATGTGCATTCGACTTTCGCTGGGGCATTCAGTTTTTTTTTTTGTTTTTTGGGGGGAATGGGGAGGAATCGTTATAGAACAGCCGATAGATAGATAAATAGACAGATGAGCGCGCGCACCTTTTGCATATGCAAAATATCCTCTGACCAGGATTAGAACCCTGAACTTCTGAGTTGAAGTCACTGGCGCTGAGCACTGGCATATGACAGAATAAAAATTAACACAACCTAGCGCATATTCATCACCCAAGGAAAATGCTAGCGCTTTCACGCCAGAGGTGTTTTAACGTGTTAACCCCCCTACTCGACCCAATGGCAACATTTAATTGAAATTTATCGGGATAACACAAGGTACCATATGGATAGAAACAATACGCATGCAAAATATCTCCGCCACGGAATATGTAAAAAGAAAGTATCCCCAGAAAAGTAATTTCCATATTACAAATATTAATAATAATTCCCAATATTACAAATATTAATAATTTCCATATTACAAATATTAATAATAATTTCCACATTACAAATATTAATAATAATTTCCACATACAAATATTAATAATAATTTCCACATTACAAATATTAATAATAATTTCCACATTACAAATATTAATAATAATTTCCACATTACAATATTATAATAATTTCCACATTACAATATTAATAATAATTTCCACATTACAAATATTAATAATAATTTCCACATTACAAATATTAATAATAATTTCCACATTACAAATATTAATAATAATTTCCACATTACAAATATTAATAATAATTTCCACATTACAAATATTATAATAATTTCCACATTACAATATTAATAATAATTTCCACATTACAAATATTAATAATAATTTCCACATTACAATATTAATAATAAAATAAAAATAAATAGAGCAAAATGAAATTAACAGTATCGATGTTAAGCGGAGCTACAGACAAACGTTTTTTACCATGAAGCCAAAAGGTTAGTAAACCTCTACCAGATTAATAAACAATTTGGATATTGGATTATCTACGAGTAAATTATACTGCAGTGAGTACGTACAGTCGCCTAAGGGACGCTCGAGATACTGTGGTTTGCAAACATATGCGAAGCTGAGCATCCAGGAGGTAGCTCACAGAGCTGGGCATTTGCGGCATATTTTGCGGTACTGCGGTACTTGCGGTACCACCGCACTACCACCCCGGGCCCCCATAACGCAGTACCGCAAAGGATCGCTGAAAGTACCGCAGTACCGCTACCGCATTCAAATTTCCGCGTACCGGTTTGGTACCGGTTTGGTAGTGCAGCAGTACCGCAGTACCGCAATATGCCGCAAGTGCCCAGCTCTGGTAGCTCATGCAACATTCTGAGAGATTTTTTTATTAAACAAATTTGGGGTCCTACTAAAACCCCTTTTTAAGTAACCAAAAAGCTTCTACGTATAAATAGTAAGGCAGACACTAAGAAAAAAAAGAGTAATCATTGCTGGGTTTTTTAAGATATATATATATATATATATATATATATATATATATATATATGTGTGTGTGTGTGTGTGGCATCCAATTTCAACATTTATTGTCTTCATAACAAATAAAAAATTATCTTCTATGGTAACTAACTTTTGCCACACCCTGTATATATATATATATATATTATATAGAGGTTTATCTATTTTTTTTTTTATAATAGCGCGGGCATGTGGTAACCACATCGCCGGCCGAAAGGTGCAGCTCGCTCCGCATCTTCTTTGATACAGGAGAGAAAGGCTTGGTTTGGAGATCCATCCTTGCTTCTTTCTCCCGACAAAGGACAACAATAGCTTCAGATTCGGGTTGTTTTTGCTTTCTTATCCCAATCTGTTGGGAAATGAAAATTTGCCTATATATTATATATATATATATATAACATGACAAACAGTAATAAAATCATTCCGAATATTTTCGGGTTTATTTTAAACTTTTCCTTTGGGAAGAAAAGAAAAAATGCACTCTCTCTCTCTCTCTCTCTCTCTTTCAAGAGAACAATTTACTATTTTCCTGGGAATAAGCTATTATTATGAATTTTTACTATATATGTATAATTGTACGTGTTGTTCGTTTGTGTGTGTGTGTGTGTGTAGAGAGAGAGAGAGAAATGGACAATAGTGAGGTCGAGTGTGTGCTAATTCACAGATGTAGTAGAGTAATTTCTTTTGTGAGGTAACAGTTTTGGTACCTCAGTATATTAAAATGTTTATCTAAGAAATCTAGATTATTTTACTGTAGGAGAAAAGATATGATAGTTATGATTAGTTTAGGTTACACTAGCTTTAGTTAAGGTTTGGTTAGGTTAGGTTAAGCTAGATTAACTGATACGTCACTAGTTAATGACAATAGAAAATACCCTTCGAGTACTCAATTGCGTCCTTCGAAACCCTTACTTATCACGTCGTTCTCGGTTTGATGGCGCTGAAGTTAGGTTAGGTTAAATTAACTTTGGTTAACCTCTTAACGACCGAAGTTTTTGTAGGGTTAAGTTATGAGTGCATGTATTGGAAACGGTACATATTCGACGCAGTGGTCTAAAGAGGTTAATTAGTCTTTTAGATACAGTGATTTAAAACAGTTGGTACCCTCACTTATGTGGAAATGAAATGCGCACAGGTGTGTGTGTGTGTGTGTGTGTGTGTGTGTGTAAGAATTTTTAATGTATACTTGTACAAATATGTAGTTATGCAACCATACTCGTTCGAATTACCTGACCTTAAAACCAATGTAAACAAAATGGTGTAAGAGATCTTCCAACATTTATGCATTGTTTTAAGCGAAAACTTAAATCGCCTCATTCATTCCAATTCCATGGAACGGAGAAATTAAAAACCTGAACAAATACCCAAAACTTTTATCTTACGAATGAAAATCTGATACATATTTTCTTTCTCTCTCTCTCTCTCTCTGTCTCTCTCTCCTCTCTCTCTCTCTATATATATATATATATATATATATGTGTGTGTGTGTGTGTGTGTGTGTGTGTGTACACTGTATACATTATATTATCAGTCATGAAGTGTGATATTTTTCCTTCTTTGTTCTATCGGCAATATGAATACTCTTTTTACTCGCCTTGAAAGCCTACCGACTAACTTAATCAAGGAAACTGAGGAACTGGAAAAGGATTTTTATATCTACAGTATAATGCTTCATTTACTTAGCCCCAAGACAATGAAAGACAGGGTGTGTATTCCCATATTATTCAAACCTATTACTAACTGTGTGTGTGTGTGTGTGTGTGTGTGTGTGTGTGAGAGAGAGGGAAAACCAAAGCAACTAAACTAATACACTTATATCTTTTACATCATTCTGTGACGACACTTAGTCTCCTTTTAAAAACATTCGCCACAGTGTTAAATAACAAAGAGCTGGTTTGCAACAGGACACTAATCTCCTTAAACTAATCTCATCCGTTAATTCGAAGAATTAAAGCTCTAAATGTACGTCATTCGTAAAGCAAATTTTGTATACTGCAATCAAAATTAGAGAAAGAATTATGTAACACCTAACTTACGCAAACGCCAATAAACAGGGTGATTCATAAGTCCTAACCTAAAGGTATTTACTATATAATTATATTTGGGACAGGACTTTTGAATTACCCTGTATAATAGAATTTTTAATTCAGTGACTTTTTTGTACAGGGTGTTCAAAAAGAAACGCAACCCACTGAAGACTGCATATATCATTGTAAAGTAACTTTTTTCCTTTATGTTTCAGTGATCATTAATTAAGTACAAGAATGGTATTCACAGTTCAAGAAAGGATATTTATCGTTAACACTTACCGTCAGAAAGCAAAGTTATGAAGCCACGACGGATGAATTTATACAAATTCATCCTTGATGGCTTCGTAACTTCGCTTGCTAGTGTAAATCTGAATAATAAATATCCTTTCTTGAACTGTGAATACAATTCTTGTACTTAATAATCACTCAAACAGAATGAAAGGGGTTACGTTACAATGATATGCGCATTCTCCAATGAGCTGCGCGTTTCATTTTGAACACCCTGTATTTAAAAGCATTTATTATCAGAGGTTCTCTGTAGTTTCATGTATCACTGAGCTATTCCGAAGGCGAAAATATTGATAAGAAAATATAACATAATACAGTAAGAAAATACTGTCACAGAGTTTACAATACAAATTATTTCGTTCTAAACTGCCTGTATAATCTTAAATGGCTTCAGAGAACGTTTGGTAATTTCAGATCTTACGTATATAAGCCTCACTGCTGCAATATCAGTACCAATGAAATGTTAATTCTTGAGAGCAAAATACTTTGATTATATATGTGTAAATGGTTTTGTAGCCTTTTTCTAAAATTTCTTACGAAGAGGTTATAACAAAGTTTTGGTGAAGGAAAATATTTGGAAACCGAGTGAAATTCTTAATTTCACCAAACATGAAAATGGTGAAAGTATTACTTTCACCATTTTCACAGAATTTTTTACGGAAGTGATGTAGTAATTTCATATATATATATATATATATATATATATAATATATATATATATATATACACCTTTGGTAACCTTTGGTTTTGCTTCCTCCCGAATTGTTCATTTTGACGAAGATGAAGCTTTTCACTCCACCTTAGACCTACAGTTTAACGTAGAATCCGAACTACGCGTCACCAGCAGCCCAGCGTCTTAACCACTAGGCCACCCAGGGTACCCATTTATCTACCAACCACTTTCTTTATTGTGTGGAAGGATGAACAACTGGGTTTTGCTGCGCGCCGGCTGCCGTCACCGAGTCTCGATTCCGGGACCGATGGATTCGTACTCAGCGACGCTAACCACTACACCACCGAGGCGTGTATATATATATATATATATATATATATATTATTTGCTTCACAAAGTCGTTAAATCTCCTTTTCGTTGTACTTTGTAACCTTGTAGATATTCTATGCATCGGCCTCTCTTCACACAGAGATCAAGCTGGTAGACCCACCTATCGGTACCTCGTTATATGAACCTATTCCAAAATTATTTCATAAAGCTTATGCATTATACTGTATGAATAAAGTACATCAATAAACTAATGCTTATCCACCATATAACTTTATACATTTTGGAATTAATCCTTCTTCAGTAGTAGTAATAATAATAATAATAATAATAATAATAATAATAATAATAACGTTTAAAATTGCTCAACCTTCTTCGTAACAACAAAAACCAAGCAAAGAAGCTGCAGCTTTACGTGGATATGAACCATGGGTCTGAATGCAGAGAACAAAATGCAGAGATGCATACATCTGAATGCAAAGAACTGTCGCTCATCCAATTGCTGGACACACCCAATATCGCTTAACTTCCCTGATCTAAATGAAAGTGGCGTTGAGATGTGGTTATGATGCAGCGATATATATATATATACACACACACACACACACACACATTTGTTTAGACTAAATTCCTGTTGATATTTTTCCATCTTGTAAAATAGTCATTTTCATCAACCTAAAACGTATTGACCAACACGATATTTTATTTTCTATACTCCAATTTCGTTAGTGTAGTCCTTGAATTTAGTTTTTATAATCTCGCAGTAATTTCGATTAACTTCTTCGTGTTTCATATTCATTCAAAGTGCATCACTTTCGTATGAAATACTTCCGTAAATGCGGAAGTAAAAAAAAAGTAAAAAGCTCTCCAAAACGTTTCACAAAATGCACGTTTGTTTTAATTTTTATTATGGAATCGCTCTTCATTCAGTTGTCCCTGAATTTATGTTTACTTAAGATAAGTTTTAGAAAGGAATTTAACAACTTTTTCTTTAACCTTTCGGACTATATATATATATATGAGAAAAGAGAGAGAGAGAGAGAGAGAGAGAGAGAGAGAGAGAGAGAGAGAGAGTGTATATGGGTAACTAACCTACGTAGTTTACTAATTACACACATACATTGGTGTACAAACTTTTCACATTATTTGAAGTTTTATACATGAAACTTCGCTCAAGATATGTTTTATATAAAATTTTAAACGAAACTAAATCAATAAAATTACGAAGTTCAGCAAACTTTTTTCTTAATGAAGTAACTAATAAGCAAATTAAAAAAATAAATATGTATATAAATAATACTGAACCATTTGTAAAAAAAATTTGGCAATACTTCAAGCGACAGAGCAAAGACGAACATAATTTTTCTTGAAATGGCCATGATAAAGCCATTTTCCGAATTTTACTGCGCGTGAAAATTCTTTGAAAAGAGAAACACCATTTTATCAAACTTATAAAAACCTTCCGTTGTCGACGGAAAATTAAATAGACACTAATAATGTAACTGAAAGTAACCTAACCTAATCGAATCTGTACCCATTTACTCGACAAAAAATCCGAAGACTCAAAACTGGAACTCTGATCATCCGGATGGTTGATTGTTAGTCAATCTGAGTTCGGGTTGTCGAGAAAGCGGTTGTCGCCCAATTTTTCTGACCAAAACTTTTACTGACATCTTTGTTTTTTCATCTCTCTCTCTCTCTCTCTCTCTCTCTCTCTCTCTCTCTCTCTCTCTCTCTCTCTCTCTCGCCTCAACTGGAATACTGTGCGCAGTTTTGGTCTCCATCCCTCAGGAAGGATATAGAAAGGTTAGAAAGGGTACAGGGAAGGACTACAAAATTGATCCCTTCAATGAGAATGCAAAACTACCAACGGAGATTGGAGCGCCTAAATCTGTTTACCTTAGAGATGAGGAGGTTGCGCGGTCAGCTTATTCAAGTCTTCAAGATGCTCAATGGAATAAACAGGGTAGATTACAGAAACTTATTCTCACTTAATGCCAATCCGACAAGAAATAATGAGTTTAAACTAGAAATAAAGACGTTTAGGACCTCTGTCTGCGGGAATTTCTTTTCCTATAAAATAGGTAGTTAATATCTGGAACCAACTTCCCTCAGAGGTCGTTTCCAGCCAAAGTGTAAATGTGTTTAAAAATAGGCTCGACAAAGTACTGAATACTCTCATGGTTTAAGACTAAAACATAACGTAACGCTGCAGGAGTTCGCTTGCACGGTGTCTCTGTGGGTATGCTAATTATAGAGCTTTTTTATATATTCTCCACTTTCCTGTAAAATTTCCTTGACTACTTTTCCAGGGTCAAGGTATTTTCTTCAACCTTTTTCCGTACCTGCCTCTGGCACGGAGTGAGCGGAGGGTCAGGAGAGAGCCTTATACTTTTCTATCCAGTTTTCTACTACTGCTAGGATAGTTGAAAGAAAAATAAACTTGTTTAATAACAGGAACCTCCCAGAGTGAACCGGAAGGACTTTGAGGCTTCCTCTTGTCCTTGTAACTCCTTGTAACTCTCTCTCTCTCTCTCTCTCTCTCTCTCTATCTCTCTCTCTCTCTCTCTTTCTCTCTCTCTCTCTCTGTATATATATGTAGAGTATACATATTCTTATGTTCAGTAGTTGAAGTTCTCTTAATAGATGTTTACGTCTTCCTTAAAGCCAAATTGAACTCTAACTCAATCTAACGACCGAACTTTGCCGAAAGCCATGAAAAAAAGGGAAGAACTGGGAAATCTTTTTAATTAAATCATTCGTCCGAGTCGGTTGGAAATTGATTGGATTCACTCTTCATTGAAGAAAAAATGCACACAACAATCAACACTTAAAATTCAAGCAGATCTTTCACTTTAATTAACTAACTTATCATATTATTCATTAATTACTGTATATAAAGGATAAAGTCCCCTCAAATGAGGGTGTCAATGAGAACAGGAGTTACACAGATTCAATAAGATTATGAAATAGTTCTTTATATGTATAGATGTAAAGTTTAAAATGTTATTTAAGAGGCAGAATTGTTATAGATACAAATTTTTTTATGGAAAAAATGAGCTATTCTATAAATTATAAACAAACGATTTGTTAACTCTGTCTTTTCACCTATAGTTAAAAAAAAAAAATTCTTCTACATCTGATAGTTAATGTATTATAAATTTAAGCATGATTTACGGTATGAAAAATAGGATAAAGAAAAAATTAACACCGAGAACAGATTGTATGCAGTAAATATAGCACGTTTATAAATTTCTTACCATGTACTTGTCCCTTATGTCGTAGTGCTTTATATTTAAATTACTAATTTGGTCATGAAGTAAGACCAAAGACAAATGTTGTAAAGGATTTCAAAAAATTTGTTCTCATAAAGTCAAAAAGTGACAGTGAAATACTTCATGTTTATGAAGTCGGGAGTTGAGTGTTTGTACAACATATCGTAACAGTCTAACTCTGCGGACGTTTAGGATGCTACATTAATCAATACGTTCACCATTACGATTTTGTGTGTGTGTGTGTGTGTGTGTGTGTGTGTGTGTGTGTTACAACTCAGAATGGTCCCCTGAGAAACTTTTATGTTACACACAGACCGTGCATAGAATAAGGAACTCTTCTGGGAAAATTAAATCCACTATATTCCGAATGAGTAATGATAAATACTATAGTTTTTCTCTTTCATGATGGAAGCCCAACGTGGGCAACGGATCACTAGCAAAGATATACAGTAGCTTCCTTCACCAGCTTAGCAGATAGCTGGTGAAGGAAGCTATACTTTGGGGCCTCTTTGGTATATATATACACACACACACACACACAAACACACACACACACACACACACCAAAGATCATTAAATTTTCAACCACAGATAAAATAGTTATCTTTTAATAGCCATTAAAGTTAAATACCGAAAATTAGTATTTTTTTAAAAAATTTAATAAAATTATAGAAATCATTAATACAAACATAAAAATAAGTAGTTTTAAAAATAAGTAAACAATAAGTTAAAAATAACAGCTAAATAAGTAAAGAAATAAATAAATTAAGGAACGAAAGAGAGAGAAACGAACGAACAGACAATCAAAGAAAAAAGTTCACTTTTATTTCGTTCTCATCTGGCCTTACGAGTTACGACATCTGATCGACTTGACATTCTGTTGGCAAGTTATTATTAGGTTAGGTTAGGTTAGGTTACGCAGGTTAGGTTAAGTTAGGATGGGTTAGGTTAAGTTAGTTTTTTAGAGTGTCGATGTTTTGGTCTTGTCTTAGGTTCGTTTCATTTACATTATGTGGTATTACAAAGCGTTCTTTTCGTACATCTGACATTTGTTGCCCTCAAAATTTTGTTCCCAATAAATATATAATGAACTAAACTGCACTTGAGCCAGATGCCAATTACGTTTGTCCTTAGTGGTCTTGTGCTTAGTAGCTTTGTGACCCTGGACTTTGACCTTTTGGCTTCAAACCTATAGGATGATTAGCGTATCGCATGGTAAACTGATACACTACGTTTGGTTATCCTAATTTTACCCACTTGAGAGTTATTGAATGGACAACCAATATGACCTTAGTGACCTTATGACCTTGACCTTTAATCTATGGATCTAAAGTCGTAAACTAATCAGAGTATAACAAAGAAAGCCCCTGACATAAGTTTGATAATCCTATTTTTTCTTTTAATTGAGCAAATCTGGGTTTCCAGATTTAGACTTATAAAATACCTGTATCAAGTTTGGCTAGGTTTACCCGTTGTCCACGTATCTTGGCGACATACACACCCACATACAAACCGCACTGAATGCTCCATCTCCACCGCCTGCGGATTGGCGTAAGAAACAAAAACTGTGAACTTCCGGTAGTGAATTTACTGCAGAACGTAATGACATCAATTCTGAACACATTAGAAATTTATAGTCAATGACTACTGAATGTTCCTTGTTCGAAAATGACGCTACTATAACCATGGAGGTGTGACATTCCGGTAACATCCATGCTTCAGATTCCCTAATGAAATGGGGGTGAGGGCCCGAACCTGGGCTACCTTAACTAGAGTCAATTAAATGGGGTTGGCCGTCCAGCCGCTTAGTCGTGACTTAAGATACAGAAAAGAGAGAACACTCCAAATAATACTCTCTAAATTGTTTCTATGCATGGATATTTGACAGAGCCATATTGCAGTTACAACATGTGGTTCCGGAAAAACCAATATAAAAAGCACATCATGAGAAAAACAAGTAATAATAGTAGCAGTAGCAGTGATGTAGTCGAGACCACCATGATCAAGACTGAGACCGAGACCTAAGCACCTAAGACCGTGACCGTGACCGTGACCGAGATCAGAAAAAACTGTCTCGAGTCCTACATCGCTGAGTAATAGCTTAGTAATAATAATACATTATTAGAGTAATGATACCATTACTACTACTACTACTACTACTACTACTAATAATAATAATAATAATAATGATAATAATAACAAAGCTATAGTATTAGCATTATATTAATAATACTATCAATAATAATAATACCATCAATGAAATAAATTATTTCCTATAATAACCCTTTTCATATCCAGATATTTCTTTGTTTTGGATCATTGAAACTTCACTCTGAAGTTCTAAACTACAGTTCTTGACAGTTTGATGGAAAACATCTAAAGTTCTTTACAGTTTGCAGTATTTACAAACCGAGCCGACGAAATGGTTTTAACTTCGGTCACTCCTGGAGGAGGCTCAAGGCTTTGTCTCAATACAAAGTTTCGAGGTCCTCTTCAGATGCAGTATTCAGCAGGAATTTACGAATAAGGATGGGAATTAATTGTTCTTTTATTATATATATATATATATATAAGGGGAAGTATGAAAAGTTAAACATCTTTTTACATAGAACACTATTCTGCCCATATGCCCATTTCAGACACGAGTAACTCGCACCAGCATTGCCAAGCAAATAGGGGGCAAACAACTGACGAGGCTTTCGTACGTGGTTCATCATTCATCACTTAAAGCAACAATGCTGTTGGTCTAGTCAAAACAACATCCATATCTGTATTCAATTTATTGCAATTTTCGTTAGTTTGTATTGCAAACACTCCCATTTATTATCAATCCGAGTGCAAGATTCTTCAGGAGCAAGATGCACCGCAAGTTTGTGTTTCCTCCCTAAGGCAGCACAAATTTACCTGTATCAATCACAGTTATACTCGTACTACCTCAGGCTCGTTCTCAACAAACTAAACTAAAAACCACAAGTATCCACAATCGCAAACCGTCAGTAGACAGGCCTTTATTTACTTTATAATATATATATTAGGGTGACAACTTCTTATAGGGATAAAATTTGAAATTCAAAAGAATTTGCCGGCCATTTGTTCAATGCTGCCACCCTATGAGGAAACACCGTAGACGAAATCTCATGGAATTCGGAAAGCATTTAGGGGTGCCTCGAGTCACATGAATGAAACTGTCGCGCGGAAGAAATTTCAAGAATGAACGAGTTTCGACAACGCTTCAAAAACAAAAATGTTTCGAGAATGCAAGTGTATTATATAATTTAATAGAATTGTTTCCTTTATTTCATACTATAGATTATGCAAATCGATTAATTTATTTCATTAAATTAAAATTTTCATAAATAAACCGTTAAATAATGATGTGTATCAATCTTTGGATGATCAGCTTTTGGTGCTTCAAGTTCATTTTGCATACGACTGCCTGACTGAAAACAACGCTTAGAAGTTCTCTCCCGATTCTTTTAAGATATTTAAGGTAATATTTTTTATTTTGATACATTGATTATATTATTATTGGAAATTGTTCTAGAAAAGTTTCATTAATTGTTGGCATAGTTTGATGTTTAAATTATATAAATTTGGAACTGAATTTGATTTCCTATGATAATATATATACGAGTATATAAACTATGAAACCATTAGAAAATCACGAGAAAGGCTCCGTTTGGCGACGGCAGAAAAGATTAAACAAAGGTTCACACCCAATGAAGTGCTCACTGTTCACTGGGACGGAAAAATTCTACCAGACGATGAAGGTGGTCGGTGTGACCGACTAGCCGAGAAGCTCTTGGGTGTACCTAAGCTGACATCAGGAACGGGTGAGGTCATCGCCTCGGTGGTACATGCTGCGCTCAAAGAATGGAATGTGTCAGAAAAGGTATCAGCTATGAGCTTCGACACTACAGCTTCAAATACTGGTTACTTGTCTGGGGCATGCGTAATTTTGGAGCAGAAACTCGGCCGCCGACTCTTATACCTTGCATGTCGCCATCACATCCTAGAACTTGTCGTTGAGAAGGCGTACATGGAATGCATGGGACCATCATCTGGTCCAGATATCCTCCTATTCTCCCGCTTCAAAGAGACGTGGAATACAATTTGCCAAGATAAGTACAAGACCCTGTCAGACCTTCCATCGAGTCTGAATGAGAATCGAGAAGAACTGATCACTTGCTGGAATCTATATCTGACAAAACATCAGCCGAGGGATGATTACCGTGAATTCTTGGAGTTGTCGATTACAATCCTTGGAGGTAATTTACCTAACTTTAGGTTTCGGAGAGCTGGAGCACTTCACCGAGGACGTTGGATGGCAAAAGTAATTTATTCATTAAAAATCCTCCTGCTTTCCCATCAGTTCAGACTTACAACTCGTGAAATGTCTGGCTTAAAACGATTTGTATTTTTTGCCCTGGAGTTATATGTCAGCGTGTCCTTCATCTGCTTCCGCGAACGATTTGAAGCTTCTTCAAGACCTAGCAAAGTACCACGATGAAAAGATCTCAGCATCCTGCCTTAGTGTCCTCGGTCGTCACTTATGGTACCTCAGCGAGTACTTGATTTGTCTCGCACTCTTTGATAAAGGTATCAATGCAATGACGAAAAAGAATATCGCTCGATCAATCCTCGAAAAAGAAGCTGCTGAAGATCCTCCAAAGCGAGCCCCAATACCTGCTGTTTCTTCCATTTCAACAAAGCAGCTCTCGGACTTTGCCTCGAAAGGATCAAAGCTTCTCTTTGAACTTCTAAAAATTAATGATGGTTTCTTGTCCAAGGAACCAGAGACCTGGCCGGACGACGAAGATTTCAAGACTGGTTTGACTATAGTTGAAGGACTAAAAGTCGTCAATGACATGACAGAGAGGGGAATTGCCTTGATCCAGGCCTTCAATACAAAGATTACGAAGAATGAAGAACAGCGCCAACATCTCTTGCAGGTTGTTGAGGATCATAGGAAGTCTCAGCCTGGTACATTGAAAAAGGGGTATGGCTTGAGGAAAAGCAAGAATTAATGGGTGGTCTACAATTGAATGAAAGACACCCTGGAATATATTTAGTAAATATATTATTTACTTACTACGATTGGAGTACGCCTGCACTTAAACTTTATGAACTAAAACTAACGTTTATTTACATTAATTAAAAAAAATATTAATTTATTTTTACTAGGTAATGAATAATTAATTTTTGTTATAAGGATAATTATTTACCTCACTTGAGACACCCTTAAATATTATCTGAATGACCTAATATTTACAGTACATTGTTTTCTCATGTACTGTAGTAGCAGCATTGAACAAATGGCCAATAAAAAACTCCAACTTTCGATTTTTATTGTCACCCTAATATATATATATATATATATATATATATATATTAGAAGAGCTCATTAAAGCGCTCGTTAAAAACAGAAATATAATTGAAAGGAATATTCTAGAATGAGCATTTATCCATTTTAAAAATAATTTCAATAATAATGCGGAATGTATAAAATTGACAATATCATGTTAAAATTCTTTCTGCCTCTCATTAACTCTTGTTAATTATGTGTTAATCTTTCTGTTTCCGTCCGGCTGTATGTATATATTTTGGGCTTCTTGCCTTCTCTCTTCATTCCCTGACGAGGTGTACTTCTGAATACACGAAAGGCCTTGGAATCATTTTTCTTTTTCCTTGTGGATTTGCATCATATATATATATATATATATATATGAATAGAAACGACATAAGTGTTAAGGAACGTTTCTGCACACGAGGAGGAGAGATAACGAATAATGAAAAATGAGGCGAACCGCCCGGGAATCGAACCCAGGGCCTTCCAATTGCCGGTTGGACGCTCTACCATTATGCGCATATTCACGATTTGCGAGGGTGCCCTCTCAGGGCATTGGTTTCTGCCCTATGTGGGAGAATTTCGATTTGTGATTGAGTGAGGTCCGTAGCATAATGGTAGAGCGTCCAACCGGCAATTGGAAGGCCCTGGGTTCGATTCCCGGGCGGTTCGCCTCATTTTTCATTATTCGTTATCTCTCCTCCTCGTGTGCAGAAACGTTCCTTAACACTTATGTCGTTTCTATTCATTTATATACTGCGCGGTCATTGCAGTTATATGCATATATATATATATATATATATATATATATAAACCAAAAAAAAGGCAAACCCAGAATAAAATTGGTAAAAACTTTTAATATTTTACTTTTTCCTTTATTTTGTAGTTAAGATTTCAATATTTCTCCATTTTACTTCTTTCTAATCCAGTTTCGTCTTTCCGTCCTTATTCCTACAAGTGTCAGTGAGTTTTTTCCACCACTATTCCTGTTATTACCGTTACCATCATAATTATTATTATTAATATCGTTATTATTATTATTATTATTAATACCGTTATTATTATTATTATTACTATTATTATTATTATTGCATCATATTATATACTGTATATTTTATATACAGTATATAATATGATACTCGTATATATATATATATATATATAATATATATATATATATATATATATATATATATATATCTATATATGTATATATACAGGGTGTCCCATAAGTCCGGCATCATAGGAGAAATTAAAATTTTTCTATTTCTACAAACCATAATTCATATTTTTCTCTTTCTACAGGCCATAATGTCTGTGAGCAAGGAAGAACGAATCCAGATAATTCTACTCATAGGAAATCGGAGTCAAAGAGAGGCCGCTGCTGAATTTAACAGACTGCATCCAGACCGCGAGCCAATAACACAGAGTTGTGTTAGCAGACTTGTTGCAAAGTTTAAGGAAACAGGATCCAAAGAAGATAAACCACGCAGTGGACCTTCAAGGAGGTCCACTGACGATGATACAGCGACTGCTATCCTGGCTCATTTTAACAGAAGTCCCAATAAGTCTCTTCGGCGATTGTCCGCCGAGACAGGAGTGTCGAAAAGTAGCATCCATCGCATTCTTCAGGCTCACAAATAGCATCCATATAAACTTCAGATCCTACAGAAATTAAACGAAGATGATGATCCCGACCGGCGGATGGAATTTTGTGAATGGGCTACGGAACAATATGCTCCGGATGCCAATTTCCCGTCCACCATTAGGGTGTGTCGAATTTTTCAACTTTCAAATTCCAAATATGAGGGTGCTAAAAAGTTGCAGCATGACTTAGGAATTCTAAAGATATTTTGTTAATTTAATATAATTTAGTTTTGCTTGGTAAGAAGCTACATAAAAATAGTGACTTTTTTTACTTTTTTGTGGAATTATATAATAATTATTATATTAATAATTATATATGCTGTATATATAATGCACTGCTGTTTTTGCTTATTTCACAGGTTGAAACATATTCATCAGTGTGCTGAAGATTACTTGTCCGTCAGTGCTACCATCCTAACCAGTGGGAATTGACCTACAATGGCTTCTAAAAGGAGGACAAGACTGGGGACATTCACACATATGAGCAACCTAATTGGAACTGGTAGAGAGCTGTTGCCCTCTGAACTCCCAACTCTGCGAGACGTTCTGAAATATGGGCTACTGCTAAGAGAACAAAGTGGTGAGGATGTGAGAAACTACCCAGCAGCCAGTCTTGCAAAGGACATTTACCCTAAAGTGCTTGAAAAGTGGGAACGAGCAAACAGTTCTTTTGTAGCCCCCGTTGTAAATTCACGAGTCACAATCTTAAACAAGATCCAAGAGAGCTGGGAGCAGGCCAAAAACATATCTCTTGGGAGAGGAAAGCTACGTGTCAAAGAGGCTTTCATTGCAAAACTTGACAAGCTTTTTGACATCCTCAGTTGCAAGTGTAAAATTGTTCTCTGCTCTGAATTTGGCTGCCTTGCAGATGCTGGTTGCAAAAACGAAACTCACATTAACTGTACATGCCCTAGGGAGATGAAGATCCCTGTGAAGGAACTTGTTTTCATTAAAGGTCAGAGAGACAAGTCTGGTTCTATTGGACCACATCAGATTGGCTTGCCAGATCAACCTGAGCACAACAGACAAGTCAAAAAGCAGAAGCGGCAAGAAGACGAAAGAAAAAGGCTTGCTGAATATAAGCAGACAAGTAAGCAGGATGTTTCAATGCAATCAAATGAAATAATTTTCTCTGATGATGAAAATGAAGAACAAATAGCTGATGCTCAAGATGGAAAGGATGGAAGTTATGAAGTGACATTAGAAATACCAAGCACGTCTTCAACTTCCAATAAAAAGCCAGAGTACAACACATTAGAAATACCTAATGTTGCTATGCATAGCATCAGATATGGTGTTGGCCTGCGTGCCACAGCTGCCATCACCACTGCTGCCTTTATGGATGCTGGCTTGATCACTGTTAGAAAATCTAGAAGAGGAAGAACCATTGTTGTCCCAAGGCGATACGATGACTAAGCTGATTGATGCAGCATTGCTTGTATATATATTAAGTTAAGGTGTGTATATATATCCATCTCATAATTGTAAGGTTAGTGAAAAATTAAATTAATTTAGAGCTAGCATTTTTGAGCTCTTGTGGCATCATTGTTTGGTCACACTGTTGGCATCATTTTGAGACGCTGCGCGTCTTTTCTACTCGTTTGTGGAAGGTCGTACGTAAAGGTGTGGTTTGATAGAGAGCTCTCTTGCAATTCAGTTTGGTTGTTTAGATACATGATTGTTGCATCGTGCAATAGTCCAGGTTGCGTTGTTGTTGCAAGGTTCAGAAAGAAGACCACAAATAGTACCCTTTTGTTTACCTTTTAAGTTCATGTAATTTAAGGTCTAAGGTAGGCCCGCATCGAGTCAGCAACCCTGAGGTTACCCTGAGGTAGGACCTAATAGGATCTCAAATCCGTAAGTTTTAATTTAGCTTAACTTGGGCTTTAGGTAGAACTTGCCCTTTAGAATTTGGCCGTTCACGGCTCAGCTGGGATTTCGAACCCGACAAATAAATAAAATAACATGGTCCTTCAGAACCGGATTTCTACCCCAAGACTGAGTCAGTGACCATTTTTCGGCAAAGTTCTGATTGTGCAAATTGTATCCCAAGTTAGGCCTAGACGGGTTGAGTATTATTGAGTTAAGGTCCCAGGGTAAAAAGTTTGGTCGCCCAATTGCGAAACTTGGCCAGTCGTCTGTCGTTTTTTGGCCTACCTTTTTTCCGGTTTGGTTAATTTTGGGTTATTATTGAATTAAGGTCCCAGGGTAAAGTTTGGTCGCCCAATTGCGAAACTTGGCCAGTCGTCTGTCGTTTTTTGGCCTATTTTTTTTCCGGTTTGGTTAATTTTGGGTTATTATTGAATTAAGGTCCCAGGGTAAAGTTTGGTCGCCCAATTGCGAAACTTGGCCAGTCGTCTGTCGTTTTTTGGCCTACTTTTTTTCCGGTTTGGTTAATTTTGGGTTATTATTGAATTAAGGTCCCAGGGTAAAAAGTTTGGTCGCCCAATTGCGAAACTTGGCCAGTCGTCTGTCGTTTTTTGGCCTACTTTTTTTCCGGTTTGGTTAATTTTGGGTTATTATTGAATTAAGGTCCCAGGGTAAAGTTTGGTCGCCCAATTGCGAAACTTGGCCAGTCGTCTGTCGTTTTTTGGCCTACTTTTTTCCGGTTTGGTTAATTTTGGGTCATTATTGAATTAAGGTCCTGGGGTGGAAAATTTGGTATTCCATACTGGTGTTTGGTTAGTACCCCACTCAGCAATTCAGTTTATTTGAAAGTAAAATTTGCGTTTGATCAGTTTGGTTAAGTATTTCTGCCAATTCAGCTCATTTGGTATTGAGCCCAAGGGTTGTTTACATTGAAGATGAGTGCATCTGAATTGAACAAATTTATAAAAAGGAGAAGTGCCTACAAAGGTCTAATTACAAAGGTCATTGCCACTATAGATTCTGCCATAGAGCAAGAGGATTTACGCTTAGTGACTGCGAAGCTTGCCATATTAGAAACTAAAAAGGTTGCTCTAAGTGAGGTAAATGTTAAAATTGAGGCTCTTATAGAAGAGGATGAAATAGAAAATAACATAATTTACTTTGAAGAGATTATTGATGATATGATTAACGTAGGCCTCCGAGCAAAAGAGTTTAGCAGCTCAGTACAGTTAGAGACCAGGTCTAATAATGAAACACAACACTCAACAAATGATGCTTGTGAAGTTAAGGTTAACAGATCTGTAGTTCAATTACCGAGGCTTGTACTCAAAACATTTTCTGGGAGTATTCAGGAATGGCAAGGATGGGCAGACAGTTTTCAATCAGCAGTTCATTCTAGTCAAGTGTTAAGTGCCGTGGAGAAGTTTAATTATTTGCGGTCCCTCTTGGAAGGGGAGGCAGCAAAGACTATAGCAGGATTAGCATTAACAGAGGCTAATTATAATGTGGCTTGGGATATATTAAAGAAACGGTTTGGTAAGCCAGAGATCTTAATTAAAAGCCACCTCCGTGCACTTTTAACTATACCTCCTGTTAATAATCCTAATAGTGTCAAGGAGTTACGGCAGTTATATGATGAATTTGAAATTAGAACTAGGTCCCTGGACAACTTGGGTGTAGGAATGGAAAAGTATGGTATAATGTTGGTTCCTACACTGGAGTCTAAATTGCCTAGCTCAATTTTGCTTGAATTAAGTAGGGGACACTCTGCAGAACATGTGTACATCCCCCTTCAGCAGATGTTAAGTCTTTTAGGCACAGAATTAGCAAGACGAGAGGGAGTTGAGTTTGCACAGTGGGATGGTAAACAAGAGGACAAAGGCAGGCACAGCACCAAAGTTTCCACAAAAAGGAATAGCCCAGTACAGTGTCAGCTCTACATGCCTCCTCTGAGAATAAATTAAAGGGAATCAAGGAATGTATATTTTGCGAAGGCAACCACAAGTCATATAAATGTGAGGTGGCTGAGGCCTTACCCTTTGAGGAAAGAAAGGACAGGGTAACTAAGTCCACAGCATGTTTTAAATGTTTTTTGAAAGGTCATAGAGCAAGGTTTTGTAAGTTTAAAATTTTGTGCAAAAAATGTCATGGTAGGCATCAGCCATTATTGTGTGAAAACACTCTTAGTAGGCCTACCCCAGAAGTAGAGACATCAGTGGCACATGCCACTGCTATGCAAGGGAGTAAAAGTAAAGCGGGATTATTGCAAACAACTGCAGCCTTATTAATTTGGAATGAGGGAGAAGCTACTGTAAGAGTGTTGTTTGATAGTGGTAGCCAGTATAGTTTTATTAAGACCAGAATTTCCAGAAAATTGAAGTTTAAATAACTTAAGAGGGAAAATTTAAGAATTTCTGGGTTTGGGGGTTCCGTTCAAAACCGAACCAAATTTAAGAAGGTAGAAGTTCTGGTTAAAGGGTTGTTACCGCAAAGTCCCACTATCAAGGTCCAAGCTGTAGAGATTGAGGAACTTTGTGCTCCAGTCACTACTTGTTTAGATATGGCATGTGTCCAAGAATTGCAAGTTAAAGGAATTAATTTGGGCAATAATAAGTTTGAGGGAACAGAAGATATTAGTCTTTTGATTGGAGCTGACTATTATTGGGACTTCATCACTGGTAATATTGTCCGTACATCTCAAGGCCCAGTAGCTATTGAAAGTAAGCTAGGCTGGATGCTACATGGTAGTTATTGCAATGAAATGGAAGTTAAGGCTCTCTTTGTTAAGATTGAGGAGAACAGCCATGGTCTGGAAAGGCATTTGAAAGCGTTTTGGGAACTTGAATCTATTGGTATAAAGGACAACCAGGCAAGTACAGTGAACAATGATGTTTTAGAGCACTTTGAAAAAGGGATTGGGTTTAGAGATGGTTGCTATGAAGTTGGCCTACCATGGAAGGATTCTTGCAAACCCGGTTCAAACCTTCAGCTAGCTAATCGGAGGTTGGAGACTTCATTGTACAGGCTAAGAAAAAATGAGGAGTTGTTAATTGAATACGATGAGGCCATCCTAAGTTATGTAAGGGAGGGCTATGCTGAAAGGGTGCAAGGTGAGCTGGTGAGCCAGGAGGCACATTATCTGCCACACCATGCAGTGGTACGGCGAGACAAAACTACCACCAAACTGAGGGTAGTTTTTGATGGCTCAGCCAAGGACAAAGGTGGTGTGTCCCTGAATGACTGTTTGGATGCTGGGCCAAATTTAAATGCAGATTTATTTTCCTTGTTACTGAGATTCAGGTTTGGTAGAGTAGCATTGACTGCAGATGTGAAGCAAGCTTTTTTGCGGATAAAGTTAAAACCAGAGGACAGAGATGCAGTAAGGTATCTGTGGGTGGATACGAAAGACTTGTTGGAAAATGAACCTAAGGTTCAAGCATATAGAATGAAGTCAGTGTTGTTTGGCCTCAGCTCTAGTCCATTTCTGTTGGCAGCTACTATGCAGTACCATTTTAAGAAATATTCTGAAGTCTATCCTAACACTATTGAACACATAAGGAAAAATTTTTATGTTGATGATTTGCTATGTTCCGTGGATAATACAGAAATGGCTAAACAGATATTCATGGAGGCTAGAGCTATAATGAGGGAGGCTGGCATGGAGCTCAGAAAATGGCAGACCAATCATTCGCAATTACAAGAGTTTATGAGTCATTCCTCTGTAGTACCTGACGCAGCAGAAAGTATTGAGGATTCTGGTATTAAGGAGTTGTGGGCAATAGACGCAAAGGTGCTAGGCATCGTTTGGCAGCAAGATGATGATTTGTTTACCTTCAATGGGAAATCTTTAGTAGAGCTGGCCGAGAATGAGACAAGGTGGACAAAACGGACAGCTCTTAGTTTGGCTTCGAAGGTCTTTGATCCTCTTGGATTCCTGGCTCCATTTGTGATAAAGTCAAAATTTGGTTTCAGAGCCTCTGGGAAATTGGACTTGGTTGGGACCAAGAGTTACCTGATCATATGGTGGTAAGGTGGAAATATTGGTTCAAAGAATTGGCACATCTTGGAGACATTGAAATCCCAAGATGGTACTTTGGAGAGTTGAACAATAGTCCAGACAATTTGGAGCTGCACATCTTTTGTGATGCAAGTGAGGAAGCCTATGCAACTTGTATTTATATAAGAGGCGCATTGCAAGAAGAAGTAAGTTGCAGGCTGGTTGCTGCAAAGAGTAGAGTAGCACCTTTGAAAAGGCTTTCTGTTCCAAGGTTGGAATTGATGGGTGCCGTTATTGCTAGTCGGCTTGCAATTACAGTGCGAAAGTCTTTGGCCCTCTATGAAATTCCAAACTGTTATTGGACAGACTCCACTATAGTTTGGCACTGGTTAAGAAGTCAGGCAAGGAAATGGAAACCATTTGTTGCCAATAGGGTGGAGGAAATTCAAGCGCACACAGATCCCAAGCAATGGAAGCATTGTCCAGGCATCCAAAACCCCGCTGATTTACCAACACGAGGAATTTCGGTGAAAGATCTTTCACAATCAAGTTTGTGGTGGAATGGGCCAGAGTGGCTAAAACTTGGAAGTGAAAACTGGCCTTCTAATCAGCCTATTGTAGGAGAATGCCAGGCTGAAGAAGCATGGGTGAGTGAGGTGAGAAAATGCGCTGTGAACAGTTGTCAAGTTATGCAGCAGGACCCCATATTGAGGCTTGAGGACATTAGCAGTCTGAAAAGATTGTTAAGAGTGACAGCATGGGTATATAGATTTACCAACAACATTAAGGGAGAAACAAGAAGGGAAGGAATTCTGAACAGTAATGAGATTCAGCAAGCCAGGAAATACTGGGTGGTATATATGCAGAAGAAAAAATTTGGTGAAGAGAGAGAATTGCTCACCAGCCATCCATTACAGGTTCTACCAACACATTCTGCGCTCAAGGGTTTGGATGTGTTTTTGGATCAGGATTTATTGAGAGTAGGAGGTAGACTACAGTTTTCTGGGCTTCCAGAGGAGAAAAGACATCCAATTTTGCTACCTTCTGGGGGGCACTTTGTGGACCTTTTGATCCTGGATACTCATCATAAGCTGTTACATGCTGGAGTTAGAGAAGTGATAATAGAGATTAGACAACAATTTTGGATTCTCAAAATTAGACAAGTAGTGAAAAAGGTCTTGCATAAATGTGTGGTTTGCAAGCGTTGGAGTGCAAAGCCTTATTATGAAAAGGTGGCTCCACTTCCAAGAGAACGGTGTGTCTATACTGCCCCATTTGATGTAGTGGGAGTAGACTTTGCAGGGCCAGTCTATGTGTATGAGCGAGGGGAGTCTAACAAAGGTTATATATGTCTTTTCACCTGTGCTACCACCAGAGCAATCCATTTGGAGTTGGTAAGCAACTTAAGTAGTGATGTATTTCTTTTGGCCTTTAAACGGTTTGTGAACAGAAGGGGTTTCCCAAATAAAATCATATCGGATAATGCAAAAACCTTCAAAAAGGCTGCAAAGGAACTCCAAGAAATTTGGTCCTTGCTAAAAGAGGAAGGATTCCAATCCTACTTTTCACACCAAGGGGTACAGTCGGAGTTTATTGTTGAGAGAGCACCATGGTGGGGAGGATTTGGGAAAGGCTAGTGAGAAGTGTAAAGTGTCCATTAAAGAAACTTTTAGCTAATGCTCATTTGAGCAAAGAAGAATTCTCTACTGTTTTATGTGAAGTAGAAGCAATGGTGAACAGTAGGCCTATCACTTTTGTTTACAATAGTAGGCAGGATGCAGAGCCATTGACACCAAATCATTTTCTTTGTGGTAAACGATTAACATCAAACCCCAGTGTGCCAGAAGACTTGCAGCCCATCCAGAGCACTCAAGGAGAGTTAACCAGACGGTTCAGGTACCTTGAAGAGCTACAAGATCAGTTATGGAAGAGGTGGCAGATGGAATACTTGCCAGAACTCAATTATTACCCATCAGGCAAGGTAAAGGGCTCCAATGCAAATTGTATCAAGGTGGGAGAAGTGGTAATGATTGGGGATGAAAGACCAAGGCAATGCTGGAAGCTTGGCATAATTGAAGAGTTGTTTGTTGGCAAAGACAATTTAGTTAGGTCTGCACTGGTAAAGACTTCAGGAGGAAAGTTAAAGAGACCTATACAAAAACTCTATGCTTTAGAAATCAGCAAAAACACAGATAGTCAAGATGAAACATTTGAGTTACAGCCTCATGAAGAAGGCTTGGCTAACCTTGCAGAAGGTAATGACAACAATGCCTCTTCGGTGGGGAGTGTTAGAAAATCTAGAAGAGGAAGAACCATTGTTGTCCCAAGGCGATACGATGACTAAGCTGATTGATGCAGCATTGCTTGTATATATTAAGTTAAGGTGTGTAATTGTAAGGTTAGTGAAAAATTAAATTAATTTAGAGCTAGCATTTTTGAGCTCTTGTGGCATCATTGTTTGGTCACACTGTTGGCATCATTTTGAGACGCTGCGCGTCTTTTCTACTCGTTTGTGGAAGGTCGTACGTAAAGGTGTGGTTTGATAGAGAGCTCTCTTGCAATTCAGTTTGGTTGTTTAGATACATGATTGTTGCATCGTGCAATAGTCCAGGTTGCGTTGTTGTTGCAAGGTTCAGAAAGAAGACCACAAATAGTACCCTTTTGTTTACCTTTTAAGTTCATGTAATTTAAGGTCTAAGGTAGGCCCGCATCGAGTCAGCAACCCTGAGGTTACCCTGAGGTAGGACCTAATAGGATCTCAAATCCGTAAGTTTTAATTTAGCTTAACTTGGGCTTTAGGTAGAACTTGCCCTTTAGAATTTGGCCGTTCACGGCTCAGCTGGGATTTCGAACCCGACAAATAAATAAAATAACAATCACTGAAGAAGACAAGAGACTTGTAGTTGATCACAATAAAGTCAAGAGGGCCCAAGAAAAAGTTACGAGATCCCTGGATCAGGAATTTGATGATCTTTGTAAGAAGGGTGAAATTGACTGCATCTTCTTTGACGGCCGTCAAGATACAACTAAAGTTATGCTGAAAGCAGACAATTCAGATCGTCAGTTCCCCAGCATCATCAAAGAAGAGCATTATTCTGTGTGCAGTGAGCCAGGTGGAAGATATCTCTACCACTTCACTCCTGAGAAAGGCTCAACGAGAAAAAACCTGCTGAAGTTATTGCTGATAATCTTGTAGATTTCATGAAGAAGAAGGGCATTGATAAAAGCCTGCAGGCCATTGGAGGTGATTCTACAAATGTTAACACTGGCTGGGAGGGTGGTTCCATGCATTGGGTAGAGGTCAAGCTTTGCCGTAAGCTGATCTGGTTGGTTTGTGCCCTCCACACTAACGAGTTACCCCTGCGACACTTGATCACAGCACTGGATGGGAAGACCTTGTCTAACAACAAGTGGACAGGTAACATTGGCAAGATGCTAGACACTGCAACCGAACTTGAAATTGATCCTTCATTCACCAAACTCTCAATTGGAGAGCCTCTTACTTCACTGAGTGACAATGTCGTAAAGGATCTCTCTACTGATCAAGCGTACGAGTATAGGATCACACAGGCCATAAGGACAGGAGAACTTCCCACAGATCTGGCCCTTCTTGAAATTGGTCCAGTGAGCCATTCAAGGTGGTTGACAACAGCAAACAGGCTTTGTCGCATATGGGTTTCAAAACATGGCCTTAAAGGCAAAACCCTCAACAACTTAAGACTGATAGTGGAATACATTGTTGGTGTGTACTACCCCTGTTGGTTCAACATCAAAGTAAAACACTCTTGGGTGGAAGGCCCACGCCACATCTTGTTTCAGCTGCGGCTAGTTAGGCTGCAAAAGAAGGCTGTAGTGGATGCTGTTTTGCCAACCATCAAGCGCTCAGCATGGTATGCTAGGGTGGTCCACAGAATGGGGTAAAAAATCGAAGTTCAATTTTCTTTCCTCCCAGGCTATAATCTGGTTCCTTTTAGCTAAAACATATTTCATGTAAAATTTAAGGCAAATCGAATAACTTTTAGGGGTGGCTCAAAGCTGTTTTTTGTATACCATTATGCCCTTTATTAATATAGTGAATAATTAAAAGAAACATTATTTACAGATAGCATTAACTAATGATTATTTTTCTTTCAGATAGATTTATTAAATTTACAGGTTTTGCAATGTCAAATAAACGTACATTTTACTTAATGAAAAAGTCAGAGGAAACAATCACTGGAGCCAAGCTGCCTTCCCGTGGCCAGGTCCTCCGCATGTTCCTCCACCATCATCAAGTCTTGAAGAAGGAGATCAAACCTAGTTCAGAAGCTGTTTTTGAAGAATTGCGTCTCTTCTGGGAGAGAGCCCGAATCCCTACTCAAAGGAAAGACCACATTCTTCACAAAATTCAGGCTCTACACTTGGAGTGGAAAGCGATTAAGAAGAATGCTGGGAGGAAAAGCAACTCTCAGTTAGAAAAACCTTTCAGGAAGAAATGGAGAATCTATTTGATGTCGCCCATGCTGATGCCTTTACCTTAATCAAAAATGAAGAAGACCGGCAGTTCTTGATCCAACAAAGGAAAGCGGGACGAGTAGGATCAATGGTCTCTGCAGATATGGTGACTGACAAGGCAGAAAAGAGAGCTGCTGAGAAGCAAATGAAATTGGTAAATAGGAAGCGGAAAGCTGAAGAAAAATATGCTGCTTCACAGGAAGTTATGCTAGATCAGGGAAGTTCTTCTGAGTCTTTATGTGAGTCAGAAAGAGAAGATGAAGATTACCTTATTAATCCCCCATCTACCAGCGGACCAACTCCACCAAAGAAAAAGGCAGCAAAGAATATCATATCTCCTGAATTGGCTGCTGCTCTGGACAGGACTGGCATCAGTGACAGGAGGGCACCTTTGTATTAGCTGAAACTGCATCTAGCCTTGGTCAAGATCTTTCAGAGGTGAACATCTCTCGTTCTTCAATCAAAAGGCACCGAGAGATGCATCGAAGGCAAATAACCCATGCCATTAAAGCTAGCTTTAGTCCAAGTATTTCGATTGTCCACTGGGATGGGAAGATGATCCCTAATCTACTTGCCAAGAATGAAAAGGTAGACAGACTCCCAGTCCTTGTCTCTTCAGTTGAATCAGGTGATTCAAAACTGCTTGGTGTTCCCAAACTACCAAGTGGAACAGGGGAAGCTCAATCAGCTGCAGTGTATAATCTTCTTTCCGAATGGAACATAGATAAGTCAATAATCGGAATGTTATCAGATACTACAGCATCAAATACAGGAACAAACAGGGGAGCATGCGTTCTTCTGGAACAGAAACTTGGTCGACCACTCTTCTATTTTGCCTGTAGGCATCATTGCATGGAAGTCATGTATGGAGGAGTGTTTGAAGCAGTCCATGGTTCATCTTCTGCCCCTGAGCCACTTTTGTTCAAAAGGTTCCAATCTATGTGGGACTACATTGATTTAAAAACCTTCTCTACATCACAGGATGATGATGAGATGAAGGAGCAAGTTGATCCTTTCAGAAATGAAATAATTGCCTTTGCCAAAGAACATCTGGCCACTGGAGATTTTCGAGATGACTATAAAGAGTTTTTGGAACTTTCTTTGATCTTTCTTGGTGAAAAAATTGAAAGTTACACATTCAAACGTCCTGCTGGCACGCACTATGCAAGGTGGATGGCTAAAGTTATCTATGCCATCAAAATGTGGCTTTTTCGAAATCAAATCACCCTGACTCCTCGAGAGAAGAAGGACCTGAAAACCCTTACCCTTTTTGGAGTCCTAATCTACTTAAAAAGCTGGATCACTGCTTTTTCGAAATCAAATCACCCTGACTCCTCGAGAGAAGAAGGACCTGAAAACCCTTACCCTTTTTGGAGTCCTAATCTACTTAAAAAGCTGGATCACTGATCCTATTCCATCACAAGCTCCGAAGAATGATCTGGATCTTATCCAAAAGTTAAAGGACTATCATGACCAGAAAGTGGCCAAAGCAGCTCTCAAGAAATTTGAAAACCACCTATGGTACTTATCAGAAGAGCTGGTGGCCCTTGCTCTCTTCGATCAAACTGTTGCACCAGACACCAAGGGAATCATGGTCCAGTGTATGAGGGAAAAGGAGGGGTCATTAGACTTCTCAAAGAGAAGACGACTCAAGGAATGCAAAGCAACACTGAAATTAGAAACTCTTGCCACAAAGAACTCATTAAAGCTTCTTAAGGCCCTACCGATCAATATTAGTTTTCTTGATGATGACCCCAGCACCTGGGAGGAGAATGAAAACTTCCAAGAAGCTAAAAGAATCATAGGAAACATCAAAGTAGTTAATGATCATGCTGAAAGGGCAGTAGCTCTCATTCAGACCTTCAGCGGAACTCTGACGAAAGGAGAAGATCAACTCCAGTTTCTCTTAAGTGTGGTGGATGAGCACCGAAAGAGGTTTCCTGATTCTAACAAGTCCACAATCTTAGCTGGGCAACAATGAGTGGCCTGGTCAGCCATGATACCCCCGCCAACAAGCGGGGGACCCAGAAGCCATGAATGTGGACTTCTGGGGGTAGTTGAGCCACCTCTAAATATTAACCGATTGAACCCAAATTTTGCTCAGAGAAGTGTTTTGGGAAAAGGAACCTAATGAAACCCTGGGAGGAAGAATTTAAAATACTTCCATTTTGTGGACCACCCTAAATTGGTATGCATTCAGCGAAATGATAATCCAGACACTCTTGTGCTCAGATGACAGTGAGGAGAGGAGAGCTGGTGTCCAAAAGATTGTTGACATGAGGGGTGGAGATGATGACACACTTGGAGATCTTTCTGTACGTCCCAGGAAGACACCTTCCATCAACCCCAGTGCTTCTTCCGTGTTGGAGCTGACAGACTGGTCTGACGGGGTATTTGAACCTCCTTTGACATGTAAACTGACTACAGCGGAAGTAAAGAAGTTTTTTGACAAGCCTATGCAAGTTCCACAGTGGCCCTGTCATGCTCAGTCAATAGAGAGGTGTGTGAAACAAGTCATAGAGGCAGCAGGCAGGGTGTATACACATGAGAAACGTGAGGGCTATATCAGAGGCCAAGAAGCGAGTCGGCGGCTGATGTCCAAGAACGAATCAAAGCAAGACTTGATGAAACTTGTTGTTTAAATACTTTTTTTTACTGATGTCATTACTTTCTAATGTTGTTTTATGATTACAAGGATATGTTTTATGATTACTAGGATATGTTTTATGCAGAGAAACTAAAATTTTTATAGCCTTACCTGACATTTTGAGAAGCTAAAATTAATAAATGTTGTTTTCCGACAGCAATTTATGTGCTTTTTAATCAAACGTAGATTTACCAAGCTAAGTGTTGAGCAATCACGAAAATAATAGCAGATTTGAATTCTTCACATCCAAAAACATATTTTTAAAACCCCTCAGTGAAGGAATTGGCAAAAATTATTTTTCACCTCCCAAATTGACACACCCTAGTCCACCATTCTGTTCAGTGACCAGGCTGTTTTTTATGGAAATGGTGAGGTAAATCGACAGAACACCCGCTACTGCTCTCAAAACAACCCTCACTGGTATACCTCTTCAAAGAAACAAGGTGCATCTCGGGTGATGGTATGGTGTGGCATTTGGAAGGATCGCATCATAGGCCCCCTCTTTTTCAATGAACATGTCACTGGAGGCACCTACCTACGTATGCTCAAGGAAGAAGCATTTCCCAGTATCTTGAACGAAGAAAATTTCCCAACATGGTTCCAGCAAGACGGTGCTCCTGCACATTACAGCACCCAAGTAAGGGAATACCCGTACCAACAATTCCCTGGTCATTGGATAGGACGTCGAGGGCCTGTGGAATGGCCAGCTAGAAGCCCGGATCTCACGCCACTAGATTTTTATCTCTGGGGCCACTTGAAAGCGCTGGTATACGCAGAGAAAATTAGGAGTGTTGAACATTTGCGGCAGCGCATTATTGGGGCATGTAACACCATTACTCCTGACATCATTCACCGTATGCTTGCTGACTGGGTATCACGTCTGAATTTATGTATTGAAAACAATGGTGGACATATTGAGCACGTTCTGTAAATAAAAGCTTTTGTTTTGCCTTTTTTTATTATTTTTCCTATGATGCCGGACTTATGGGACACCCTGTATACCTTACCTTATGAACCTTATGTTGTTTCGTGTGTTGGTCTCTCTTCACACGGAGGTCAAGCTGGTGGCCCCGCCTCTCCAGGCTATATATATATATATATATATATATACGTATATATATATATATATGAAGTTTAAAAATTAATTTATTATTTTCTTTATATTTGCTAATAAAGTTCAGCGGATTTCAGAGTCAATATTTTATAGTTAACGAAATGAAGGTGGGGTGTGGGGGAGGAACTTGCCTCAAAAATATTGTTTACATTTTGATCCTGATTTGAATTTGAATCTATCTTCATCTTTAAATGAGTTATATATATATATATATATACAGGGTGGGCGGAAAGTAGCTCCCTATTTTGGATTGGTAAAAAAATACGTATATTATCCATTTATTTCAGAAGAAATAATAGGCATACATGGTAGGTTTTCTCTAAAATTCAATGTGGGCTCGAACTCTTTCCACCAGCTTCTGGAGCCGCCCAGGAATGGCGTCCACTGACTTTAGCAGGAACTCCGGCGGGATGGAGGACATGACTTCCCGAATTCGGTCCTCCAGTTCTTCCAATGTCCTCGGTTTGGTGCGGTAGACTTCTTCCTTTACCCACCCCCAAAGAAAGAAGTCGCACGGTGTCAAGTCGGGGCTCGTGGCTGGCCATTGTTGTCCGTGAGTGGCTGGATGCCCACTTCCCTGGGCGTTGGATGGGTCGTCGTGGTCCACATCAATGGCCAGCCAGGAGCCCCGACTTGACACCGTGCGACTTCTTTCTTTGGGGGTGGGTAAAGGAAGAAGTCTACCGCACCAAACCGAGGACATTGGAAGAACTGGAGGACCGAATTCGGGAAGTCATGTCCTCCATCCCGCCGGAGTTCCTGCTAAAGTCAGTGGACGCCATTCCTGGGCGGCTCCAGAAGCTGGTGGAAAGAGTTGGAGCCCACATTGAATTTTAGAGAAAACCTACCATGTATGCCTACCTTTTCATATTATTTCTTCTGAAATAAATGGATAATATACGTATTTTTTTACCAATCCAAAATAGGGAGCTACTTTCCGCCCACCCTGTATATATATATATATATATATATATATATATATATATATATATATGATACTAGGATGCCCGCTACATTTTGAGCAGCAAAAACCTCCCGAAACACAACCAACGGGGTGGGACTGGGAGGGGCTAGTACGTTACTAAAACCTGCCCTGGTTCTTCCTTAATGTGTGTACTAAATTTGATGCAGATTACTCTAGCCCAGCGGTTCTCAAACTTTTTCTTCTTCTGTAAGAATTCAAAGGATACAGTCAGACTGTACCCCTTGAATTCTTTCACTGGATTTTCTGGATTTTCTGGATTTTCGAGAGAGAGATGATTTTTACTTTCTTTACGACCGTGTGACTCGTGCCCGTTTGTTAATCGTATATAAAATTAAAAGGGTTATATTTTCAGTACCCCTTCACGTACCCACTAAGATTCCCTTACGTACCCCTGGGAGTACGCCGTACCCCAGTTTGAGAACCACTGCTCTAGCCGTTTATGGGCCTCGCCCCCCCCCCCCTCTCAGTTTACACACACTGGAGGACTGGAAGGGTCGGGTGTGTTACGAAAACTTTCCTTGGTTCTCTCTTAATGTGTTAACTAAATTTAGGCGTGTATAAACGAACACAGAACAGACAAACACGCAAAGAGACAGACAGACATTATAATCATAATCATCCCCTATATAGCTTGAGAGAGAGAGAGAGAGAGAGAGAGAGATATATATATATATATATACCGGATAAATTCTCTTAGTTTCAAGATCCATTATTATTATATAAAACTTTGGAAGTATTGATTATTTAATATTACTACGCATAATTTACCTTTCTAAAAGTGAAGCTTGAGTGTAAAGCAATGGTTCAAAGAGGCTATTTATATTAACGAATTTAAGATTTAAAAGTTGGTTTAACTCCCTTGCTGTGGAAAAATAATGGGTAAAGCGCGTTACTCTTGTATTTGTTTATTTCCAAATTGGTTTTGTCTATTTTTATTAAATAATTTAATGACTTATTTTAAAAAGGTTACATAATTTTTACGGTTTTGAAAAGATTTTGTATTTTAAATTCATTTTTTTTATTAGATGTTTCATAATCAAAATTAGGTGTGCTTTTAAAGTATACCAGTTTTAAAATATCAGTGTCGTTATATTCTCTACTAATGCGTAAACTGAATGCTTATTTATGCTGTAATAGCTATTGCCCTATCCCAGACTAATCTAACTTAACCTTATCTAATCCCAGACTAACCTAAAGTAACTTAATCTAATCCAAACATTTGTTGATACAATGTTTTGTCAAGATGTCGTTAGCCCTGTATATTAGTTTGGGGGCCCTACCCATTTCGTCAATGTGCAAGAAATTATGACTAACTAACTAACCTAACTTAAGCCTAACCTAAGGTAATTTAACCTAAACCCCAAAAACTTGTCGATTAATTGTTACGATGCGAGAATGATGTTAGTTTGTGCTAGTATGAAATATTATATGTATATATAGAAAGAGAGTTACAAGGAGTTACAAGGAAAAGTAGTACCTCTAAAGGCCTTGCGGCCCATACCGTGGAGGTACCAATGGCAACGGGTGCCAGGGAAAATTCACACCCTCAAATAGTGTGCAAGATTCGGTCTAACCTTTTCTTGAACAGATCCACAGAAGAAACTGTTCACAACTTCTGAAGGTAGCCTGTTCCACGTGTCACAGATCTTATTGGTAAAGTAATTCCCACACACACTAGTCGTAAACCGTTTCAAATCCAATCCAGAGAGAGAGAGAGAGCTGAACCACCAAATTGAAAAACCTGAAGAAACTTCCTTTTACGAAATATACTCGGGATTTGAAACGTCTGATAACCTCAATAAATCACAATGTCAAACATGCACTTACACCGGCATCTGTAAACACCTACAGCATCATACAAATTTTTCTGATACCAATGGTTCCTCTATCGTTTTACGAGGTCTTTTCTTTAAAGCATTTCCCGAAGTTCCTCTCCGTCAAGTTAAGTTTTCACCAAAAATATTCAAAATTTGGTAAAAAAAAGATCGAGGGTATTCTCGAAATATTTTGAGCATATCTTAATGGATCGAAGGAGAATCACTATAAACCTTCGCTGAAATAAGTTCGTATAAAAAAAATCTTCGTATCTACGGTATAATAATGTTTTACGACTCCTCCAAACGAGGCAAATGCCTACGAGACCATTAACACCCGTTGGCATGGGAGATCATAAACTTTCATTATTTTAAGACTAGCCTTTGTGAAGAAAATGATACTCGTACATTGCGAAGAAAGCTCACAGCCATTCATGCATTTATTTATTTATTTCATATACGCAAGAGATAATATATCCGCTTTTGAAGTCTTGATTGGAGCACATTTTTTTTTTTTAGAAGAAACAAAGTATGGTCATTTTTAAGTAATGCTCTTTATAGCTATCATATATACAGTATATCACAGCTATTGACTTCTCCTTAGAGAAAGAATAGGTCCGGCCCCAGGAGCCGATCGGCACTCTGACCGTGCCACGCAGCAGGCCGTCGACTGCCAGTCTGGCCAACTGTAGACAGCCCGCTGCACGGAGATTTGAGGAAGTTTGGCCTCTGGTCCACTCCGGAGAGGGCGATCGGTTACCTGCGTGCCGCTGGCTTGCTCGATCAGGGTGGGCTGATCGGCTAACCAACAACAACCTTAGAGAAACGAAGCTTACAGGTGAAAAAAAGGGCCAACACGACAACAAACATGCCTATTTATTTTTCTATTTCAGATCTTTCACAAATTACTTTTGCCGTCATCAGTGTGATTCTAAAATAAAATTTCTTCAAACAGTAGAAGTAAAATAAACTAAGTAATCCAATACATAAATACATTAACACAAAGATGTTAAATTTAAAAGACATTAAAACAATAAAAAATAAAAATAAAATTATATCAAAATATATAAAAAAATGACCTCAAATGCGGAAATCACGATAACAACGTCAACCTCCATATTCGGCAAAAAATGGGATTGAACTATATGTGGGTATTAACCCTAGTGTAAAGTTGGTTGGTTTACGAGAACTGTTAATTGGTTAGAAGAGGCGTAATTTATAAGATAAGCTATTGTTGTTCATGGCTGGTTTATTTTTGTGAATGTATAAGGATTCCAAAATTCTCAACTCTGTGAAGTTTTTGGTTTTTGTTAATATTTCAAAATGGGTTTTTTAAAGGGGGTGATTATTTTCGTTACTACGATTTCTAATTGCTGATTGTGGTGGATTACTAAGGGAACGATTAGTACGGAATGATAAGCCCAAACGTTGGGAAAGGCGTACTTTCAACTGGAGTTGAGTACTGCCGATATACACAACCTTACAGCTGTCACACGTATATTGGTAAACAACATTAGGACAAATAGTTTTCGGAGTTTATCTTTAAAATTGAAAAAAAAAAAAAAATTTAAGTGAGTTGATAAAAGCAAATCTGAAATTAATTTGAGAATAACTTGATCGGAGAAGTTTAGACACTTCATTACGAATGCGTGGGGACAAGTAACCATAAAAAAGCAAATTAATACATCTTATTAATTTTTGTATTGTAGTTATAGGGATTTTAATATTAAAAATGTTATTTAAAAATTTCTTTAGCTGATTATCTATCAAAGAGATTTGAAGGGTAATTATTATTAATAAAGTAAGGCTGTAAAAAATGTAATTCTTCGTGTATATATGTATATTTTTCATTTGTTCGTTCTCCCTCCTCATCTTGCGCGAATGTTCTCCTATACAAGCGTCGTTCTTTACATTAATTATACTGCGTGTTCTTTGCAGTTGAAATATATTATATATATATATATATATATATATATATATATATATATATATATATATATGTGTGTGTGTGTATATATACACACACAGTATATACGAAGAATCTAAAATTTTGAAAATGGTACCATACTTTATATCGTATGCATTCAGGCCCATAATTAGTAGTGTATATTTTCATATCTGAAACAAATATGAAAATGTGTCACTGCAAGTGTGAAAATAGACAATAATAAATATATTCCATGTCACGGAAATTATGGGACAACCGGTAATGTGTGTGTGTGTGTGGAATAAATAAATGCACCTTATTACCGAAAAGGAAATTTAAGGACAAACCGAAGACCAATGAGGTTCGAACCCACGTCGAGAGGCATCAAAAACCATTGCACAAGCTCAATGAAGCATTCCGCACTCTAAAATGTAACTTATACAGTATTTTGATTTTTTTATATCAATTATAAAGAGCAGTTATTACAGTTAAAACACACACACACACACACACACACACACACACACACACACGCACACACACATGAGTGTGTGTGTGTGTGTGTGTGTGTATAATTTTCTTTAATTTGGTGTATTTTCAAAGTTTGAAAAGTAATTCAATGCCAAATTACAAAGGCATTTCACCAACTCAGACTATTATGATATGCTTTTAAAGAACTAAACCCGCTACTTGAACTTTCAAGTAGAATCTAGCTTTCTTGAGTGAGATTAAAGAGTATATACTGCAAATAGATACCATAACTAGAAAATGTAACTGTAAGATTTTATGACATTTCGTTCTGAATCAAAGAATATGTTCAGAGAATAATCTGATCTCTCTTATTATCATTCGCACTGAGACTTTTTTAGCGTCTCTCTCTCTCTCTCTCTCTCTCTGCCCGCCGTAGATCGAGGCAGTAAGCTTGATCTACGGCGGGCGGACTTTGTTAGCCTCCGGGATAGCGTAGGTGAGATGGGGTTAGAGGTCGGCGGCGATGTTGAGGGAGTGTGGAATGCATTTCGGGACGAGTTTTTGGTGCTGCAGTCTGCTGCCATATCCTCAAAACCGGTCATCTCTGCTTCAACGCAGCCTATGTGGTTCAGTCGTGACATCGCTTCGGCTATCCGAAATAGGAAAGTAGCGTATAGGAGGGCGAAGGCCAATCGTTTCCATGAGAACACTGAAGCGTATGTCCACCTGTGTAGGGAAGTGAAGGCGAAGGTTAGGCTAGCGAAACGTAACGGAGAACTACGGGTGGCAAGCCTCTGCAAGGGGAACCCTAAGGAGTTCTTCAGTTATGTTAATAGTAGAAAGCCCATTAGAAGCATGATAAAGGACCCCAGCGGCGTTCTGCGGACGTCCGACGCGGACATCGTTAATGTGCTTAATGAGTACTTTGCGGGAGTGTTCACCAGGAAAGACACCTGCGTCATCCCCGAGCCAGGCGTCAGGCACGAAGGTGCTGGCCTGGATAGTGTTCGATGTACCGCGACAGTCGTTGCCGATAGAATAGACAAACTGAGCGCGTTTAAGGCTCCTGGGCCAGACCAGTTTCTCCCCAGAGTGTTGCGGGAGGTGCGCGACCAGGTGGCTCCCCACCTGGCTACAGTCTTCAACAAATCGTTGGAGACGGGCCAGGTGCCTGGTGACTGGAGGGAAGCCAACGTGACCCCTATCTTTAAGAAAGGAGATCACGAAAGTCCAGGGAACTATCGTCCCATTAGTCTCACTTCAGTTGAAGGCAAATTATTAGAGGGGATAATAGCGGATAGGATCGTTGACCATTTGGATTCCTACAAGCTGCTTGGGGACTCCCAACATGGGTTTAGACGGCATAGGTCGTGTCTCACCAACTTGCTCGAGTTTTTCCACGTCATGTTGAGTGAGTATGATAAGAGTAGGGCGATTGATATACTTTATCTCGACTTTCAGAAAGCCTTTCATAAGGTGCCTCACCGCCGGCTAATGGCGAAAGTCCGCGCTCTGGGTATTGGTGGGGAAGTAGGTAGGTGGATTGAAAACTGGCTGAAGAATAGGCGGCAGAGGGTTGTAATTAAAGGGGCTAGTTCGGGTTAGGCCTCGGTCACTAGTGGGGTTCCTCAGGGTTCCGTTTTGGGGCCACTGTTGTTTATCATTTACATAAATGATATCGACGGTGGCATCGTCAGTAGGATCGCCAAATTCGCTGATGACACAAAGCTTGGGGCCAATGTTGGGACGCCCGAGGCGATAGAGGAACTGCGTGCGGACCTACGTAGGATAGGAGAGTGTCCGAAAAATGGCAAATGCCGTTTAACTTGGGTAAGTGCAAGGTGATGCACATTGACTACGCCAATCCCAAGTCGGACTATTCGATGTTGGGGAGTAATATCGAGGCCACTGATTTGGAAAAGGACTTGGGTGTGCTAATTGGCAGCGACCTTAAGTTTACGAAACAGTGCGTAGAGGTGGAAAAGAAAGCCCAGAAGTTGTTGGGTTATATCAGGAGGCAATTTCGATTTCGGAACAAGGAGATTGTGCTCTCGCTGTACAATTCTCTGGTTCGGCCGCACCTGAAGTATGCTGTGTAGTTCTGGTCGCCCACCCAAAGGAAAGATATTGAGAGGCTGGAGTGAGTGCAGGCGAGGGTCACAAAGTTAATCCCTTCCGTTAGGCATATGGGCTATAATCGACGCTTACGCGCCCTGAATTTGTTTTCGCTGGAAACTCGGAGGGTGCGCGGTCAACTGATCGAGGTTTTCAAGTTCTTACGCAGGTTCAACAATGTCGATTTTAGAAGCATGTTTAGTTTAAATGATAACCCAACTCGCAACAATGGTTGGAAGTTGGATTTGAAACAGTTTAGGACTAGTGTGTGTGGGAATTACCTTACGTATAAGATCTGTGACACGTGGAACAGGCTACCTTCAGAAGTTGTGAACAGTTCTTCTGTGGATCTGTTCAAGAAAAGGTTTGACAGAATCTTGCACACTATTTGAGGGTGTAGAAAATTTTCCCTGGCACCCGTTGCCATTGGTACCTCCTTGGTATGGGCCGCAAGGCCTTTTGAGGTACTTCTTTTCCTTGTAACTCCTTGTAACTCTCTCTCTCTCTCTCTCTCTCTCTCTCTCTCTCTCTCGCCGCATAAACACCTTTCACGGCGGGAGACCCAAGTTGAAACGGCGACATTCAAAGAGTTGGCAGACACATACACATGACAGACATCCAATTACAGAAAACACGCTCACACACTTGCCTGCTTTGTTAATAGACTAGATAAGTATTTTGTAGAGATACATGATTTCCTAATGAACATAAACTAAAAAATAAAATGCGTGGCATGGATTAGGTGAGGTAAAGTTTCGTTTCTGCCACCCCTATTTCTTTTGTCTCTTCTTTCTCTTGAGTGGCTGGTGCATGTGAAGGTGAGGGCATGGTGTGAAAAATCTGCTTAACGTCCTCAATTCCTGTTTAAACCATTTTCCCGTAGAAGCATTTCATCACCTTGCCGTCGTGATGACTTTGCGCGTACATGAATGTAGACATGAATAGTTTGTTCAGTCCTTTTTGGGCTATCCTGGATTGGGCCATGGGGACTTCACTGGCCCGATACTCGGTAAATAGAGCTGTAAATATTTTGTATAACATTAAAACATATGTTCGAGGTTTCTGTGACGATACCAAGTAGATGATATACAATTAGCACAAATGTATTATTATGTTAGTTTATACAACCATGCTCCCTAGTCTACGATTTCTGTGTGCATTACGTAATTGTAGAGCTGGTTTATATATTATCCTCTTTCCTGTAAAATTTCCTTGGCTACTTTTCCATGGTCAAGGTATTTTCTTCAACCTTTTTCCGTACCCGCCTCTGGCGGGGAGGGAGCGGAGGGTGGGAAGAGAGCCTTCTGCTGTTCTTTCCACTTTTCTACTACATGCTAGAATAATTAAAAAATTCACTAGTTTAATAACAGAAACCTTCCCGAATAAATCGGAAGGTCTTTGTGGTTTCCTCTTGTCCTTGTAACGCCATGTAACTCTCTCTCTCTCTCTCTCTTATATATATATATATATATATATATATATATATATATATATATATATATGTATACGACAAAAGGTAAAAAGCTAAAAGGTTCCCATGTAAAAAGTTAAAGACTGGAACGTAATGAACTTCAAAGGCGAAAAAGCAACCAAATTTTACAGAAACGCACGAAAATGAGGTGTTTTTACGTCTAATGAATTAATGGATGAACGTTATACAGTATAATATAATACAAAAGCAAACTAAACTTTTTAAAGCTTAGTTTTAAATGTTATTTTTAATATCAAAATATTTGCAATATTCAGATCAGGAAAATTTTATTATGTTTCATGAAACAGAAATTCTTCGACACTCAACTCTCTCTCTCTCTCTCTCTCTCTCTCTCTCAGCTATATATATATATATATATAATTATATATATATATATAATATATATATATATATATATATACACACCTCATGTTATTATTTCAAAACATTTAGAGTATGCCGTTCCCTTCATTAATTCAGTCCTATCAACCATTCGCCCCACCCATTTATGAGCAAACCCAATGCCTCTGCGCTGTCTCCTCTCTATGCCGCCGATCCTCAAACTCATATAAACTCTTTAGTCCACCAACACAAGATTGGTCACACTCCAAACCAACTCATTGAGCAGTTATTTAGTAAAAAGGAAATCCACTCCTCCCAAGAAGAACCCTCATGGTACTTACGTTATTCCCTGTGAAACCTGTCCCCAAGTTTATGTTTGTGAAACATGTTTGTGAAACTGGCCGCATTTTACAAACCAGGATAGCCGAACACAAGCATGAAAACAGAAGTGGCATTGAAAACAATGCACTGTTCAAACATACTGTATAGGCTACCCACATTAAACGAACCAACTGATTGGAATTCCATCCCACGAATCTTCTAATCTCCACTTCTACAGAATAACTGAATCCACTCTTACTAAACACATTCCAAACTTTCAATCAATCAATTAGATTTTACTCCGTTGATAAAACTTTTAAAAATATTATATTCAATTCCAGCCGTCAAATGCGCAAATTGCCCTGCCAACGTCATTTCTTTGTATGCTATTATTATTATTATTACTATTATTATTATTATTATTATTATTATTATGCATTTTTCTGTTGCTTTAATTTTATTCCAAACCATGTACAAATCATATTTTTCTGTTTTAGTAGTCGTTACTCCCTTTAACATTTTGTTCACCCTTTCTGGTTCTTTTGCATTATCCTCCCAACACTAATTTTTTTATATAATGTTGGTTTGGTTTTGGTTATGGTACTTTATTTTCCTTCCATTATAAAAAAATTTGTGTTGGGATTAGGTTAGGTTAGGTTTGGTTAGGTTAGGTTAAAAACAGCCCGCCGCAGGCGTTAGCCGTAGTTAGCCGGCTTCAAGTTAGGTTAGGTTAGGTTAGCCTTTTCACGATTAAAAATTAAAAGTGTTTTGCTAACGTACTTTATTTTCCTTCCATTATAAAAAAAATTAGTGTTGGGAGGATAATGCAAAAGTACCTACTTTCTTTCTAAACTGTTTTGTTTGCTATAAATATCACCTCATCCACTAGAAAATTTCCTCCAACTTGTATTACCTAATTTATATATATGGAATCTTCTGAAACCAGAAATTTGCCCTGCATTGTAAACTTCAAGATAATTTGGTACTGATAGATAGATAGATAGTGTTTTGCGTCTCTGGCCTGATAATTATTTGGATATTGATGAATTTCTCAGTAAATTCTAATAGTTTAGTTCCATGTATAGAATTTTTTGTTGAAAACGAAAATAGAAAATGCGTATTATATCTGGATCTGAAATTCAGAGATGCGCAAACCAATTTAAATTTGAAGATTTGCGCAGACCTACTAATAATGACTCGTATATTCACTTTTTTCTGACCATCACCCATGATAAAATCTTTCTTTTATTCTCCTATTTCTTAGAGCAGGGGTCGGGGAACCGGGGTAAATTACCCCAAATGGGGTAAAAAGGAAAATCTCGTGGGTAATGAAGGCTCAATAAACATATAAATAAAATTGCACAAAAAAATATTATTATTTAATAAGCGAGGCTAATTATCAAAGTTATATTTTTTTCGAACAAATAATTTCAAGTCTAGGGGGTAATATCGTTGTACACAAATATATTTTGGGGTAATACCCAAAAAGTTCGCCGACCACTGTCTTAGAGCATTAAGAGCGTTAGCTCTGAAGTTTTAGATTCTGAGGTATGTAATATTATGAACATTGGCAATATATCCTGTTTCATTTTCAGAAAATTGTTTAAACAAAGCTATAAAAAGGTTATGTATTGCTGTAATTCACAAAGAGTTTGATCATAAACATAGTTTTAGCCTTCCTTCCGATGTAAACTTTAAACAGCTTTTTAAACCTTACTCAAAGTATTTGAACCAACGTCTTTTGTTTTTGTTATAAAAATACTATTAACGATTGGGTGTTTCTATTCTGTTGGATGTGACTTGGTGTATATATATATATATATATATATATATATATATATATATATATATTAGTGACGTAACGGATGTCAGATTTTACGCGTTCGCGGATGCGAATGTCTATAAAAAATGGATCACCTGAAGATCAGGGCCCCCAGCCTTCTTTAGTTACCTTTATAAGGCTAACTAACGAAAATATCACGACCTAACCTAACCACTCGTCAAGGGCGTACAGTTGACCTAACGATTGGTTAGGTTAGGTCGTGATATTTTGTTAGTTGGCCTTATAAGGCTAACTAAAGAAAGCTGGGGGCCCTGATCTTCAGGTGATCCAAAAAAATTATAGATTTTCGGAATCACCTGAAGATCAAAACCCCCATGTATTCTTGTTTTATGCTTTACAGTACCAAATATAATAATAAATTAAATTGAATACCCGGTTAGGTCAACTGTACACCCTTGACGATTGGTTAGGTTAAGTCGTGATATTTTCGTTAGTTTTAACGAAGATATCATTTGGTAATTGAGGCTGGGGGCCCTGATCTTCAGGTGATCCGATTTTCGATTCTTCACATCATTAACATAATAAGGAACTTTATAAGGAACTACAACATTGATCAATTCACAGAAATAAACCCATAGAGCTAACCAATTAGGCTATGTACAATGTAGAGTGTACACTGTACACTATATTTGTAATTACCAATAATAGTGATGCTATGGTATACTCTTTCAATCTAGTATTTACGAGTTTTAGCCACACTGATAACACTGCCCAACAAAAAAACAATGTTTTGCTGGTGATTTAATTCTAAGACCTGTTTCTGGATAATATTGATGTGCTGATTTCAAAAATCACCTTAGATTTTGTCCATCACATCAGGTTTTCGTGCAATGTGCAATGCAATATGTCTATTTTGGGTGATCCATGAAGGGCACTTATCAAAATTGATGATTTTTGAGACCTGTTAACAGCTGTTTTGCTGTTAAAATTTTATCTGTGGAATACGCAGATCTGTGCATTAAATCTAAAGGTAATGTACAACATATTAAAATCTTTGGTATCTGTGATTTCCCCAGGTGTGAGCGTGACGTCATGATCATAGATTCATTTTTTGCTTATTTAAACACTTTTAATCACTTTATATGTCAATATTACCATTGTATATTAAAGTTCACTCCCTGCACAATTGTTTACTTTTCCATGCTGATTCTGAGTATGTAAAAACTTATTTTTTGAAAAGAAAAAAAATTGGGCATAACCCTGCCAAAATGCGATATCTCCGTATTTGATTGCTCGAAAACCTGACGTGATAGGCAAAAACTAAGGTGATTTTTGAAATTAGCACACCAAAGTTACCTAAAAACAGGTGTTAGAATTAAATCAGCAAAATTGGTGTTGGGCAGTGTAATTATTGTAGTGTGTTACCAGGATGCGAGACGGGGACCAAACTCGGAATGCGTCTCATCAACCACTCCCCCAACCTCCGTTCTTTAATGAAGTGGTTAAAAGTTTGTAATTTACCATTTTCGGCGTGTAAGTTTAACATCGTTCACATTTCTTGTCACGCACTTTCCAGTTTGTTAATCTCTATATTTGAAATTGAAAATTAGAAGATTCTTTGGATCACCTGAAGCTCAGGGCCCCCCAGTCTTCGTTAGTCAGCCTTATAAGGATAACTAACGAAAATATCGCGACTTAACATAACCAATCGTCAAGGCGTACAGTTGACCTAACGATTGGTTAGGTTAAGTCATGATATTTTCGTTAGTTATCCTTATAAGGCTAACTAACGAAGGCTGGGGGCCCTGATCTTCAGGTGATCCGATTCTTTTCTGCTTTGTCACCTTTTAGTCTATTTCTCTTTTCATCATATACTCGTATTACACCCACGCCACTAAATAACTGTTCACTGGGTACACTTGATGGAGGACAGGCAAGGTAAGTTATAGCTAATTTACTCAAAACACGACAACCTTTATTTTTCTCTTTCCACCAAGGCAAACAGTCCTCTTCTCGTCCGAGTCTTTTCTCCTTGTGGTACTCCTCAATCATTTCTCTTGAACATTTAGTTACTTCTACTTCATTTTCATCATCGCTACTAGAAGCTAAGAGTACGTTCACTCTGCGTTCAAAACGTGGAACATCAGTCAGTGTTATCATACGTTTGAGAATGAAATGAATATTGCAGACATAGAAACGTTAATGTTATAACATCCGCAAACATCCGCATTGCAAAGTGCTGATGCTGATGCGAATGCGGATGTCACATACATTACTTACCTTACAACCTTACAAAGGTTCCGCGCGATGATTCCCGAGTTTGCCTGGTGAAGTAGTGAGTTGGTTTCTTGTGCTCTCCACCTCACATAGCAAGGTACGCCCGGCTCATCGGGGATTGTTCTGAGCCAGGCGTCTAATCTTCTTTTGAAGATGTCCACTGCAACTCCCTTCGTGTTTCTTAGGTCTTTGGGCAGCTGATTAAACAGTTTTGGTCCTCTCACAACAAAACTATTTTCTTTCAGGGTTAAGGATGTTCCCTGTCTCGCCTTTAATTTGGGAATATGACACAGTCTATCTTTTCTACTTTCCACCGTTGTTTGGGAAGTTATAGGGTTCAGAGTAAAATTTGGGACTAGTTTCTCCATTATTTTCCAAATGTAAATAATGGTGTATCTCTCTCTTCTCCTTTCCAGTGAATATAGGCCTAGTTCGCGTAACCTTTCCCAGTAATTTAATTCTTTGCACCCGTTGATCTTGGTTGTGAAGCTTCTCTGAATCCCTTCTAGCTGTCTAATGTCTTATTTTTTATATGGGGATGTCAGGACCGAACAGTATTCCAATTTGGGTATGATCAGGGTTTTCAGTAGAGGAATCATTACATTCCTATCCCTTCGTTTAAAGGTTCTCAATATCTGCCCAGTAATTTTCTTTGCTCTGTTTACTGCTATCTTATTTTGTGTTTCAAATTTCGCATCATCAGTCATTACAACCCCTAAATCTTTTGCTCTAGAATTTCTCTGAATTTCCTGTCCATTTGGGGTATAATATTCCATGGATTTTAGGTCTTTTCTTTTTCCGTACCGTAACAGCTGAAATTTCTCAGTGTTAAACTTCACTAATATATATATATATATATATATAAATAAAACAAACTGGTAAAGCTTTAAATGTCAGCGTAAAATAGCATAAATATGCTTGTAGAATTGTAATGCATTGTTCAACCATACGTATAGAAATAGTCGTCGTAGTATTAATTGAAAAGATTAAACATTTCTAATAAAAATTAAAGACAATTGAAAAGAAAAGCTTAGAATATTTATTCGCATACTTTGTAAATAACAAAAAAAATAATTCAGAAATATATAAAATGGGGCATATCTCGTTACAATAAATAGTACTTGTTAATTCCTCTTATCTCTTTTATTCTTTTATCTCTTTATCTTATATTATATATATATATATATATATATATATATATATATATATATATATATATATATATATATATACAGTGTATATATGATGCAAACCTTGTGGGTTTGCATCATTCATTCATTCATTTCACGTGTTTAATTGTGAAATTCATCCCATATATATATATATATATATATATATATATATATAATTCAGAGATGGGAAATCGGATCGGATTCGAATCGATAATCGGAATTAATCGATATTTTTTGAGAAATCTGAATCGAAAAAAAATTCGAATCGAAAAACGGGCGCGGATCTGAATCGAAATTTTGATCCGAATCGAAAAGAAACGATGAATCCGAATTCGAATTCAAATCGATAAAAAATATGGATCCGGATTTCAAAAATTTGGTTATAACTTATAATAACTTATAAGGCTTATTAACGTTTCCGGTTTCACCACAGGTAAAGACTGACCTTTCCGAGAATCTGTTTGCTCGGACAAAAATCATACTAATCCTATACTCCATCCATTAAGGTGCTAATCCTAATCCTTAAATTTTGGTATTGTCCGAGAGTGACAATTTCACACGCTCCTCAAAGAAATAACCTTTTGCCTTCGAACATTGAAAATATCTTAGTTGTCAGGGCTAATTTTAATTTGTAAATTTGTATCTATACAGTGGATATATTTCTTAAAGTATTATTATCATATTTTAATTTTTATGTATGCTATAATTAATATTTCTTGTATATATGAGCCTTAATTGTTTAATAAATTAGCTTATATGAATGATTTTTTTTTGCACCTTATTAAGAGTAAATCTAAAGTTATTACTTAGGTCGTTAATAGACTGAGAATTATCTGTATTATTTATTAAAAATGAAACTTATTAATAATAGCCACCCTTGACTAAAACAACGATGATAGGTATAATTTTATTAAATGAACTCATAAAAATCAAGAAAAATTAGGCCTGGATCCGAATCGGATTCGAATCGGATCGAAATCGAAAAGAAATAATCCGAATCGGAAAAAAATTCGAATCGATAAAAACCGAAAAATTTGAATCCGAATTCGAATCTATATTTCTAATTGCGTGAAAATCGGATTCGAATTTGAATCCAAAAAGATTTCGATTTCCCATCCCTCATATATATATATATATATATATATATATATATATATATATATATATATATATATACAGGGTGGGCCGTAAGTTTCCATACATAGGAAAAATTAAACGTTTGTTTTTATGTTTCAGATACCTTAAGAATATGCGTTTGACGTAAGATCTTGTTTACTGATGAAGCAAATTTTTACGTCAATGGAGAGGTTAATCGGCAAAACATACGTTATTGGAGTAATGCTAACCCTAACTGGCTGAGTCCGACGAAGATGCAAGGTGCCGGTAAAGTGATGGTGTGGGCCGGGATATGGGGTGACAGAATTATTGGACCAATTTTTGCCAGTGGAAATCTTAATGCCGAAAGGTATCTTAACATGTTGCAAGAAGAGATTTTCCCATCCCTGCTAAACGAGGAAGGTAACTTCCCAGTTTACTTCCAGCAAGATGGAGCTCCACCTCATTATGGTCTTCACGTGCGTCGGTATTTGGATCAGCAGTAGTTTCCGGATGCTTGGATTGGTCGGCGTGGTCCTGTGGAGTGGCCTCCAGATCCCCAGATCTCACCCCCTTGATTTCTATCTTTGGGGCACTTGAAGGCCATGGTGTATCAGGAAAAGATACGAGACATAAATCATCTAAAGGAACGTATCACCAACGCCATTACAAGCATAACGTCAACTGTGCTAATGCGTGTTCATCAACAGTGGGGAACACGTATTGAAATGTGTTTTCAAAACAATGCAACCATGTAGAGCATATTATATAAATAAAAATGGTTGTCCATAAAAAAATGTTTATTTTTCCTATGTATGGAAACTTACGGCCCACCCTGTGTATATATAATATAATATATATATATGTTAAAATGGGATTTTCCTGTGAAAGATCGTTTGCATATTCAAAGTTGGTAATTCCCCTTTTAAAGTACCATCGCTCCTTATGATTTATCTCTATGAAAAGCCGTAACATCCTCGCACGACACAGCGCCGAGAGAGAGAGAGAGAGAGAGAGAGAGAGAGAGAGAGAGAGAACGAGCTATTTCACGTTTACCCGAATAAAACTTTGTAGATATTATTAACCTCTAATTATGCCAAATCCTTAACCTTTTCGGAAGGTGACGTTACCACTTGAGAAGATAAAGTAACTGGGAAGTGATACGAATCTACCACCCGGAAAACCGGATCGCGACACCCTGACACAATTAACTCTTGGTATGAAAACAAACAAATTACAAAAACACACTACAAAGTGGCCACAAAGTCCCTTTGTAGTGAAATTACAGCATATTTGTATGTTGCCGGTGTTTTTCATGCAAAGGGACTATGTGGCCACCCTGTAGAGAGACTAAAGAGCATATCATACATAAACCAACTATAACGAGAGAAATAATATTTAACTTATTATATCTATATATAATTATGTGCAAGCATCTACAGTAAATTTGTGGGTCACATGATTATCAGCTGTTTTTGTGGGGACTGAGAAGCAGCATAAAATTTGTGTGCTGAAAACTAGATATGACTACAACAAATTTCAGATTATGTACAAGTAAGGTTAAAGACAACAACAACAACAACAACAACAACAATTAGCTGGTGGTACGTATAAAAAAAGAAGGTTGTTTACAATAATAAGTCGTTGAGTGCGTACTTTGTTTGTCTCAGAAAGGTTTTGAGTTTCTCTGAGGCAAACAATCCACTGTAACCAAATTAAAATGGACTTAAAAAAAATTCGATAGCGCCGTTATTCAATCCTTATTATGCGAATTGGATAGTCATGTCTACTTGAAAATATGAAGTAATCAATATATATGAAAATAATATTGCTTGCAGCTACCACTAAAATTACTACTGTGGTCGTTTCATCACTTTGCTGTCTTTACGTATGTAGCTGCTTCTAATTACCAAATACTTAACATTATTAATTGGGTAGTTATGATACTAATCGTTATTTATTTGTTCTATATGAGAATTGTTGGTGAAATATTATTCAGCAATCATTGTTAATATATATATATAATATATATATATATATATTATATATATATATATATATTATATATATATATATATATAATCAATGTGGCTGGTCTTAGGGTTGCAATTCATAAATATCTTTCAATATTAATTAATATTCGTATGCGCAACGTATTCTGTCAATAAGGATGTCCCTATCCTTATCCTTATCAAAATGATTTGAATAAGAAGGAGTTATATTTAAGTCTTAATAAATCCTTCTAAATTTCTAAGCATTCATCGTGGATAACCATGACGTCAGCGTTATCAAAATTATAAATTACAGCACAATCCTTTTCCAAATTGGTTCAGATGAACGAAGAAGACAGTAATAATGCAGTTAATGGAGGTCTTCTGTATTGTTCTAATTAATCCGCGTTTATCCTGAGTAATAGTGTTAGGTTGAATTCATCATGTGATGATAAGTTAGTGCCTGTAATACAGGGTGTCTCAAAAGTCCCTGTATATATATGTATATATATATATATATATATATATATATATATATATATATATATATATATTATATATATTTTATGTTACTTTATGTGAGTTCGAACGACGGTTCAGGATCGACCTGTGGGCGACTTCTCTGCAGCATTCCGCAGAATAATACTTATATTTCAGAGAATATATATATATATATATACTATCTACCAACCAATTTCTTTATTGTGTGGAAGGATGACCAGCTGGGTTTTCTTGCGCGCCGACTGCCATCACCGGGTCTTTATCCCGAGGCCGATGAATTCGTAGTCAGCGACCAAGACGACCGACCGAGGCCCATATATATATATATATATATATATATATATATATATATTCAGACAATGACAGTCAAAACCAATGACAGTTTGTGTAGAAACATTAACAACGATACAAATAAATTCACAGGCATTAAAATCCTGTATAATATTCACTGTATTTTCAAATTAAATTTGGCAGTTTAAACACAAATAAACCGTGAACGAAGGTTTTTACGTCTCAACAAAACAGATATTCTTTCATATAAAAACCAAAGAAGCTAAAAGAAGGTTATTTGATCTCGAAGAATTTAAACTTCGTCTTGTTAAACTTTATGAGCAGCCTTTCAATTCATGACGCGCATATCAACAAGGCGTGAGGCACTAAGGGCTTTTAAGACCCCGAATTCTCCGTTTGTTTCTATGCAAGCGAAAGTGAACGTATAAATAGTTTGATCTGGTTTTAGTTTTTAAAGAATAAATTCTTAATTATGTTTAATTACGAAGTGAATTGCGTTTTCCTTACCTACTCTGTACCACATGATATTTATAATTATTTTTACAAGCCCTTTATATGGGGTGTGCACACACACACACACACACACATACATATATATATATATATATATATATATATATATATATATATATATATATATATATATATACTACAATGCCTTCTGCATCTTACGCAGCAAAAGCCCCGAAAACACAACCTAGGGGGGACTAGGAAGGGCGGGTATGTCACTGAAACCTTCTCCGTTTCTCCTTTAAAGTGTATACTAAATTCGGTGCAGATTACCCTAGCCGTTTAGGTATGTATCAACCCAAGCGCGTTAGAAATCGTGGTAGGCCGAAGTGGTGGACTAGGGAAGTAGGCGAGTTCATAAACGAGCGTAATAGAGCGTATAGACTTAACAAGCGCAATGGCCAGGTAGCTAACTTTAATAGATATATCGAGCTTAGACGTCAGGTTAAAAGATCAGTTAGGAATGCCAAGCGTAATTTAGAGATAGTTATAGCTGCGGATAGTAAACATAATCCAAAAAGTTTTTTGAATACGTAAATAATCGTAAGCCGGTAAAGGATAACATAGGCCCTCTATTGGATGTAAATGGCGCTTTGGCTTCTGACGCTCAGGCGATGGCGGGTATTTTCAATAACTTTTTTGCGACAGTTTTTACCATAGAGGACGTAAATATGTCCCCGACGTTGACGATATCGTTCCATTTAGTAGCGAGACTATTTTAGATGAAATAACTGTTTACGAGGCTGAGATTGCGCATTATATCGATAGGCTAAAAGTTAGCAAGGCTCCAGGCCCTGACGCTTTTTATCCTAGACATTTGAAAGATTTGAAAGACGTTATCGTAGGCCCCTTAGCGAAGATTTTTAATCAGTCACTCGAAACGGGGATTATTCCTGAAGACTTCAAATTAGCTAACGTCACGCCTATTTTTAAAAAAGGCGACCGCGCGGTAGCTAGCAATTATAGGCCCATTAGCTTAACGTCAATTGTCGGTAAACTTTTGGAATCCGTAGTTAGGGATCGTATTATCGATCACTTAGAAAGTAGGGGTTTGATTAATAGTAGTCAGCACGGGTTTCGACGCCATAGGTCTTGTTTAACAAATTTTTAGAATTTTATAACGAAATAGTGCGCGAATACGATAGGCATAGGGCAGCTGACGTTATTTATTTAGATTTTAAAAGGCGTTCGATACAGTTCCGCATAGGAGACTAATTGCGAAGGTTAAAGCGCACGGTATCCGCGGTCAGGTAGCTAACTGGTTAGAAGAATGGCTTCGTGCTAGGAGGCAGAGGGTCGTAGTTAATGGTAGTGAATCGGGGTGGTTAGAGGTAGGTAGTGGTGTCCCACAGGGTTCAGTGTTAGGCCCATTGTTATTCGTAATTTACATTAACGACATAGATGTAGGATTGATTAGTAACGTGTCAAAATTCGCGGACGATACTAAAATAGGCGGTAAGGTTGTTAACGAGGACGATAGAAATAGGATCCAAGACGATGTAGATAGGATTATGGAGTGGACGGATAAGTGGCAGATGCAATTTAACGTAGATAAATGTAAAGTTTTGCATATAGGTTCTCGCAACAATAATTACGTGTACACGATGGATGATAGGGATTTAGCGAGCGTTGACGAGGAAGTAGATTTAGGCGTACGCGTAACTAAAGATTTAAAGGTTAGGAACCAGTGCCTGGAGTCTTGCGCAAAAGCTAATAGGATGTTAGGCTTCATAGCGCGTAATTTCGAATTTAAATCGAAGGATATTATATTGCCCCTTTACAAGTCCCTAGTCAGGCCTCATTTGGAATATGCCGTTCAGTTTTGGTGCCCGTACTTGCGTGAGGATATTGATAGGTTAGAAAGGGTTCAGCGTCGTGCCACGAAACTTATTCCGGCATTGCGCATAAGCCTTATGAAGATAGGATTAAAGTGTTAGACTTGTATTCACTCGAAACTAGGAGATTAAGGGGGGAGCTTATTGAAGTTTTCAAAATCGTTAATAACATCGATAACGTAAATTTTGACAAATTGTTCACTTTCGATAATAGTAATACTCGCAATAACGGATTCAAGTTGCGTGGCAGACGTTTCATTACTAATATCGCTAAAAACTTCTTTACTTTAAAGTATTGATAAATGGAATAATCTTCCCGCGTCAGTCGTTCATTCTACCAGCGTTAATGTGTTTAAGAACCGTCTTGACAGACATTTTAAAAATATTAACGTTGTTTAAAATTAAAAAAGAAAGTTAACAACAGGAGCTCTGGTGGTGGTGCTCGAGGATGAGTCTGTTGACGATGAATGCCAGCTTGTGACATGCCAGCGTGTGATGCCAGCAATAAAAAAATAAAAAAAAAAAAATTAGACTAACACGAATGTAGATGTAGCTCATAGCGTAAACTAACCCACTTTTTGTTTAACTTTACCTACTTTTTTTTTTTCTTATCCTCCTTACTTTGCATGTCTCTAACTCTTTTCTTGCATGTTTGTAGTTTGCATGGTATGACAGTGAGTTAAGACTGTGTTTGCATGGTTTGTAAGCGTTCTTATTTTACTTCTTTTCATCTTTCACCCCTCTCCTATATTCTCCGACTATTTTTCTGACTTGTCGGCAGTGGCCGGCGGATGATGATGGTGAGACTTTTTCCCTCTTTTTCTGAATGAATGTTAACCCACGAATGATAGGTGTTGCTCCTTACTTAACCCCTTATTCTCCTCTCTTCTCTTAACCCCCTACTCTCTCCTTTCTCTCGGGCTAGCCTTAGAGTGGATCTTAGGGTCTTTGTTAGCCTTAGCTTCTGTAGATCTTCTGTAGATCATCATCATCATCAATAAAAAAAAATAAATAAAAAAATAAAAAAAATAAAAAATAAAAAAAAATTAGACTAACACGAACGTTGATGTAGCTCGTAGCGTAAACTGACCCACTTTTTGTTTAACTTTACCTACTTGCATGTCTGTAATCACCCCTTTCCTATTCTCGTCGACTATTTTTCAGACTTGTCGGCAGTGGCCGGCGGATGATGATGGTGCGTCTTTTTTCTCTTTTTCTGAATGAATCTTAACCCAAGAGTGATAGGTGTTGCTACTTAACCCCTTACTCTCTTCTCTTAACCCCCTTCTCTTTCCTTTCTCTCGGGCTAACCTTAGAGTGGATCTTAGGGTCTTTGTTAGCCTTAGCTTCTGTAGATCCTGTAGATCATCATCCCCTATATATATATATATTATATGCAGAAAGGAGAGACCAAGGGAGAGCGCCGAAAAAATGTTCCCACTCCCAATAGAAGAAGGAGAAGGAAAGAGCCGAAATCACTGTTCAATTTAATTTTGAAAAGATTGTGTAGTGTGTAAGATGCGTGTATGTGTAGTGAGGAATAGAAGAACTATGTGTTTGAGAACATGCTGGACTGATCACAGGGTAGATGAGACACGGAAAAAGATCAGCTAAAGACGACAGTGACATGAGAAACGTGAGTTCCAGCGCTCCCGATCTTCTGCGTAACGTCCCACCCCCAGAGTATTTCCCTGGTCGATTGCTGTTTGCAATCTCCTTATATATATATATATATATATATATATTTAGTAGTATGGGCGCAAAAGGAGAGAGTGCAATACAATTGCAAATGTTGATCAATGCTGCATAAGGTTATGTAACAAGGGGATGTTGCAAGATGTTATGTAACAAGGGGAGGGGAATGTTGCAAGAGCAACAAGGGGTTATGCAACTTGGGGGCGGAGTTATTCCCCAAGAGAAAGAGAGAGGAGAAGGAGAGAGAGGAAGAAAGGTGTTCGCCTGGCAAGAGCCAAGCGCATATTAAGACTTCAGTGGAGCGGCTGTTGTCTTAATATGTTCCTAATCAGCCAGTTGGCTTATCTGGCTGAGCTGTCAGATTGCGCTATTTATTTAATTAAAGCATATATTCAGGCTTAATCCGCCAGTTGGCTTAACCAGCCAGTTGACTTAGAAGGCGTAAATTGCTTGTTCAGGTGTACATTATTGAGGCTGAGTTGCCAGATTGCGCTATCTAGATATTTTTGACAGTTGGCTAAGAAATCCGTCAGCCGGTTTAGACGGCAGCCATTTGATATAATTAAATGTCGTGTACAACCAAAAGAATTAAATAAAACACCATTACATCATCCTGTTTATTTAGACGAATTAATGGATTCAATTTCACGAAATATATAGAAAACAAATATACCATGGTGTATATATATAATAAAAAATAATAATAGCATAAGAAATACGAACGATGAATATATAATCAAAATAAATATACAATCAAATGATGGAATATATATTATCAAAAAATAATAATAGCATAAGAAATACGAACGAGGAATATATATATTAGTGGTGGACCGGATATCCACATCATTTTTAACATCCGCACTTCTTACTGCGGATGTTATACGGATATTACCTCTAATAAATTATACAATTTACAATTAAATTAGCTTATAAAGTAGCTTATAAGGCCCAATCATGCACAGTGCATGTACAGTATTAATTAGTAATGAACAAACAAATATATAAACCTCAAAATATAAATACCTGGTAACACAGAAAATTGAATGAAACTTGTTTCATTGAATTTTCTGTGGCTGAAACTCTTGAGAAAGTTATTATTTTTATCATAATGAAAACATCAATGTTAATTTTAATTCTTATGCATTGCCTGCTATAATAGTAATATCACGAAATTTGAAAAATTGTCATATATTCATAATTCTATATTTTATTGATAGATTAACTAATATCCGCATCCGCATCCGTGGATATTGAAATTAAAAATCCGCATCCGCAGATGTTGAAAAATGACATGCGGTCCACCACTAATATATATATATATATTATATATATAATATATATAATAAAACTATACAAAACGATGTAGTATAACCATCAATATATTAGTACAGGAAAAATATATAGACTATATATACACAGGTGTATTAAATAATTAAATATATTGAAAATAATAAAATAAAAATAATAATATACAAAACGAAGGAGTATAATCAGTTCCATATTAGTACAGGAAAAAAAATATATATACACACAATTATATTAAATAAGTAAATATATTGAAAATAAATATACATCAAAATATTTTGTTCTATGGCGCAAAACACTAAACTCACACGTAATCGAGTCTACATTCACATCATTATTGCCTTGCACTACAGGGTAAATCCGTCCAAGCAATACTTCACCGCTCAAGGTGTGCGGTCGCCTATATTTGATATAAATGGCCTTCATATCGTTCAATACTATTTTTGTGCCCACTTTACATTCGGTTGGCAAGTTATCTTTAAACACGGCTAGAATACAATCAAACACGCACAAAGAGGTCGTCGTTAGCCACAACATCATTATTAAATACAAGTTTATAAACACTCCTTTTCAGTCGAGGTATTTTTCTTACCGTACCGAGCTTTTCAATCGTGAACTCTTCTTCAGTCTGCATAGCGGCAATTGAAATAATCTTCCAAGTCGTAACGACAGTTACTCACTATATAGAGGTACAGCTCTTCAGGGTGAACAGTGTAGGCAAGCTCTGCCCTGTACCGCTTAAGTGTTTTGTACCAAAGTTCGGGATATTTCGAAGAATCTAAACCTTTTAAATATGCATCCAGCTCTAGACCATTCTCGCCTTGTTCATTCCTACACTCGATAAATCGGCGAGCAGAGCGGTGTATGCGTATTCTAGAACCGTGCCAAAATAAATCATATCCGTAACACGAGCGTCTGATATGGGCTTCAGCTTGCGGAATCCTACGATTTCAAACATTCTGTCGAGGATGAAACGTTTTCGCATAGGGACAAGACAAGAACGTTATTATCAAATGCATTCTTCCACATTAGACGTACATCAATGCACGGCTGATCGTTATTTATACACAACGTGCAAACAACGGCATATGAGGGGGCATCACTAATCTGCTCTCTTGTACCTACATCTGCAGGTACTTTATAACGGTCCTCTCCCTACTTCTTAACTATCACGAAGACTCTATTCATCTCCTCAGTACTTAAATAAATAACATTACGTTTACCAGAGTTTGCTTGCCTACAAGTCGTTTCAAGTACATAGTTAATGGCACCGGTTTCGCGCCTGAACACGCAAAGGAAGTTCCATCGTATTCGCACGTCCAGTCGGTTCAAGCTCTGAGATAACTATGAGCCACAGGTGGGCAGATCGGCTCGACGGGCGGAGTGAGTCACGCCGATGAAACGTGTCCGGGTTTGTTCGAACTCGTGTGTTTCGGGGGGAGGGATGTACACGGGTGGGCGGCTCGCTGGGGGGAGCGAGTCACACCATAAACTGCTGAAGCGTGTACGGGTTTGTTCGAATACTTGTGCCCCATTATACTGGGCAAACAGAATTTTCCGCTACATGAAGCAATACCGGTTTTAGTGTTTTATCACTCACCAGACGTTCATTCCCACAAACTAAACATCTTCACAATCCGGTGCACTATTTGAGAGAAACATATGCCCATATTTATCCTTTATGCTTAACAAGCGATACTCGTCTCTAAAGTCTGTTAAAAACTCACACAGGCCATTAGCCACACCTTCACTACAAACCTCGTCATGATATATATATTAATATAGTGGTAAAAGTACTTAAGATTCTCCATGATGACAAGATTTATATTCTCAACCGTAGGGTACGAGTAGTCGATATGATGTAACATGATATAATATCGCTTGTTACACCACTCATCAACAAGACTCACTATCCATAACCGTTGCTTATCTTCTGAACGTGTTGTTTCTTCTACTTCGCGGTATATGTGAGCTTTTATAAAGGTTACGTCTACAACATACTTCAATACATTGCTTGTACTACGAAATCCTACAATGCCCTCGCCAAAATACCCTTAGAGTATTTGAACATCTTGGTCCTTCGCACGGTTCAATGTAGCCGTAAAAGTATCAAAGGAGGGAGGAATAGGGAGTTTTTCAGTATCCACCACATCTTGGCACTTTGCCGAATACCACTTCATAAACGTTGAACACGCAATATTAAATGTAGCCATTACTATTTTTCGTCTACGCGGGAGAATACACGTCTGAGCTCAAGAGTATGCAGAGGTCAACTGAGTACGCAGGGATAGAGATATGCTCAGGTAGTGGCAGGAGTCACGTGACCGATCTTACAGTGGGCGGAACTTAGCTTTTTTCTGTACACACACACACACACACACACACACACACACACACACACACGCAAAGGAGAAAATGAAACCTTAATTGAAGCAAGTATACGTGATAAATAAACATATCGTTAACAATACACATATATATATAAATACAACCAAGGATTAAGGTAGCCAAAGGGTACGGTATCATAAGTACCAGGCACCTGGTAACGCTTCCTATAGGTGTTACGGCATACCTTCGTGCCCCTAAGTTCCTTCACACACGCCTGTTTCTACGCCCGAAAATTGTGCATCCCCACAGTCAGTTAGGGTGGCTGGTCGCCTTCATCTTCCAAGCACACTAGATCCTTCAACGAGTCAAAGTTAACGATCTCCAGAGTTCAACGTACCATAAAGGAACGCATGCATCGCTATTTTACGCATAAAAACACATACAGATACTATAAAAAAGTTCTCTGTTCATTGGCGTCGTCATACAACTGTTCACACCACCGTACGATTGGCACAACACCTAACGAAGTTTTAGAAAGAGGCACGCGTCCAGAGGTGAGAATAGATGGAGCACCGCCACCACACTCTACACATTTCAAAATCAACGATTATGTAAGGCTATCACGTTCTGGAAATAGATTCGCGAAGGGATTTGAGCAAGGATGAACACGTGAGATTTTTAAAGTTAGTGCTATGAGACCTAAAGACGAGACAATGATGTATTACGTTGATGATTTGAATGGGGAAGAGATCGCTGGAGGCTTTTACCGCGAGGAGTTGCAGAAAGTGACACTTAATTTAGGAAAAAGTGTGTTTAAAATTGAAAAAATTTTAGGCAGCAAAATTTCAGGAAAGAGAAAAATGTACCTGGTGAAATGGCTGGGTTACCCAGAAAGCTTCAACACCTATATAAAAGCTGCCGTAATAATGAAGCTTAAATAGTATGCAACATAGCGCCTAGCCACTTCTATGTCACACTCCCGTCCTCCTCTTCTCTGTCTGTACATCCTAACAACACTCTCGCCAACTTTTTGACAGAACTCCACGGACCCATTGAATTGGAGCGTGATTCGTATGAGGTGGGTTTATGTGAACTCCAGTTAGTCACCAAATTTTTACTCTTGAAAATGAGCAAATCATATTTCTGATCCTTAGAAGAATCGATGAATGCGAAAAATTAGACATAACCTTAGACAATACTATGCGATCAGTCCTGTTCGGTAAGGTCCACTACTACAGTACAAATGTATCGCTAGGAATCGGCCATTATGGCACAGCCATGGACATTGTGATGGGGTTAAACAAGAATCTTGAAAAGTTGTACCTGACAAACGATTTATTTTTTGAAGTCGTAAACATAGACACGCCTGCATGCACAGTGAAGTTAAAATCAACGCTTAGTAGAAATATTAAAGATAAAGAGCTGTTCACAATTGTGGCTGAGGGCCGATATAGCGCAGCTCTCCAAAGAGATACCTTTCACGAGGCACAACATGACTTGTCCAGCTTAATGTATCAGTTGAAGATGGAGAAATTGGGTGAAAGCTCTCAATCCCCAGAAATGTGCTATATTTACAGTAATATCGTGGGGCATCAATTTGTTGGGGACACCAGGCGCGCCTGCTGCGCATTGCACACATCCCCAATCATCGAGGGAAAAGTTTGAGCATTACATATGACAAGCCCCATTATGTGAATGTTGCGAGTAATCTATTAACTAACATCTCGATATATATAAGAACGATTCAGAAAAAAAATTTCCCATTCGGTGATGGGAACTTAACAGTGAAGCTACACTTTCGTCAGTTATAATGACCCGAAGGCCATTCACAGTCTATCGAGGGATGAGATATCAGCGTGAGAGTGGGCTTGGATCCATTTTTTCAACCATACTACGCACCGCTGTCCCACTGTTGAAGAGGGGGCTAGATATCAGGGAGGAAGGCATTACAATCAGGTTTTAACGCGGCAGAAGACATAATGGGTGGAACTAAACCTAAAGAAGCTCTAAAAAACCATTTAAAATGTACACGGGACGAAATCATCAAAGATGCAAAGAGAAAATTGCGTGTTGGCGGAAAGAAGAGAGCTGCCAGGAAGAAGGGGTTACCATTACGTGGCGCTAAACATAAAAGGAAATAAAAAAGAAGTGCTCTAAGCGTATGAACTTATGAAACCTATGGCTGATCATTTTTTTTAACTGATATAAGCTGAGGACACTATCACGAATCATAGGCTGAGTAATAGTTGCCGAGAGAGGTGGTACTATTTCTGACTCGTCATGGCGAGTTTCATCCATCCGTGTAGTTCACAATGCTGTAAATCGGAACTGTCCCTCTTTGATATGCCCCCTACTCAGGTCTCTATTGAGCACAGTGACTTTATTACAATTAACCCATTAAACACAATTAGTTCGCCCAGTGCCCCTATAGAATTCGTGATACCCAGCTCAGGCCCTCTTTTTGACCCGAGCTGCATGCACATGTACGCTAAACTGCGTATAGCCCATTCAGATGGAACGGACTGCGATGATAGTTACTCTGCATACCCTGAAACCAACTTTCTACATTCCATATTCAGCCAGTGTGAGGTGTATTTAAATCAGGTTAACATCTCGGCAGGAACGGGGTATTATCACCTACGAGCCTATCTGGAAAATGTCCTCAACTTTTCAAAAGAAGCGAAGGACACCTTTCCAACCGCCGAGGGCTATTACCAGACTAAAGATGAAAGTGGTATAAAGGATAAATTTAAAAATTCTAATAAAAAGATATACGAGTGTTTTGGACGCCTGCATACATACAGACTTCACATTCCAGGGGAAACTGCTTATGAACGGCATCGATCTGAAACTAAAGCTCAACCGCACGAGTCCTGAGATCTGAATAAATCTGGGGTCTGATCAAAAAGAGGGCGCGAAACCCGTTGTGATTCACATAATGGAGACGTATTTGCGTGTACGCCGAGTGAAACTAAGTTCACCAAAACAAATAGAAATTGAGAAAGACTTAATACACGCCACAGTAAAATACTCAATTAACAGGGTACAGATCAAACTATACACGGTGCCCGCCGGGTTGGCCTCGAAGCAACTAGAAAACGTGGCCCTTGGAGTTCTACCTAAAAGGATATTGGAATGCAGGACCACGCCTCGACGAATGGAAAATATAAAAAAGTGCCTTTAAATTCGAGAATTTCAGCCTTAAAAATATAACTATACGTAAATGGCATCGCTTTGGGAGGGACTATGATTACGGGCTACTAATCAGACGCTGTGTTCCCGCTCTGCTCGAGAGCTTATAGTAGTCTGGCTCATAATGCAGGTGCATGTGACGAGCTTGGGTTTGGCGTAAATTTAACATTTATTCATTTGATATTACTCCTGACTTGTCTGCTAGTATAAAGACGCACTTAAGTCCACAACAGAGTGGGAATATCTCAGTTAAGTTGGAATTTGCCAAGCCTGTAGACGCGCCTATTAGTGTACTCGTGTACCTCGAACCACACGCACTAATAGAAGTTGACAGTTTCAGGAACATGGTCACAGACTTTTAAAATGGACGCGAATACACTCCAGAGAGTAATGAAAAGTGACCGAATCACACGCTCCAAATTTGTCGGCGTGTTTGCGAAGAATGAAATATTGAAATTGCTAACTAGAGAAATGGTACAGGATTATCGTGAACACCGACATTGTGGGGGGGGGGGAGGGGATTCATTGGTTTGCAATCTATTTTAAAAATAGGGAAAGACTGTACTATTTTGATTCACTCGGCACTCAGCCCTGAAATGATCTTGTTATAGTAAAATTAATCGAGCATATACATGTACCTGAGATTGTATGGAACCCGTATCGCTTTCAAGGATATTATAGTAACACGTGCGGCATGTATTGCATTTCATTTCTCATGCACGTGTCACGTGGGGAGAGATTTATACATTTTTTTAAATTTTTCGATTTGTGCGACACTGAAATGAATGATAAAACGGTATGCAGACAGATAAAAAAAAGGTTCCCATATGTTAGCACCCGCTGTATTGTGTAAAGGTGTATATCTATATTGTGTAAAGGCCTATTTGTCGCCATTAAGACTTATTTAATGGACACTGGTTCCGCTTTGTACATGTTTTCTACCATCTAATAAATTAAATGAAAATACAATGTGCTTTGTTCTTAACCGCAAAAAAACACTTACATTAGTTCCTCGATGACCTGGCATTCGTTGGACCGGATGTGAGCCAATACCTCGACCTCTGTGTTCAGGTTGCTGGGTTGGTTGTGCGGTAAAGCATCCATATCATTTATTCTCCTTTCATCAAAACGAAAAGTAGCTATAACACGATCGAGTTCCGCATCGGTCCTTTAAGAAGTTAGCATGATTAGTTTATGCTGAATCAAATAAAGTTAAGTAAAATTAAACAAGTTTAATTAAAGAGATGCAATAAGGGAAAATCCCAATTAGGACGCCTGGCAAATTTAATCACAAAGCAGATATCCTGACAGGTTTCAAAAGTAAGAGTACTAAGACATCGTCTGCCGGCAACGGGTCTCGAGCCCGCAGACAATTCTTAAACGTTTTGGTAATTTTAAAAACCTATCTGTAGCACTTTCTATAAGTTTTCGAGAAATGTATTATTAAAGCCGCACCATATATATATATATATATATATATATATACATACCTCGCTTTACGAATTATTGCGTTCCCAGGGTCCAATCGTAAAGTGAGGCATCGTAAGCGAGGCATTATTTCCCATAGGCTTAATGTTATATTAAGGGATACGTTCTTGGAACAAATTTATTAAAAAAATCGCAAGAAAAGGTAATAAAACGATAATTTATGCAGCAATGGTTTAATGAAATGAAAAACAAAGCAAAGATATATGTAAAAAGACACACAGAAAGTTTAATTTTTATTTGACTCACTCGTAGAAGCACCTTCAGACGCACTTGTAGACGCAGTCGTGGATGGAGGACTCTTGAAAAATGCATCCAAAGTGAAACACACGTAGTGAGCGCGAGAGTGAATCAATAACAACCTCTCACTTCAACGCAACGATACAAACTGACGATAAAAATGCTCCGCCAGAGTGAACAAACGCACGCACGAACGATATGTACTTATTTTTGACGTGTACGATTTATTTTTGACGTTTAATATTGTTTTTTTTTAACTTTATTTATTTTTTATTTCGTTTAAAATAAAATTCGTAAACCCGGGGTATCGCAAAGCGAGGCGTCGTAAAGCGAGGTATTACTGTATATATATATGCCGAAATAGCCGCAAAGGAAACAAAGAATAATTAAAAGCAAGTACACTAATTTACAGCTTAAAAGGAAGATTAGCTGGGTGTGCTACGCTTTGTCTGCCTGCAACGGGCCTCGAACCCGCAGGCAATTCTTAAAAGTTATTAATATTTCCATTGTATCTATATTGTGTAAAGGTGTATATACATTTCCGCTTAAATCACAAATTAATTTTCAAAACACATTTATTATGGCATTTTATAAGTTAATTAACACTGAATGAGCCGCAGTATATAATCGTAAATTAAATACTTACATTTCAAATGACGTATCCGCTGGTTCTTGCAATGCATCGCAACTTTCTGCAACAGTCTGCGTTGAAAGTAGGGCGTTCCCGTCCACAGCGTTGAAAAGATGGAGCGCAGCCGTTGGGTAGAAATCTTCATCTTCAAACAATTCGGTAGAGTTGTAGAGCGATCTTGGCTCATCGTTAGGTATTTCAAAAGCACTGAGCGAAAAAAGCGATTGAAATGAGGTCCTGAGATGAAGTGACCCCTTTTATAAATGGGGCTTGTGATTGTGATCAACCTACAACATACGAATCGCGAGCTTCCTATTGACTATCAGTGAATTTTGGGCGGGGCTTGACGCATAAGCCCGCCTAGCAGCCAAGCAGAGGTTCTGGGGTCAGCCCACAGGGTTGTAATTAGCTGCCCCGTGAAATCTGGGGCGTGTCAGATATTCCCATTCATAGAGAGAGAGGAATGCGTTGCTTTTTGATCTTGTATTCTGCCCCAATTATATGGTGGGGGATTTGAATGTATGATGAGCAATCGTTTATACGAGGAATTTAACGAGGTTGGTTTGTAAATGAATAAATTGTGCCCCATCTAAAATAGGTTCGGAAAAAATTATTTACTCTGCACTATAAAACGTCAGAAACTGGAAGGTAATTTCAGAATCAATTATCCGTGAAGGAAAAGGAAAAACAACCAGCGCTCAAAGTTCGAGACGATTCTCGCAGCTGTAAAAGTTTATTGGGGGTCCCAGATTTTGCGAATGATACAATAAATAAATTTTAAAAAATGACAGAGTATTCCGGGTTGCGGGTCATTAAGCCGAAGT
>JAJOZX010002131.1:462500-537500 GCA_023014485.1 Bathynomus jamesi | reverse complement strand
TAATTTTCCTAAGGCAGATAAGGGTTTATAAACTATAACACGATAACTATAAATGAGCCGTGTCATACAGTTTCCCTATAATTGAAGTGAAGACACTGAGGTGGGGGACTCGAATCCCGACGATGCTGGTAATAATAATAATAATAATAATAATAATAATACGGGAATTAGAGCAATGTGTTACATTTGTTGGTCTGAGCCGCGTGCCAGTTTCTTGCCCTCCTCACCGATAATAATTATTTTAAATAAGTCAATACACTTAATTACTATTACGCTTAACTCCTGCATGACGTATCCATGAATTTGTTGTCAGTAACTGTGGCGTAATTTACCTGTAACTTTACTTAACGTAACGTTGATGTAATTTTTTTGTCAGTAACTTTCATGTTACTTTTGCATGTGTAACTTTCTCATAATAAACATGTACTTAAAACAAATAGTGATAAAAACAAATTTAATCATCATACAGGCAATAAACATTACTTAAAAGTAAATGAAAACACTAATTAAGAAAAACAAAGGAAGTTATACAGGGTGTATCAAAAGTCCCTGTGTACCTCTCTCTCTCTCTCTCTCTCTCTCTCTCTCTCTCTCTCTCTCTCTCTCTCTATATATATATATATATATATATATATATACAGAGATGGGCACGATCTTGATCTTCAAGATCAGATCGTGATCTTGAAGATCAAGATCGTGATCTGATCTTGATCTTGAAGATCACTTTTATTATGGTGATCTTGATCTTGATCTAAGATCACTTTATTTCTTGTGATCTTGATCTTGAAGATCACTTTAGACTTCAAGATCACTTTTAATTTCAGATTCTTAAATATGCCGCTATGCGAATGTCATTTGTTTTTTGTCCAAGCGACATCTGGTGACAACTTTGTTCAACACCGACTGTTTATGTTTTCTGTTAGTTGGGTGACTTGTGTCATGCGTGGCTCATGGAAGGTGTAGTTGCTGTGGAATTTAGGCTCGTAAAAAGTGTAATTTACTGTGCAATTATGTTAAAAGTGTTCTATTAATATATTATTATATATAGGCATAAAATATAGCCTATAGGTCCGTATTCATAATAAATTAATTCTAAACATATTTTATTTACAGATTGAATTTTTTAATAATGAATGCAATTTTACAACTTCAACAGGCTCCCAAGGGAACCAAATATTCTAGGTTGGCACCAGAACAGTATTCAATATATTTAGATAACAATGTTGGTAATAAGGATCAATATGTGCTATTGAACGGAAAATATTTTCAAATTGTCGAAAAACTGGAAACAGTATCAAAGTTATTTGTAGGCAGTGTACAAAGAAAACTACAATTCTGTCTGCTGGCCTCGACTCAACAAGCAATCTTCTGAGGCACCTCAGGGTTAGTACTACTTAGTAACTAAGTAGTAAGTAGCAACATTAACATAATGGTTCAAGTCATATTTTAAGTGACTGGTGCCATACAAGACTAATGCTACATTTACATAGACGTCCATTTGAATATATTGTGCACTTCAGATATTAATAGATTATGGACTAGTAACTACATTAAAAACTGCCGATATCCAACTATAATAAAACGCCAGGTGTATCTGTCTTTCTCTCTGTCTGATCCATGTCTGTAATTTCTCCTATTTAGTTACTGAAGGACGAAATTCGGCTTTCAATTTAGCATAGGATAAAAATGCACTGATCATGGTGAAAATAATTTTAGTTAAAGATAAAATTTTAGAATCTTGTTAAGTATTAATTTCAACTAGAAGTTTGATACTCTGATAAATATTATACAGGGTGTTCAAGAAGTCTCTCCGCATGATAATAATTTATTTTCTTGTGCAGAAACTACATTCGGATCTTTTGGGTGAATATGAATCGGAGAAGAAATCTCGCAAGCGTCCAGCTAAAGAAGAAGATGCCAGCGGCAGCAATGCTGGCCCTGCCAAAATTGCCAAGTAGTCAACACTAAGCATGTTCCACATTTCCAAGCAAAAACCAGGACCACCAATATGCAAGGATATCCTTGAAAAGAAGATTCTCTCGCTTGTGGCTAATGGGCTCCTACCATTGAGCCTAGTTGAACTACATGAATTTAAGGATCTTCTTTCATGTTAGTATAACTCAAATATTTTGCTATTTTTTCCATAGCTAATGTCTGATTAAAATAATTAATCATATTATTTGTATGAACATTAGACTATCGCTAGCCTAGCTAATATTTTGATATTTTTTCCATAGCTAATCTATTGTATTTGTTTTAATTTTTAAATATTTTTTTCAGACGTCAACCCGGCTGTTCAGGTGCCATCTAGACGCACCTTGGCTAGATCTCTTGCAACAACAACCAGTACAATGAAGGAAGACATACAAGCAAAACTGGCAGCAGTTGACCATGTGTGTGTTACATGCGACATATGGTCAACTAATCACCGCAGTTTCATGGGAGTCACTGCGCATTGGGTATGCTATTGATTTAGTGTATTATTTTTATATAATTGATAAATTGACCATTGGTGATAGACTGATAGTCTGATAGACTTATAGTATAATCTTTTTAATTATTCGACATGTGTTCCTCATTCATTAATTTGGTGAGTCTTCATTTTGCTGTGATTCACAGTAATTTCACACTAATTCACTGATTCTGTCATCTGTCATTGTGTCTGATTCACAGCAAAATGTGGAAGAGTCCATATTCACAGGCTGTGAATATGGACTCTTCCACATTTTGCTCTTATGGGATGGGTCACTGATGTGGTGGTATGGTAGGCGACTCATCGCTGAATTGCCTCCTTTATATCACATAGTTCTTCTCTTCAATGTTTGGTGGCGCAGTTTAGCTGGTGCGTGTCTAACCAATATTATTAAATTAAGCTTAAAAAATGTTCATACAAACATTGATTTTATATTCTTACATTACAGATCAATGATGACTTGTCGCGAGGATCAGCTGCACTGGCATGCCGAAGATTTCGTGGAACACATAGCTTTGATAAAATTGCTGGAATATTGGACAGGATCAACTCGGAGCATGGTTTATCTTATAGAAAAGTTGTATCTACAGTCACCGACAATGCATCGAACATTGTGAAATGCTTTAAAAGTTCGGTGTTCGTGTTCAGAATCGTACTGACGACATTGATGAAGATGATGCAGATGAAGATGATGATGAAAAGATTCAGATGAAGAGGTTATCATCAGCAACTTTCCTGAACATTCAGGAGAGCATGGAGAGGAGTCAGTGAAACTATCATCCCATATTCGATGTGCCTCCCACACATTGAACTTGGTAGCAACAACTGATGCAGATAAAGGACTGAATTCACCTGGACTAAAGAAGATAAAGCATTCTGCAATGGGAAAATGTTCGGCGCTGTGGAATGCTGCTGGTAAACCCAAGTCAGCAGAAAAAATACAGGAAATAACTGGCGTCCAATTTAGGTACCCATGCGTCACCCGATGGAACTCAATGTACGACTCATTAAGCCAAATATATAAACATAAGAACGACGTGAATGTAGCTCTTGAAGAACTGAATCTACCCATCCTCAAAGACAATGAATTGGAATTTATTTCAGAATATTTGTCTGTTCTAAAACCAATTGCAGCAGCCCTCAACAAATTACAGGCAGAGAAAGAATGCTACTACGGTTGTCTTCTTCCAACAGTCCTAGTGACTCAAGATGCCCTCGCAAGATTGGAGCCTATCCAACCAAACGACCTGCGCTTGAGACACTGCATGCCATTACTGGCAGCAGTCGTCTCTGGCTTCAATGCCAGATTTGGTCATTTTTTGTCGTTGAGCCCCGAGGTAACTGATGCCGTTTTGGCCTCAGTATCTCATCCGTATTTCAAACTTAGATGGATATCATTGTTGCAAGGGCCTAATTTCGGCGATCATGAAGCAATCAAGTCTCAAGTAAAAGACAAGCTGCAAATGGCTGTAAGAAATTGTAATTCTGACAGCAGTGGTAATAGTTCGGTGAACTCACTCATCATCTGAAGACGATTTCTTCAGAACTATGGACGGCTCATTCTCTGCTCCTAACAACAAGGAAGACTTGGAAGTCCTCAATTATTTGCAGGACACCAGTAAGGCACTCGACTCTTCAGATAGGTATCCTGCTATAAAGAAGATCTTCAAGAGGTATAACACCACGCTACCTTCCTCTGCACCAGTGGAACGGTTGTTTTCGTTGCTGGCATGGTTCATAGCCCCAAACGAAGTCGTCTCTCGGATGGTAACTTTGAACAATTGGTTTTGCTGAAAGCAAATGTTTACAGCGGTTGAACATTAAATTAACACTCTTAACTTGCGGTTTTTACCCTTATATTGTCAGTAATTGCGTACTGCAGTAAAACTGTAAAATTAAATTCTATGTAAAAAATGTTTACTTATATATGCTGACCATTCATTGATATGGGTTATGGACCTGGTGAAATGAGAATTGAGAAAAATGAACTAAAAACTATATGTAGGTCATTTAATAGTTTTTTCTTTGCTGATAAGTTATGATAATACTAAGTTTTAAGTTTACCACCTGAAAAACTGAAAGGGGAATCGTCAATCCCCGTGGTTTAGATCAGGTGACATGGGTAGGATGCGATGCTTGTATTGCCTCAGCCCTCAGGGGAGTATTAGGAGTGATACTTTTCAGGAGTGATTAACAAAATAATTTGTTTTTGTTTACTCTACAAGAGTACAACTTTTTTCAATTCATATAAAAGTGATCTTAAAAAGTGATCTTGAAAAGTGATCTTCAAGATCACGATCTTGATCTGGATCTTCAAGATCACATTTTTCTGGTGATCTGATCTTGATCTTCAAGATCACATTTTTCTGGTGATCTGATCTTGATCTTCAAGATCACCAAAGTTGGTGATCTTGCCCATCTCTGTATATATATATATATATATATATATATATATATATATAAACACTGAATATACGATAAGTATTATTCAGAATAATTATTCAGAATAATCATACAAGGAGCTTTTTTTTTAAAGCAATTGATCTTCAGGTGATCCAAAGTTTTTAGTGTAAGACAACTATTTATGATGTAGGCCATAATGAACCATCTTTAAATTAATTTTTAAAGAGTAATCATCCCCGCACATCTTCATGGAAACTGTGAACTGGGCGAAACCAAACAGGTGCGCATGCGCAGAGGGAGCAGTTTTTCAAAGTACTGTATATTCAAAAATAATTTTCTTCAGAGTAAAGATATAGGATCACCTGAAGATCGGAGCCCCCAGCATTCGTTAGTTAGCCTTATAACGCTAACTAACGAAAATAACAACTTAACCTAACCAATCGTTAGGTCAACTGTACGCCCTTGACGATTGGTTAGGTTAAGTCGTGATATTTTCGTTAGTTAGCCTTATAAGGCTAACTAAAGAAGGCTGGGGCTCTGATCTTCAGGTGATCCAAGATATAATATAGATTTTTTACTAATGAAAAACTCATGCCATGTAATAAATATTCAGAAATACATTTCCTACACTCCTTTTAGCGCCTTCATTATTTTTGTCTTACGCCAGGCACTTAAACAGTAACATGGGTTTATTTCACTCCAAACACAAGTATGAACAGTGTTTATTTTAATGAGAATCTCAATTTTATAATATGCTATACAGTATGCATATTATGCAAGAAAAGTGGGAATTTATAGGTTATATTTATCTGGAAGAATCCATATAATTTTTATTGTTAAAAACGTTCTGATAAAGTTACCACAATAAGAGAAAAACACAACAACAAAAGTTACGGAATTGTTACGGAACGAAATACTGAATATGGGTCTTACTTCCTCAACAACAAAAAGTTACGGAATGAAATAGAGGAGAAAAGAGTCTTACTTTTGTTAAAGGTCAAAAAGTTACGATAACGTCGAATTCAGTGTTACAAAAACGTTACGTTAAAATGTGTAACTGACGCGCAACATATATGTAAAATATTTAAGGAATGTACTTAACACAATTTCACATTAAAATGGAAAATATTTTTTCCACATAAATGGGTTTTTTCACATCAAAAATGAAAAATGGTTTTTTTCACATAAAAAATGGAAAATGGGTTTTTTTCACATCAAAAATGAAAAATGGGTTTTTGGCTAATATGTGTATGTTGTTTTTATTTACATTTTTGGGTGCTACTGTAGTATGCGGTCTACCGTTAAGTTTCTACTGTAGTATGCGGTCTACCGTTAAGTTTCTACTGTAGTATGCGGTCTACCGTTCAAAATATTTAAAAGGAATTGAAAATGAATTGAAAGGAATTATAATTTAATTTACACAATTAAGGAATTATTAAAGAAATTAAACATACTACTACCGCATACTTAACGGTAGACCGCATACTACAGTACGCCCTTGATGATTGGTTAGGTTAAGTCGTGATATTTTCGTTAGTTTTAACGAAAATATCACGACTTAACCTAACCAATCGTCAAGGGCGTACAATTAACCTAATAATAAAGTAATAAGAAGATAAGAAGCTATAATTAAAAGGTAGACCGCCGAATCGTAGGTAGACCGCATACTACAGTAGCACCCATTTTTGTTTATTTAAATAGGAGGGTTTATTATAGGAGTTATTCACTCTATAATATTCAAATCTTTACATTTTTTATTACATTTGGAGTGATTTGTTTTAACTTTCACATTTAAGTGAGTATTTTTATGGGAATTAATTTTATGGCTGTAAAGTCAGACACAGCTTGTGAGACTTATTTCATTGCTATTTTACACTTTATTTTCAGTTGATAAGTTTTTAATTTTTTAAACACCATACCTTCGTTGTATCTTATTTATCAATATGGTTTAAGATTATATATTGTATATAAACATTGGTAAACCTTGGTTTTGCTTCCTCCCGAAATTGTTTATTCTGACGAAGGTCAAGCTTGTTGCGCCACCTTAGACATACTGCTTAACGTGGAATACGACCCACCACAGGCGATCAGAGATTACAAAGTCCTCGCCCGGACTTGATCTCACAAACTCCCGATCAGCAGCCCAGCGTCTTAACCACAAGGTTACCCAGGGTACTTATTTATTTACCAACCAATTTTTATTGTTTGGAAAGATAAACAGCTGGGTTAGCTATCACCGGAATCTAACCCGAACCTGGTGGATTCGTAGTCAGCAATGCTAACCACTACACCACCGAGGCGCATATATACCTGGTACACCTGGTAGAAGTTTCGTGCGTCAGTTTCGCTTCACACGAAGATCAAGCTGGTGGCCCCACCTCTAGACCTTGTCCGATGGAGGAGCGAGTTGCTTTCTTGCGATCTCCATCGCACGTAACCAGGCACACCCGGCTCATCCTGTACCGTCCTGAGCCAGGCATCCAGTCTTCTTTTGAAGATTTCAACGTTGACATTTGTGATGTTCCTGAGGTCTTTTCGGAAGGTGGTTAAAAAGTCTTAACCCCCTGACAACCAAGCTATTTTCCTTCGGTGTTGAGGGTGTCCCTTCGCGAGCCTTTAATTTGGAAACACTACACATTCTACCTTTCCTATTTTTCAGTGTTCTTTGGGTGGTTATTGGGTTCAGTTTGAGATTTGATACCAGGTTTTCGATCATTTTTCATATGTAAATATGGTGTATCTCTCTCTTCTTCCAGCGAATATAGATTTAATTTACGTAGTCTTTCCCAGTAGTTGATTTCTATGCAGTCATTAATTTTGGCTGTGAAATTTCTTTGGATTTCTTCTAGTTTAGTAATGTCTTCTTTTTCTTTGTCAAGACCGAGCAGTATTCAAGTTTTGGTATGATTAGTATTTTCAGCAGGAGTATCATTACATTTTCATCCTTTGTTTTGAAGGTTCTCAGTAGCTGTCCGCAACTCTTTTTTTCTTTGTTTATCGCTATCTGATTCTGTGTTTCAAAATTAGCATCATCGGTCATTATTACCCCTATATCATTTGCTTTCAAGCTTCTCTGAATTTCGTCTATCTGAAGCATGGTATGCTGTCTAAGTTCCTCATTTCTTCCATATCTTAAAAACTGAAATTTCTGTGTTAAAATTCTGCATTGCCGGTTTTTCTGCTGATCTTTGTATCATCAACAAAGGATGTTATTATACTGTTGTTAGCTACTTCATTGTCTATGTCTGTCAGTATGATAATGAATAGGAGTAGGGCTAATACTGCTCCTTGTGGAACTGAGCTGCGTATTTCCGATTCAGATGATGGGCTAAGGTTAAGAATAGTGGACACTTTTTTGTTCTTCTATATTTAAAATAAATAAACTGCTTATTATACTTCCAATAGAGCATATAACCACATGTAAGTTTTTTTGTAAATTAGATTAGGTTAGGTAAGGTAAGGTTAGGTTAGGTAAGATTAGGTTAGGTAATGTAGGGTAAGGTTAGGTTAGGTAAGGTTAGGTAAGGTAAGAAAAGGTCAGTTAGGTTAGGTTAGGTTGATACCTTAGAATTTTCGCTTTCCCATGCTTATTAGAAGATTTCTAAAAATATTCGTTCTGCACTGACTATTTTTTTCTGACCCTTTTGCATTGCACAAATTTCAGTCTATATCCATCAGACTCTATGTCAATAATATAATTAAAAAAAATTCGAACTTCTACTTTTACAAGATCTTTTGCACAAAATACGATTTTTTAATACATTTATCTTTAGTAATTCATTAATTAAATTCTTTTTTCTCCGCATAATTTTATGATATCCATAAAATTTGTCACATTTTCAAACTACATATTGACACCTTCCATAATAACGGTTGACTATCCTAGCCCTTGCGATTTTGAACGTATATTCAACACGTTTAAGTGAGGTGAAAACCTAATAAATGAAATTAGTTTCACCAACTAGTTCCATGTTTAACTATTATTTATAGGTTTATTTACAATTTTTATTTACAAAAACCACTTATTCATGGCATAAAAGACTATTTGGAATTTAATGATCATTTTATTTTTTTTTAAATAAAACAAAAAAAATTGTCCATTAGTCTTAACTTTTACCCTGATGATGATATACCTTGGATTTTTACGACTTGCCGACGTTCTCTGAGGAAGTTGTAGATCCATTTACCCACTTTGCCTGTTATCCTCATGCGTTTCATTTTATGTGCTATAATGCCATGATCACAATTATCGAATGTTTTAGCCAAATTCGTGTATATTACATCGTAATCATTGCTCTCAAGTGCGTCTACGATGTTATTATAGTGCTCTATTAGTTGTGATAGGCACGATCTTCCTGATCGGAATCCGTGTTGGTTCTCATTGAATCTTTCCTGTGTCTCCAAAAAGTCATAGATTTTCTTCCTGAAAATTTTTTCAAATATTTTGGTGAGATGTGATGTCAATGACACCGGTTCTTTGCTTGAGACTTATCCCACCCACCCCTTTATATATATAGGAACAATGTTCGCTCATTTTATTATGCTCGGTACATCTACTAACCTGATAAGAGTTTCATGCATTGAACCCTCATCGCATGGAGGTTAGGCTCGTAGTCCTGCCTTGATATAATTGGCTTGGGTAAGGAGTGAGTTGCTTCTTGAACTCTCATTTCACATGGCACACCCGGTTAATTTGGGATTGTTCTGTCCAAGGTGTCTCGTCTTAGTTTAAAGGTATCCAACAACACTGCTTGTATTCCTTATTTCTTTTTGTAACAATCTAAAAACATATAAATAACTAAGAAACCAAAAAAGCCAAAAAGCTGTAAAATGATCTATTTTCCTTCATTATCGAGGATGTTCCAACCTTCAGTTTAGGAACACAGGACATTTTGCCTTTCCTCTTTTGCACTGTACCGTAGTTTCGATAGTTATAAGGTTCAGTATATTTTGGAGAATAGTTGACACTTATTGTCCATTGTTGTGTTGTGTTCCGACTCCATTTGAAAATATCTTGACTTTCCTCATTGGTTATGCGAAAGCGAATGTTTGCGGGGAGAAGAAAAGTAATGAGAGAATGTTTCAGTGACGCTCTGGGGAGGGAAGAGTATAACGAAGGATGAAAGGTCAAAGGTATGCTCTGATTGGTCAAAGGAAGGAGTGTCAGAGGAGTTATAACTACGAGGTTGGGGAGCTTTCTTTATATATATATATATATATATATATATTACAGAAGTATCACAAAAGTATTACAGAAGTATTACAGAAGTTACAGGCTACGAAAGACCCGAGGATCCACTCTAGATTAGCTGAAGAAGGAAGTAGGAAAGATTTCAAGAAAATTTCAAGTACTGCTCTCACGACATGGAGAAATCCACTCGGAAATATTTTTTACACCATGCATACACCTTACCTCGTGTACTCAACACACATGAAAATTTGAGGTAGTAAAAAGCACAAGACAAAACAGGAGAGCGCGAAACACCAAACCACATAATTTAATCTACAATGCGTCATTTACTGGTCTCTACGCATTTGCCTCTCTCTCTCTCTCTCTCTCTCTCTCTCTCTCTCTCTCTCTCTCTCTCTCTGCTCACCCCAAGTCCAACTAGGAATCAGAACTCGATCTGCGAAAAATATCTATCCAATCTATTCTTGAACATGTTGACCGATGAACTACTTACCTACGACCTACGGCGGAAGAATATTTCAAAAATTAACGATATTGTAAGAAAAGAAATTTTTGGTTATCGCGCTATTAAACCTTCTACCCTTAAGTTTAAAACCATTATTCCTGGTTACGTTCTCGTTATCTAATCTGAAAGAGGTGCTCCAAATTTGCATTATCATTCCTATTTAATATCTTAAAAGCTTCAATAAGTTTGCTTCTCCGATTTTTCTTTTCTAGTCAATACAAATCTAGTTCTGTTAATCTTTGTTCATAGCTTTTATTATTGGTCGCTCTTCTCTGAATTCTTTCAAGTGTTTCTATATATATCTTTCCTCATATAAGGAGACCAAAACTGTACGGCGTACTCTAAAAGTGGTCGAACAAAGGATTTATATAATGGTAATATGATGTCTTTAGGTTTGTACACGAAATTTCGCGATTAAAAAAAAACCTCAACACTTTATTAACTTTCTCTTACTGGCTTCGACGCATTGCTTTGAAAACTTTAAGTCATTTGTAACTCTAACGCCTAAATCTTTCTCCTTCGTTGCTGAACAAACGTCATTTACCTGCTGTTCAATAACTGAACTCGCTATTCCGAGAGCCGATGTGCATTACTTTGCATTTGTGGACATTAAATTTCATCTGCCATTTATCCGACCAGTCAACAACTTTATTAAAAACACTTTGCAATGCTTCTCTCTCTCTCTCTCTCTCTCTCTCTCTCTCTCCACCTTTTTCACCGGGCCAACAAAACCACGATTCCAAGAATAACTAAATGAAATAGAAATCATGTTAAATCCTTTACGTTGTCTTTAAAATGGGAGGTAGTTTATTTAAATCGGATGAGTGGTCGTTTTACAACTTCGACTTAAATAGTGTGTTAACAAATAAAGTTGACAAGGAGGGTAATTAGAGACTTAGCTGAACATTAAAGAAGTTTACATTAAACAAAAACAAACTGAATAAAACATTACCGCAGCAAGCGTTCAATGTGTCCTCCATTATTATCAATGACCGATTGACTTTGTGTGCCACTGGCGAACTGCTGTAGAAATGGTGTCTTGATCGAGCTCATTCCATACCGTTGAAACGCACTCTTTAAGTTGACTGACGCCTTGAATGTTTTGTCTGTACAGTGTGTCAACTAAATGTCCCCATATGAAATAGTAAACTGGACTTAAATCCGGACTATTTGGTGACCAATCTTCTGGCACGATGGATCGTGACATTGTCATTGCGAGTATGCTATGATGTGTCGGGATCAACGAGGTGGAGCTCTGTCTTGCTGAAAGGAACCTCCAATTCAGATACCATCTTACTCAAGATATCGTCACAGGAATATTTTGAATCAATTTTCACACCTTTATTGGCGAAAACAATGGATGTTTTTCCTAAACGAGAAACACCAACAGAAACCATCACAGAGTGACTGAAGTGACGTCTCTCTCGAAGTCGCCTGCTTTTTGGAATGTCTTGTTTTTTGTTACGTCAGCGTACAGTCTATTATTTTGAGTACTTCAAGGCCGTTCAATAGTGAAAACTTTTCATCCATAAACAAAATGATCGACATGTCGTTATTTGATCTAAAACAGCGAAACAGACGACGGCAGCATTGTACACGATTTATTTTGGACTGTTCAGATATACGATGCACTTGGAAGCATTTAAATGTGTTCAGACCAAGGAATTTCTTTGCAGTACGATGTACTGAACTTTTTTTTAATACTGGTATGATTAACATTTCTTCGTACCAGGGCCCGTGAGAGTGGGAGGTGTATGAAGTGTCAAAGCACCAGAGCCCGTGAGTCCTCTCCCCGGCCTTGCTCCGTAACACTCAAACCTGAACAGGGATTATCATCTTGGCTGCAAATAAGTTCACTTATATATTCAGGTTTCCTTGGGCCCTTGCTGTTCGCGGTTGTCCACTTCCCAGCTTTCGTACATGAGTTCCCGTTTCACGAATTGTTTCCAACAAACGTGACACACTACGTACAGACCAATGTCGATCAGGATAATGTTTTACTATTCTTTTAGCACCGAAGCCTTTTTCCTTGTGAAAAAGTTTGATAGCAATTTTGTCTTCCTCGGTTAAACGTACCAAAACAACTCGCATAAAATAACAGAATTAACACACTTCCTTCACTCTCTACCAAATCAAAACTGATTACCGTGACGGAAATACCATCTAGGCCTGGGCATACTTCACCTATTAGCCTGTCTAGCTTAGCCTCCTACAACTAATAACAAAGCACCAACTGGCCTAACTTAGGCTTAACCTGAATCGACGAGTGACCCGCAAATTGACCGTAAAAATTACGATTTGACTATTCAGTGACTCGAATTTAGCAGTTTTTTCTACTTTCTACTTGATGTTAACTTTATGTTTTAACAACTACTGTTCATGCTAAGTTTATAAAGAGACTACTCATCCGTTTTAAATAAACTATCTCTCATTTATTCCTAATCTGATTTATCCCTAATCCGATTTATCCCTAATCCCGATTTATCCCTAATCATCCAATAAAATTCATTTTCAAGTAAAATCATATTTTAAATTATCTATTATAGTACAAGGTATCCACAATGTCTTATCACCCCACTAAAAGATAAATGACTTTTTTTTATTTTCAGACCCATTTGAAGTGTGTGATAGCAGCAAGTATACGATTGAACAACGCATATTGGCTAGTACCTGGGCCCATGAGCGATCACGCAATGACAAAACCACTGAAAATATTGGTGCAAACTTCCAGGACAGCTCTTCCAAAAAGGAGCTCCACGATTGAATTGGTCCTGGAAGTCTGCACGAATATTTTCAATGGTTTTGCCATTACGTAGTCGCTCATGGGCCCAGGTACTAGGCAATATGCGTTGTTCAATCGTATAGTTGCTACTATCACACATTTCAAATGGGTCTGAAAGAAAAACAAAAATTAGTTAATATTTTAGTGGGGTGAGAAGCCATTTTACTTGAAAATGAATTTTATTGGATGATTAAGGATAAATCGGGACTGGAGATGTTGATCCACTCGAGTTTAGCTTCAACAGTGGGTACCTTAATAGGAAACTTTTCTGAGTATTTGTAAACAATATCAAAACAAATATTAGGGCCTACTTTCAATTCACTTTTTGAAGTTAACGAAAATAGTATTGACTTCACCATCAAAGAAGCATTTCTGACTTTTCCCAAGAAGGTAATTTTCTCGTATTTCCTTATTTCATTTTCGATTTATGAATTTTGATTTATTTAACTGAGGAGGATTTATTAAAATTTAGTTATTCCACTCCGTGTTTTAGTATTTAGGCCTTTTAATAGTTACAGTTAATGCTTTTACAGTTATATTGTATTTCGTTTGGAGAATTTTACTTTATTTTGTAAATTAGGTGATTATTTTTAAAGAGAAATTAATTTTTTGTTACAGTTAAAATTGAAAGGAAATCGTGATATTATGTTAATGTTAAATCTTTTTTAGTTTTTCTTTTTATAAATAATGTACTAAAACAATAGTTCTTCATTCTATAGTATGTATCATATTTAAGATTATACAGGGTGGACAAAAATAAAATTACCCGATTTCAAAGTGAAACTAGAGGATAACCATACAAATAAAGCCTGAAGCTTAAGCGCCAAATTAAATAAAATAAATAGTCCAATTTCACAATAATTATGTTAAAGCAAAAACGAAAACTATAAAATTACTGTATTTATTTTATCAATAAAGGTTATTTAATATATCAATTAAAAATTGATAAGATTGAATAATAAAATGCATTGAGCGGTGAAAGTCAAGTTTTTTTTTCTTACTAAATAACTCCTTTTTTTTTTTGTAACGGGGTTAAGGTTACAGGTTACAGGTTCAAAATGAAGTTTAGAACAAAGAATCGAGCACACCAAAACTCAGTCAGTAATTGTGACAACGTGCATTTTGAACCAATGACCTGTAACAAAAAATGGTTATTTAGTATAAAAAATATTAATTTTGTCTGATCAATTCATTTTATTATTCATTCCTATCTTGGATGATTATCCTGTAGTTTCATTTTGAAATCGGTACAATTTTTTGGCCCACCCTGTATACATATATATATATATATATATATATATATATATAATATATATATCAACGTAAAGAACGACGCTTGTATAGGAGACATTCCGCGCAAGATAAGGAGGGAGAACGGAATGTCTCCTATACAAGCGTCGTTCTTTACATTAATTATACTGCGTGTTCTTTGCAGTTGAAATGTATATATATATATATATATATATATATATGGGATGAATTTCACACTTAAACACGTGAAATGAATGAATAATGCAAACCCACAAAGAACCCTTGTGGGTTTGCTTATATATATATATATTATATATATATATATAATTTTTTTTTTTTTTTTTTTCTGGTCATTATCTCTTATGTTACAGATATCCATAAACTTTATTAACCTTATTAAAAGAAACCCTTGAAAATCTCCGTCGTAGTTCTGAATAAACCAAGGAAAGTTCACTCAGAGCAATGACGTCACGTACAGGAGCATCTTTGTTTCAAAGAAAACGATCAAGTCTCCGTTCATTCAATTCAGCTCTTGATTTGCATATTAATCTTATATACCCTTCAATGAAATGCTCTCATCCGTGTTTATGTGGCGTTCTTGAGGACTTGATAAATTGTGCTCTTTATTGGGTAAACTTGCTTACGCATAAACATTGCTCCCAAGCGGCCTCTATCCCTTTATGCCAATACATGTTCTGAGAAGTATTCCTGTTTTTTATGCTTTCTCCCCCTTGCCTTGGGAAATGTGCGTGGCATTCAAAGGAAGTGTGAAGGTTAGAAAAACTATATTAGGGAGCTGTTTTCAATTTGTTTACAGGATTCAAAGTTTGAACGTTAGAGTGACTTTTGTTCTTGTCATCTAAAAAAAAAAAAAGCTTTTAAAAATCTAAGTAATAAAATTGGTTAAAAAAGGTAAGGTGTTTAATACAGTAAAAGTTTAAAATTTTTAGTATGTTCAAATTTAGGTTTAAGCTTACTTATATTTATCGTTCTTTTAAAATGAAATGAAATTCATTGTTGTGTAAAATACTTTGAATATTTGTTCATTTGTTTACATGAAGTGGTGAAATAAATTTGAGATTTGGTGAATTTGCAAATATAATTGAAATTAAAAGGCTTCAAACAAAAGAATTAAATATATCAAGAAAGATTCTCTCAGCCATAAAATGGCCATGTAAATCGGTCATAAATAAGCTACAGAGAGAGGAGAGAGCTTTCTTTTTCATAAATGCTGTGAAAGTGTGTGAAAAAATACACGTTCGATGTGAAAAATGAGGATAAAAAATATCCATTGTTCATTATCCACATATTTGCTTTCAAGTCCAAAAATAGTGTCAAAGAATAGAAAAGAAGTGTTAAAAATATATAAAGGCATGAATATACAAAGCCATGTGTTTATAAAACAAATAATATCACAATAAAATTTATTAAAGTATGAATTTTCTATTTAGGATTTTGTTGTGTGAACTTTCTCTCTCTCTCTCTCTCTCCTCTCCATATATATATATATATATATATATATATATATATTTTGTCAAGTGTCCCTAAAAAATGTCCCTATTTCTAAATAAATGTTCTAGGCTAAAAATAAAGAATCTAGACACAAAGACAAACGCAATAGGTACGATAAATATAGGAGTTTATTAACCTTAATCAAGCAATATGTTAATTGCAATTGCCATTTTTTTCTAACATAATATTCAACGTTACAAAAATGTTTGACATTTTTTGGAAAAAGCTCAGCTGGGATGTTGCTGAGTACGTCATAGACTTTGGTCTTTAGGCCTTCAAGTGTCTTGAAGAATAGAATAGAATTGGTGGAAAACTATTGGTAGAATAGATTATGCCTTTTATGTAACCCCACAAAAAAAATCAGGGGATGTGAAGTCAGATGAGTATGGGTGACATTGCACTGGCTCATGAAAGGAGATTAATCTCCCAGAAAAATGCCTCCTTAGAAAGTTGCGAGTTTCACAAGCACTGTGTGGAGGTGTTCCATCCTGCTGAAGACTAAAGACTTAGCTTTCCTTAAAGACTATAGCCCATTCAGAACTTATATGGCCTTACTGGGCTATAGTCTATTGGTAGTGGTATCGTCGTTTCAAAATTTCTACGAAATTTCTACAAAATTAGGAAAAGTTATTGCTTTAAGTATGAAATGGTGAAAAAACGGTTTTAATATACAATATTTATTAGTTATTAAGTAATGAAAGATTAGAAATGTATAGGAATATACATAGTGTATATGTATATAGCCGGAAATCATTTCCTCACAGTGTTAAGGTAAGTGTGCCCCAAGGATCACCTGAGCTTGAACATTAATAGGATGAGTGTCCGGCCCAACAGACTTTTGGGCCACCCTGTATTGGATCTTGTTAGAATTTCGAACTGAGTTTTGTGAAGGGGATGGTTGTTTTCATTACTATGGTTTCTAATTGGGATTGTGGTGGGCTACTGGGGGGACGGTTGGTAAGGACTGATAAGCCCAAATGTTGAGAAAGGCGTACCTCCAGTTGGAGTTAAAACCAGATATATTAAAAGATAAAAGATAGAAGAAACCAGATACATTAAATTACCTTTTTATGGTTATTTATCATTATGTATTCGAAATGAAGTGTCCAAACTGCTTAAGTCTAGTTATCTCCAAATAAATTTTAGATTTGCCCTCGTCAACCCACTTAAATTATCACATTTTTTAAAGTTCAAAGACAAATTCCCCAAAACTGTATGCCCTAATGTTGTTTATAAATACACGTGCGACAGCTGTAAGGCTGCCTATATCGGCAGTACTCAACTCCAACTGGAGGTTCGCCTTTCTCAACATTTGGGCTTATCAGTCCGTACCAACCGTCCCTTCAGTAGCTCACCACAATCCCAATTAGAAACCATAGTAATGAAAACAACCATCCCCTTCACAAAATTCGGTTCGAAATTCTTACAAGATCCAATAACCTTAAAGAACTCCGAATATTAGATTCTTTGTACATCTATAGAAACAAACCCTCCATTAACAACAATAGTTCATCTTACAAATTACAGCTTTTCTAACTAACCAACCAACTTACTTTCCTAGATATATATCATACCTTCCAATTAACTGACCATACAGTTTTCTTTGTTCTGCCGAATATGGAGGTTGACGTAAACATTGTGTATTTACCAGTTGAAGTAATTTTAATTTAATTTAACTTTAAAGATTTTAATTTTCTTTGTATTGATGTAATTTTAATGATTTTAATTTTCTTTGTTTTGATGTAATTTTAATTTTCTTTTGTATTGATGTAATTTTAATGATTTTAATTTCCTTTGGTTTGATGTAATTTTAATTTTTTTTTTTTAAGGTTTTAAGATTTATAATTCACTGATGATGACGAATGATTTGTCGAAACGTCTGAAGTATAAAAAAATAAACGAAAATGTTTGCTGTTGTGTTGGTCCTTCTTTTCATATATATATATATATATATATATATTGGAAGGTTAATTCTAATCAAGTAAAATTCCTCCAGTAACGTAAATTCTATTTATACATTTTTGTTGGAAATTATAAATTTCGCGGAATACTAAAGTAGGAAGAAAGTGTTTACTCGTGTGTACAATTTTTCTTCCCAAATTATATATTAATTTAATGCAGATGGTATCGAATATATATATATATATATATATATATATATATATATATATATATATATATATATATATATATATATATAACTTGATTGAAGGTTTGTTCTTGGGGAACCGTAGCTTAGCAAGGAATAAGAGGACAAAGAGATGGTACATGTTTATTTACAAACGTTTCGGAAATTTAATTTTCCATCATCAGTGCTAAAATTATAAAATCAGATAAAAAAAATGAATAAATATAATGAACGGAAACTTATGCATATATTTAAATAAACGTTAATATTAACGGTGTATTTATAGGGTATATTTAAGTAATTAAAATTAAAAATAAAATAATATAAAATATAGAAGAGTGATCAATTGTCAAAATATAAAGTTAAATGCGAACAAAATTGAGAGGAGTTTTACCAGGCTGTTATTATCGGGGTAAGGCGACTAATTGAGCAGAGGGTTGAGAATGATTGGTTGTTGGAATCAGACGGAGCGATGGTGGATTTTTTCTCAGTGGTAAGATATGACAGTTTTATTTGGCTGTGTTTAAATTAAAGGCGGAACTATAGCCGTTGAGAGTTGGTTTAATATTGAGGATGTATAGGGACTCCAGAATGCGGAGGTCGGTTAGATGCTTGGTTATGTTAATAATTTTGAAATTGGAGGGAAGTAGTGGGTGGTTGTGAAGGTGGCAGTGATTCCTTATTACTGAATTAGAGGGTTTATTTAAGGGCTGCGATGTTCTGGTAGAAATACCGCTATATTCGTCCACTCTTGTTTGATATTGGCGAATGGTGCCGTCTCTTCGTCCTCTTATTCCTTGCAATATACTGTACATATATATGGAGCGCCATGTTTTGTAGGTTATAATGCATTTTTTATTGAATTCAATGCAACTAACATAAGATTGGCGTTTTCAACTCATTTCATTCATTGGAAAGAGTTCGGACGTAAATGAATTAAATTAATTTTTAAGTTTATTTAGTGGAGTTACAAGTAAACCGGAAAGTTATGTCATCGAGATCCACGAATGAAAATTCTCGTTCACTCTTGGACTATATATATTATATATATATATATATATATATATATATATAATATATATGTATGTATGTATGTGCCGGTCGCACATAGGATCGTCTTGCGACTCACGTCTGACGACTTGGCTCATGACGACTCTAGTTGGTTGCGTGTGATTTTACATTAACAGAATGGTAGCCTCGCACGTTGTAGCGACCGCGACGCGATTTTGGAATGTAAAATCACACGCGCGACTTGAGTTGTCAGTCGTGAGTCACAAGACGATCCTGTACGCGGCCGGCTTTAATTTACAGAAAAAAATCCCGATATGGTGAAAATTGCTCTCATTCATTATCAAAATTTTAAACAAATTAATAAGAAATAATAATTACATGAAATTAAGACGTTTGAGATTTGATATGATGACTTTAAGTGAATTCTTTTTCCTACAGATGTTTTCGAAAGGGATTTTAAAAATCTACCTTTTGGCGGTTCTTATAATATACTCGAGCATTGGTTATGGTAATGAAGGTAATATATTTTTGTATTTGTTTTGTAAAATATATAAACATTAAATAAAAAAAATAGACTTACTCTAATTTAGAAAAACTTGAATAAGTCTGACAAGGAATTGTAGGAGAGATTGAAAGAGGTCAAAGCCTATTTTTAAGATCATTGAGGTTACGATAATGAATTTTAGTCTTATGATTTGAAATGAATTTCAAAGATTTTGCCTGAAAATTTCTCATACTTCAGTTAAACTACATGTCACTAAATACAAAATCGAATATAGATGACAATATACTCTGTAAATCTGTGGATACGATGTTCTCTTCATCTATTTAATATTGTGTAGCTTATACAGGGTGTTCAAAAAGAAACGCAACCCATTGGAGAGTACATATATCATTGTGACGTAACGCTTTCCTTTCTGTTTCAGTGACCATTAATTAAATACAAGAATGGTATTCACAGTTCAAGAAATGATATTCATCGTTGGTACGTTAGAAAGCGAAGTTATGGATGAATTTGTACAAATACAAAGTTATGAAACCATCATGGATGAATTTGTACACATACAAATTTATGAAGCCACCACGGATGAATTTGTATAAATTATGAAGTTATGAAACCATCACGGATGAATTTGTACAAATTATGAAACCATCACGGATGATGTACAAATTCATCCGTGGTGGTTTCATAACTTCATAATTTGTACAAATTCATTCGTGGTGGCTTCATAACTTTGTATCTGTACAAATTCATTCGTGGTGGCTTCATAACTTTGTATTTGTACAAATTCATCCGTGGTGGCTTCATAACTTCGCTTTCTGACGTAAGTGTCAACGATAAATATCCCTTCTTGAACTGTGAATACCATCCTTGTACTTAGTGATAACTGAAACAGAAAGAAAAGGGTTACGTTACAATGATATATGTACTCTCCAGTGGGTTGCGTTTCTTTTTGAACACCCTGTACAATGTACTCTCTTTTCTGAATAAAGATTGTTTGTTTGAAGTGTCACTGAATTATGTGCACAAAAATGTTTGACAGTTTAAAGGAGTAAAATCCCCGTTTGAGTCTTAAATCATATTCATTTAACCAAAAGAAAGGAATGGAATCTGAGCACTCAATGCTGAAATCTCACACACACACACACACACACACACACACACACACACACACATATATATATACTTGATAACGAATGAACTATTCAGTAAAAAAATTTGGGTATGTAAAAGGTGATCAACTTAAAAATGTGCAGTGCAAAGTTTGTTGTAACTTTAGATTAGATTTGAGTAGGTTAATTTTAATTTCATTAGGAATAATGGTGATTAATCAAGAAGGTATCTTTGAGTATTCATACCAGCCCTTCCATCTTTTAAACGGTTTTCTTCTAATTCTCCCTCTGCACAGTCACTATTATAACCTATCTTCTTCTCTTTTTTTTTTTTTAATCAATACCCCCAGATGTTTCAAGTCTTTTACAACTTCTAAATTTTTTTCACTCACCACAATATTAAGTGGTAACGCTCATTTGCTTCCAGCAATAACAACCTAATTTTTATTTATATTCATTTTCAATAATCTCCTTCCACATACGTCAACAAAACTTGTCACTGTCCTTCTTAATTCATTCTTTGATTCACCCAGAAGCACCGTGTCATCAGCATACGTCAGAGGCGACAGTTGCTACTCATTCTCTTCCAAATTCATGGTTAAGGGGTGTTTAAAAAAAAGCATTTACATTTTTTATACATAATCAAAAAGGGAACCAACATTGATTAAATTATTTAATTTGCCCTCTATTGGCATGAGCCACCATTTCCAAGCCTCGTCCTTACCAATCTGTAAATGTTGGAAAATTTCATGATCATTTTTAACACTTCGGAGGGCTTTCCCGGGTTTGTGGACTCAAAATTGCCAGTGCGTTCTTCGTTCCGCCATTTTGACACAAACCATTTTGAGATATCTAAAGTGTCCCTTATCTCTTCAGAAATTGGATTTTTTTAGCTCATTGATTTGAACACGTTTGCTTCTTAGTTTTCATGTTACATCTCTCAACCAAATCTAAATTCATATGTATTATACATAACTACCTCTGAAGTGCTTGTTTTATCTTATGATTAATCTGAGAGCACAGTAAAGCCAGAAGTTTAAAGGCCGAATTAAAGGGGGAAAATAAACATCAATAGCCAAATTAGCAAATGTATGTTCTATAATGAAATTATTTTAATACTTTAATACATATTTTTACCAATAAAGACTGACTGAAAGAATGATTGATATTTCTCTTTAGCATTTTACTTTCATTTCACGCATTATCCCACCACTTATGCATTAATTAAACAACCATAGAGACATTACAGAACCCCTTTGTATTCCAACATTACTACTGAACCAACCACTCAACTCACTTTTCACTCTTCACTCTTAACACTGACATCACACATACAAATTACTTGAAATAAACCAAATCATTTAATTTATCATACCCTTTCTCCAAATTCATAAGTCATACACGCCTTATTCCTATTGTTCTTGCTTCTAAAAGTCTTACCAATAACATGAATGTATTTGTCAGTATTGAAGAGGCATTCTTACTTACCATATCTAAACTTGATTAACCTATCGAACCTGTACTGTTGTAACAGTTAAAAATCACCGATTACTGACATATACTTTCTAGGCACTTTACGCTTACTAAATCATTCTGAAGAGATTGTTACTCTAATGCTGAGAATACATTACAATTAGTAGACAATTTATAGAGAAATTTTCTACAAAAGATATGCATTTAAAATTCGTGGCTCTTGATCGTGAAAGCAAAAGTAATCATTCCTACAAAAATGCATCCGTACAGAAAAAGAGTCTTTGGTTTGTATTTATGTCATGGGCATGGTAAAAAATGTGACCTCTTAAAAGCAATTAATAAATACAAGGTTGTAACGGAACTTGCGCATTTTAGGGCAATTAATATTTCATTTTTAGATATTGCTGGAAAATTAACGAAAGTACCGTTATCAAAATCATATCAACACATTCGTGTTTCGTTAATTTCCCACCTAAATCTGAAAAGAAATATTTATCACTCTATGGTGCGCGAATTCTGTTACACCCTATATATTTCGCGCATATTTTCACTTTATATTTAACTTTAATGCAAAAAGAAGAATGTATTAACATGTTTGAAATAGCGATTCTTAACTTGTTAAACGCATTCTTACTCTATATACTTCCAGTTTCCAGTGAAGATAATGTGATCAATCACATTTACACACTTCGCTCTGAAGTTGACTCATTTCAGAATTCTATCGGAAAGGAAATACCCACGACTGAAAATATGGCAAAAATAATAGAAGAACTAAGTTCTACTTTAGTCTTAGTGCTCACTGAATTAGGTAAGATTAGGTTTAACCTTTTGGCATATAACACTTGTGTTAGAAATTGCATTACATACATATACAGGGTATAACATAATTCGAGAACGAGAGGGTAATTATTATTTCATTTTCAGATATAACTGGGAATTTAACGAAAGCAATATAATTTTTAAGTATTACATTTTATTTAATTGTAAAAATTATCTTAACACTTTTGTCTTTAATTACGCTATGGTGTGCGAATTCTGTTATACCCTGTAGTTCAGATATACAGTATGCTATTTGCTGAATTATTGTTTTACTTTTGATATATATTTATATTATCTTTTTTTTTTTTCAGAAAGTACAAATTCATTCCAAGAAAATATAATTGTTAAAGTTTCTGACTTGGGTTCTGAGATAAATGAAACAAGATGCTCTTTAAGCACAAGATTAATAGATGTTGGTAGGTAGATGAAGGAATTTCTCCTTTATATTTTTAAAAAACTATTAAATAATTACAAAAAAACCACATGACTTTTATTAAATCAAATTAAACACTTTATTCACAACAGAGAATGACGTAAATACCTTGAAGACTGGCTCCATAGCAACGCCAACTGCAGCACCACGTGCCATTCCTGAAGGTAATCTAACAATATGGAAATACGTTTGGAAAATTTAAATATATTATTATTTAAGAAAGACTTTTATGACGTAAGGAAATATAAAAATGAATTAACAGTGAAGAACATTGTATTTGTATTTGTATTTGTGTGACTGAGTATCAGTCACACAAATACAATGTTCTTCACTTCTTCTTCTTTCTCTTCGCCCGTTCCCGCCTCTATGCGGGGTCGGCGTTTCTGACCAGCCTCCTCCACACAGCCCGGTCCTGGGCTTCTTCTTTCGACAAACCCTTCTCCCTCAAATCGTCCCTCACCTTCTCCATCCACCTTCGCTTCGGTCTGCCTCTCTTTCTCCTGCCATGCACCTCCATATTCATCATCGTTCTCTTACCCACATAATCTTCGTCCCCTCTCATCACATGTCCATACCATTTCAGTCTACTTTCTTGTATCTTCCTCGAGATTCCTCCAACCTTTGTTGTGCCCCTTATCCTTTCATTCCTTACTCTATCCAACCTTGTCACTCCGCACATCCATCTCAGCATTCTCATCTCCGTTACATCTAGTATTTTCTCATGATCTTTCTTTATAGCCCAAGACTCAGCCCCGTACATCATAGCCGGTCTTACCACAGTCTTATACACCTTTCCCTTAACCCTTGCGCCTATTCTTCGGTCACACAACACCCCTGAAACTTTCTTCCAATTTTTCCAACCAGATTGCACTCTGTGTGTTATTTCTGTGTCCAGCTCACCGTCCTCAGCCACTGTCGATCCCAAGTACGTAAACTTACTTACTCTCTTTAACCTCGCTCCCTCTAAACTAATTTCTGAGTCTTGATTTTCGTAGAACCTCAGGTACTCCGTTTTCTTTCTGCTGATTTTCAACCCTCTGTCTTCAAAAGCCCTCCTCCATTCCTCCAATTTTCTTTCTACTACTTCTCTCCTGTTGCTGCACAGAACAATATCGTCTGCAAAGAGCATACACCAAGGGGATTGATATTTTATCCCCTGGGCCAACACATCCATAATCAAAACAAAAAGGTACGGGCTCAAAGAAGATCCCTGATGTAGACCAACCCTCACGGGGAACCATTCCGTTACACCTACACTACTCCTAACCTGGGTCCTTGCTCCTTCATACATACTTTGCACCAACCTAACGTACTTCTCCGGCACACCTTTCTCTCTCATACACCTCCAAACCTCCTGGCGTGGCACTCTATCATATGCTTTCTCTAGGTCGATGAAAACCATGTGCAGTCCCTTTTGTCGCTCCCGGTGTTTCTCCATCAACTGCCTCAGTGCAAAAATCGCATCAGTTGTTCCCCTACCTGGCATAAAACCCAACTGCTCTTCCCCCACGGTTGTCTCTTCTCTTAACCTTTTCTCTATAATCCTTTCCCAAACCTTCATCGTGTGTGACATAAGCTTTATTCCCTATAATTTCCACAATCCTGGATGTCCCCCTTCTCTTTGTAGATAGGTACGAGTGTACTATCCCCCCACTCCTCCGGCATTTCTCTTGTTCATATATCTTCTGCATCAGATCCCACAATAGATCTATGCCCTCATCTCCCAAACAATTCCACGCCTCCACTGGTATCCCATCCGGTCCAATGCCTTCCCCTTCTTCATTCCTTTCAACGCTACCTTCACCTCCTCCCTACTCACTACTCCTGAAGTTAACCCTTGATTTGGGACATCATCTTCAAAAATAACCCTTGGGTTTTCCTCATTTAACAGATGTTCAAAATAACTCTTCCATCTATCCATGATTTTATCCTGATCCTTTAAGACCACTCCCTGACCATCCTTTACCTGTTTAATTTGAGTAAAATCTTTACTCGCCTTATCCCTAGCCTTCGCTATTCTAAGGATCTTTCTCTCTCCCGCCGGTGTCTCCAACTCTTTATATACTTCATCCATCGCCTGCGCCTTGGCTCTTGCCACTCCCTTCTTCGCCTCCTTTTTCGCCTGCCTATAGCTTTCTCTATCCTCTTGTCTACCAGATGTGTCCCACTTCTTTTTAGCATCTTTCTTCCTTTTAATCACCTCCTGAACCTCTTCATTCCACCACCACGTCTCTTTATCTTCAGGGGTCTTCTACCTGATGTTTTGCCCAGTACTTCCTCACCAACTCTCAATATCACCCGGCTGTTCTCCTCCCACCATTCTTGTACACTCTCCAACGACCTTACTTCTTCCAAAACCTTCTCCTCAAATTTCCTTTTCTGGTCTTCTTTCTTCAGTCCCCACCACTTTATCCTAGGTGTCACCTGTTCTTGCCTTCTTTTCCTACCACTCTTAAACGACCAATCCATCACCAGGATTCTATGTTGTGCCGCCACGCTTTCCCCGTTTATGACTTTGCAGTTCTTAACTTCTTCCAGATGGGATCTCCTGCACATTAGAAAGTCTATCTGTTCTTCACTGTTAATTAAATTATTGCTAATGATTGTTAATATCTTTTATCACCAAAATTACATTATTTGGGTTAGTGTTTTCATTCACCTTTGGTAAAATCACTTAGATGTAGTAACTGGTACATTAGTGGCAAAGAAATTTTTTTAGAATGAAATTGATACTATGACACATTAGATGTAGTCTATGTCAAAAATGTTATATTTATTTGGTGTATTTGTGATAGAATAAAATTAACTCATCGCATCGGTTTTTATAATAATAATAATAATAATAATAATAATAAATATTTGTCAAATATCTGTCCGAAACCTTATTCATCTTTTAAATCGAGCTGGCCGTATATAAATTAGTCACCGTTAACAAAAGAAAACTATATTGTATTTATAAAGAATTTTAATATTTGCTCTTTTAAATTCATAAAAACAATTTCTTCAAAAACGGTTTTCCTTTTATGTTAAAGTTATTAATTATGTTTACTATTGGCCTTTTTATATCCAAGTAACCAACACACAGATCTTTTCTCTTCCATCCTCCGAGAAGGTCTCGGTGGTTCTGCTACCATCATCTGTTGTCACTTTTTAGGGTGCCTGCTTCCTCCTTGTGGGGTTGGTAGGCCTCGGGGTTCGGATCCCCAAATCCACAAAAGAGCTTGCTCTTAACGCCTGCGCGTGCCTGGTTAAGCCCGGGCGCCTGTCTTCTTCTACTCACGCTCTCATTTCTGTTCCACCCTTTCTCTACTTCTTTCCCATTTCTTCGTCTGTTCCAGTTTCTCTTCTTCACTATCTTCTTTCTTGGTCACATCGACCATCGACTGTAAGTGAACAGAAGACTGATTGGTTAAATGATCAGTAATCATTTGATTTCTTTGGAATTAAGAAATTTTCTATGAAGATGTTGATATATTGAACGTCTGTTGTCACTCTTCAGGGGGTATCTACGCGTCTCAATGGCGTTCAGATTACAGCAACTAAAGCAAAAATAGTCCTTACGTTTGAAGTAATGATGTATATTCGAATTGCAGGGTATCTGCGAGTGATCTTTCTCCATAGTCTCCCACTTTCCTATATGTATAATGTTCATGAGAGAGAAATATAAAATTAACGATTACACCTGATTTTAATCCATTCTGTGATACTGACTGCATATTTAATTTGTCTTGATCGGACTTTTTAATTAACTTGACTGCATTTATATTAATGTTGCATTGATATAAAATATTATTTTCCACAACCCACATTGCACCCAAGATAATTTTAAGGTCAGGTAGATGTAATTCTTAAATTAGAGTTATACGACTTTAAAAAATTATTTCCCACAAGCTTAATTAACCCCTTTAAGGCCGGAATTTTTTGTAAAGTTAAGTTAGGAATGCGTGTATTTGAAACGTTACCAATTTGTACCAGTCGTCGTTAAAGGGTTAACCTAAGCCTATGTAACATAATTTTTGTTTTAATATCAAATGAACATAATTATTTTGTTTTTTAGGGAACATTTTTAAAGTGACTCGGAGACCAAAATTAAGTGATGAAAATTTCTTCCTGACACCATCGACGAATTACATGGCAGCGCGAAAATATTGTCGTTCCCATGGGGCAAACCCATTTATCCCTACAACAGAGGTAAAGAAATATTTATGAGCATACTGTATATTCAAAACAATATAACTTCAAAATATCTGAAGTTTTCTAATCAATTTCCATCTTAACTTTAATTTATTTTTAAACAGGAGGAACTCCATTATATAATCGAAAGGACAATGGGAGAAAATGATTATGGATGGCTTCCTCTCACTGACCTCATGAACGAAGGTGACGGAGAGTGGGACGATGGAACAGGTACACATAGATACAATATTAGTAAACTGTATGTTGAAAGCATGGCATTAATTTCAATCTTTTTCAGGTGACCAAAACTACAGGGTGTGTATAAAGTAACGCAAGTAAAGGGAAAATCTGATTACATTCGGTATCGAAAAATGTGATACGCCGTGCAAGGACCTGTATAGAGGTCGATGATGGACATTTTTAACATCTCTTATAAACCTTACTATTGAATATACAGTACAGTTGGTTGCTATAAAGTACATGTAATAAATATTACTTGTCCATGTTCATTTGCGTTACTTTATACACACCCGTATAATTCCGGAAAGTATTTTAATTGTATATATATATATATATATATATATTCTAAACTAAATACAGGCCTGCATAGGGACGGTTTGAGATTGCGGATACTTGTGGTTTTCAGTCCAGTTTGTGTAGAGCAATCCTGAGGTAGTATGAGTGTGACTGTGATTGATACGGGTAAATTTGTGCTGCCTTAGGGAGGAAACACAAACTTGGGTGCATCTTGCTTCTGAAGAATCATGCAGCATGACTGTTAATAACTGAAGGTGTCTGCAATGCAAACTAACGAAAATTGCAATAAATTGAATACGGATATGGATGTTCTTTTGACTAGGCAAACACAGAACAATGCTGCTTTCAGTGGTAATGAACCACGTACGAAGGCCTCGTCAGTAGTTTGAACTCTGTTTGCTTGTCAATGCTGCTGCGAGCTGCTCGTACTTAATTTCCCAACATTAGAGTGTGTATACCAACATTAATTTCCCAACATTACCTCAGAGTAATTTGCGCAGTGGTATGACGTAGTAACCATGGTGTAGTGGAAGTTATCGTTATGTAGTGGCCGTCGTTAAATCAGGCAGGGAAAAGGATCTTGAATTTCTTCATATTATAAGAAATGTAAACCAAATTCAGTTACGCGTGGCGGGCCATAGGTTGGTTATTCTCGCTCTTATTGAGGAATGAGCCGCAAATGGTTTGTCAGGCTGTTTTGCCCGGTACCCAACCTCAGAAATATTTGTCGGAAATAAAGTATGAAATGAAAGCGAAAGGATTAAATGAAAATAAAAGCCCTAAAATAGTCATAAAACTTTTCAAACACTTATAAACATATGGTTTACTCTAACCAACTATGAAATGTGTTTTCCCCAATGTTAATAAACCTCAAAATTAACACCCCACCAGAATTAAACGATCTTGAAATATATCTAAATAAATAATAAGTTTTCCTTGGTTCTTTTTAGCCTATGAGGATGGTCCTATCAAACTGTCTTTCATCGATGCTGACGGTAATGATGGAAATACTCGTTCATTCGATTGTGTTGATCTGAATCGTAAACGTTACGCAGACTGGTACGACTGCTATAAGGACCGCCGATTGCTGTGCGTGAAAATTCTTTAAGTATTAAAAATTAGTGTCATTGTAAAATACTGTAGTTATATAAAGAACTGAAATTTGTATCAATATTTTATTCATAGATTCGGGTTTGTTCATCTTTATAAAAATGTTTTTATTGCGTTTTAATTTTTTGCGTTCATTATGCTTGATAAAAAATAGTATAGATTAGAACTGTGGCCAATAACTTTCTTAAAAATTGAAAGATATTGCCTGACAGAACCATTAATTATCATATATTAGACTCGGGGTATATTTTATGTGAATTTATTACGTAAATACCCAAGTTATGTATTTGAGGGGTAAAATTGATTTTAATCTTGCATAACTTGAACCTTTCATGCCCAATTTAAAAAGATTTTTACTTAATTTACCTTTTACTATAAGGACTAAAATCGTGTAAATTTTATGGTCGCCTTTTCGACCATACGACATGAAAGGGTTAATTTCGCCTCACCTTACGACTACTACTTCCTAATCCTACGTTCACTTCTACATGATAAGGACAAAGAATGTCGATTCAATCTGATTTTGACAACTTTCGACAGCATCTACAAATATAAGTGTCATTAACATAACCCGAGTGTTAGGTAAACCTATCATTATTACTCTTATATATTTATATATAATTACTCATATATAATTACTCTTGTATATAATAATTAAAGTGAAAAAGAAATTAAAAACAAAAATTCTATAAATTTATCTTGTTTTACAATTTTATAATTCTATAATCCTTATAATCTTGTAATTTTGTAATTTTCATATTGTTCAAAATTTCTAATTTTTAATTTTAAGATTTATAATTCTATAATTGTGTAACTTTTCAACTATACAGTCTTATTGTGGACACACACACACACACACACATACACAGACACACATATATATATATATATATATATATATATATATATATAGTGGCCAATTGACGGTAGGCCCTATAATAAATATAATTAGACTAATTAAAAAATTGTTTGCTTGATATATGTTACCATCTAATCTTTCAACCAGAATAGCAAATGTCATTGACGATAAAATTAATACATTGAGGTTTCTTCCTTTAATAAGAAATAATAAAACGAAACGATAAATAATACAATCACAAATAAAGGTTACAATTTAACGAAAACAGGTACACAAAATAAATTAAATTTGATTTGAATAAGTGGTTAATTTGCCCTAACCAGGCCAAAGAACGGCTTGTTATGTACATGATGGAAGATATCGTGTCACTGAAGGTAGGTAGCCCGGAAGATATGTGTCAAGTCGTCGTTGTCATGGAAACGCGAAACTGAGAGGGAGAGGTTCGATGCGCTTCTCTGGTTGAGAACAATGAAGCGCCTTGTTTAAGGTAGATGCCTGTAGTGAATGCCTGTAGTGAATGCCTGTAGGTGTCTGCTTGTAAGAACCACTGAAGAAGTGTGTTGTTGAAGAAATGTTTGGAGGTAAAGAAACTGCTGACACACTAATCTTTACATCATGATCAACTCTTTAAATACTCTCAATACTGTAAATGAAATAAATGAATCTGTAAACGTAAGCAACATTAATTATATCTCAGTAGACAACTTTTTAAACAAGAAAAACAGCAATTAAAACTTGTATTTCCTAAACTTGTATTTTTCTAAACCACTTTGACGAATTAACAGCTAACCTAAAATTATTGCAACAAAAATTCACGCGCATTAGATTAACTGAAACTTGGTTAAATGGTGATAATATATTTTTTTTTAACACAGGCTACTATATAAGTAGTAAGGCTAACAATAGGGGCGTAGGTGTAAGTATGTTCGTTGACCCAACCTACAAGAGTAAATGTATCGAAGAACTGATAAGGCATAAGCAGTACCTCAGAAATATTCACTATTCAATTTTAAGCATCTACCGACCACCAGCTGTGAACGTACCAACTGTTATTACAAATATCGTTAAATCCTAACCTCTAATCATATCGGTAACAATTGTGTCATTGCAGGAGATTTAAATATTAATTTCACAAACGAACATTCAAATAATAACGCAAGGTTATCATGACTGCAAGTGGCTTCAAATTAGTTATTACAAAGCCAACTAGTCTTCACAATTACATTAGAAATTGGACTCTGCTAGATCAAATCTGAATACGCTCTCCGCTTGACTGCTTCTCAGGTATAATTATATTAAATATCAAACATCACTTGCTTACGTACACCATGCTAATCACCCATTTCTGCGCACAGGAAACCATAAAAGTTGACTATAGATCTTACAGCTATAATAATAAACTGAAATTCCTTAGAGGAATTCTCAGGCACATTAATGGATCAATTCAACACAAACTTTCCTCTTAAATCAAAAGTAAAATCTAAAACTAAATATAACAGTCAATGACTCACCCTCATCACTCATTGTGAGTATTAAACGCAAACAAACCCTCTTTAAATTATGGAAAACTAACATTATTACCGAAAAGACATACAGAAATTACTGTAACAGACTTAATGCAGTCACTAAAAGAGCAAAAACAGATCACTATTGTTCAAAAATTCGATCCCAAAAGGCTATGGAACACGGCTAAGGATTTAATCAACACAAAAAAGGTGAAAACAAATCCCTTGTTCACCATCACACAAGGCAAAAATTGTTACATGGATCCAAAAAACAGCCAATTTATTAAACAACTTCTTTGCAAATATCGGCTCCAATACTGCAGCCTCGATTTCAAATACAGGGTATACATAAAGTCAGGATCTATTTTTGTGAAGCACTTGGAAATTATATGGAATTCAATCATAAAATGATAAAGTGGTAACATTTATTAAATAATTAAGAGTAGGATTCGACGTGACGCCCGTCAGTATCCCTGCACAGCTCAAATCGTTCCGCAGCATTTCTAAACACATTCTGGAGCATTTGCGGGGTTATGTTATCTGCAGCAGTTCGTATACGTGTACGTAAGTTTTCAAGACTCGTAATCTTCGTCTGATAGACGTGCGACTCGATAAAGCCCCATGCAAAGAAATCTAAAGGGGTTAAATCTGGTCATCTCGCGACACAAGGTCTGTTGCTTCCGCGTCCGATCCAACGATTTGGAAAACGTCCATTTAGATAATCCTGAACAATTTTGGCATAGTGACAAGGAGCACCATCATGTTGATAGACGACGGGGATAGGATTGTTAGTACAGTCGTCTATCAACATGATGGTGCTCCTTGTCACTATGCCAAAATTGTTCAGGATTATCTAAATGGACGTTTTCCAAATCGCTGGATCGGACGCGGAAGCAACAGACCTTGGCCAGCGAGATCACCAGAATTAACCCCTTTAGATTTCTTTGCATGGGGCTTTATCAAATCGCACGTCTATCAGACGAAGATTACGAGTCTTGAAAACTTACGTACACGTATACGAACTGCTGCAGATAACATAACCCCGCAAATGCTCCAGAATGTGTTTAGAAATGCTGCGGAACGATTTGAGCTGTGCAGGGATACTGATGGGCGTCACGTCGAATCCTACTCTTAATTATTTAATAAATGTTACCACTTTATCATTTTATGATTGAATTCCATATAATTTCAAAGTGCTTCACAAAAATAGATCCTGACTTTATGTACACCCTGTACTGTAACTCAATACCGACAATACATTCCACAACACACTCCAAGCTCAATTTTCTTTGATCCAATCCTACCGAACGATGTCTTTAGCAATAAAAAGTCTGAAAAATAAAGATTCTGACATCAATATGAGCCTAGTAAAATTATACAAATTAGTACTGGATGAAATTGCAATCCCACTCAATAAGTAACTAATGAATTAATCAGTAACACTAGGAATCATATATTCCCTGACAGTCTAAAGGAAGCCAGAGTATGAATTGTATTTAAGTCAGGTAACCGAAACACTCCAGCTAATTATCGCCTCATTCTCGTAATGCCAACTTCAAGTAAAGTATTTAAGAGAATCGTATACAATAAACTTTCTAATTTCTTAATCAAATACGACATTTTAACTAAAACATAATTTGGGTTCAGAGGTGGGCATACAATGGAAGATGTCATAAACATGCATTTAGAAAGTGTCTATCAGACCCTAAGTAGCAAAAAACACTACCTTGGTCTTTCTCGACATGTCATAAGCATTTGATACACTTTCACATGAAATCTTATTGAATAAACTTCACATATATGGAATAAGAGGAAATATCCTCGATTGGTTCAGGTCGTACCTCATAAAGTCATCAGTACATTAGATTAAAAGATAATTTATCTAACAAAGCGACGCTAACTACTGGGGTCCCATAAGGATCTATTCTTGGGCCATTACTATTTCTAATTCACATGAACGATTTTCGTTTCTCAACTACATTAAACTGCCTACAATATGCAGAGGATACCAAACTTCTTCCCATCATAATTTAGACCAGGGGTCTTCAACCTGGGCGGTAGCGCCCACTAGTGGGCTCACATTAAAGGTAATTAAACATTTATTTCATTATTTATTTTATCGATTATATTGATTTATTCTTTTTGATCTAAGGTGGGCGATAAGCTTTTTTAATTTTCAAAAAATCGTAAAAGTGGGCGGTGAACAAAAAAAAGGTTGGAGACCCCTGATTTAGACCACCTGATAAATGAAACGAACAGGTAATTAGAGCATGTATATAAATGGATGTGTGGTAATGAACTTTTATTGAACCTGATAAAGTCATCTTTATGTTATTACCACAAAACACATTAATACAAACTGTCAAATAAAAATTGGGACTATTACTCTTGCAAGAGTGAATGAGGTTAAAGTACGTGGCATTAATTTAGATGAAAAACTAAATTTCAAAAGTCATGTACAACATATCAAATCCAAAATACAAAGATTTCTATTCGTGTTACTTGAACTTAAAAGGGCGCTTCCTCCTAACTTTGCATTATGCCTTCATCCACCAACATTTATTATATTGCACTACAACATGGGGTAGCTCAAAGAAATGCATAAAACATCCTTTGGAATTCATTCATAAAAAGTATCTGCAAACCCTCTCAAATAATGATACCAAACAAAGTCATACGTCCCCCAATGTTTAAAGAGCTAAATACTCTTATTTTAAAACTAAATAACATACAAATTCAATGTTGCTGACAATGTGTTTAAAGTTATCAATAATAAACATACCTCACCCATTCAAAGAGCAGCCCCCCCCCATCAAATAGTATCATTATAACAGTATAATCCCCAGAGATTTTATACTGCAAACAAAATTATACAATGGAAACTGCAGGAAATGCATTCTCTTTTAAAGGGATAGATGTAGAGCATGTAATCCCCAAAAATATCAGACAGACTTCACCACTAAATGTATTTCACATATCATTAAGAAGTACTTCATTACCTCCTACTGCTGCATAAGTTTACTACTGCTATTATTACCATAGTAATTAAGTTCTCATTTCATAATTAACTATCTAAAATACGCTTATTTCATTGAAGACTTTTAATTTCATAATTTATCCTAATTTTTTTTCCATTAAGCATCACTTATTTTTTACTAAGTATATAAATGGTCAATGTATTTAAAATTGTATAAAATAACACTGCCCAACACCAATTTTGCTGATTTAATTCTAACACCTGTTTTTAGGTAACTTTGGTGTGCTGATTTAAAAAATCACCTTAGTTTTTGCCTATCACGTCAGGTTTTCGAGCAATCAAATACGAATATTTTGGAGATATCGCATTTTGGCAGGGTTATGCCCAATTTTTTTTCTTTTCAAAAAATAAGTTTTTACATACTCAGAATCAGTATGGAAAAGTAAACAATTGTGCAGGGAGTGAACTTTAATATACAATGGTAATATTGACACATAAAGTGATTAAAAGTGTTTAAATAAGCACGGGACCAGTTTTCTTAACATTGTCTTTTTCTTGTTTTCTTACTTTTCAGTGCTGATAAATTTTCTCTTATAGGACTTCCTAGAATGAGAGATGTCAAGACAACAATCTCTTTGCAGGCTCCAGCAGTAGTCAGCCATCATATGGGTATCCCATCTTCCTTGGTATCGTTCTTCCATCACTTTGATATCTTGGTGGAACCTTTCACCTTGCTCTTCACTAACATCACCAGGATTTTCTGGAAATTTATCCAATGACTGTTGAGATAGTGAACTTTAATGCTCATGTTGCAACCCAACTGCTGAAAGTTTACAAGTAAATCCTTTACAAGATCTTTATAATTTTCAGACTTTTTGTTTCCTAGGAAGTTCTTAACTTTTACTGCCACAAAAGCATTCCAAGCTCTTGCCTCCGTTTCGGTCAGTGAGTTACTGAACTGCGGATCTTTCATCAGTTTTCTTATCTGGGGGCCATCGAATATACCAGCTTTAAGCTTCTCATCACTAAGACCTGGAAAGGCTGCACATATGTAATTAAAGCAATCACCTTCTTTATTCAAAGCTTTTACAAACTGCTTCATAAGCCCAAGTTTGATGTGGAGTGGTGGAAAAATGATCTTTTCTCGATCCATCAATGGCTCGTTTACAATATTTTTATCTCCTACATTTAAATTTTGCATTAGTGGTCACTTTTCCTTTACCCAATGTTCAGCTTTGGCGCGACTATCCCATAAGCACAAGAAACATGGATACTTTGTGTAGCCACTTTGTTGGCCAAGAAGAAAGTTGACCATTTTCAGGTCAACACAAATCACCCATTTATGAACATCATATTTTAGCATCTCCAGCACTATTTTTATGTTTTCATATTCTTCTTTTAGATGCACTGAATGACCAATAGGAATCGCGCCATATTCATTCCCATTGTGAAGTAAGACACGCTTTAAACTTCTTTTTGAACTGTCTAGAAACAATCTCCACTCACTGGGGCTATAGTGGGTTACACCCATTGCATTCAAAAGTCCTTCTACATTATGGCAGTAAACCAAATCCTTCTGCACCAAAATATTGCAACAATTCTCTTTCCCTATTGCAATAAGATGTTATTTTTGTGCCAGGATGAGGTAGATTTTTCTCGTGCAATCTTGAAGCTAATAATTCTGATGACTCTTTTGAAAGGCTGAGATCACGAATTAAATCATTCAACTCAAGTTGATTAAATCGCTGAGTGTCGTTGATGAAGAAGGCTGTTCAAAATCATCATCACTGATATCACGTTCGATCTCATCAGGTAAGTCCATATCTTCATCATCTTCTGTGAGTGTTGGAAGGTCCGTGAAAATTGGAACAGGAATTTCGTCTGAGTGAGAAACTGGTCTGATTGCTGAATCTAGGTTAGGATACTTTAGATGGTGTTTATTCTTTGCGTTGAAGCCAGAAGTCTTCACAAGGCAAAAGTAGCAGTCATCTGAATGATTTTTGGGCTCTCGCCATACCATAGGAATGCCAAACTTCAAACCTTTTCTGTTTCCATTTGTCCATTGTCGTAAATGTTCCACACAAGTTTTGCAAACAGTGTGAGGAGCCCACGACTTATCCTGATCTCCAAGTTTAACTTTAAAATAGGCCAGGTATGCCTTTTTTACGAAATCAGTAATGTTCATCCTCTGCTTTAGTAACGTAAAGCATCCACAAATGTAGCAGAAAACATCTGGGCTGTTTGAACACTTTCTTCGAACAGCAGACATGATGATGATGGTGAGCTGCAACGCACCCTTCCCTCACCACTGATCGCAAATAACTGCCGCAGTATTGGATCACTGAATGCTGCCCACATGTAACTCTGTGCCGCTCCCAATCATGTGGCGAGCAGGCAATGACGTCACACACTTTGCAGCTGTATCCAACCAGGACAGACTGACGTTACTAGCGGAACCGGCTGCTCTCACTCCGCCAATGGGAAATCTCTCTCAGATCATGACGTCACGCTCACACCTGGGGAAATCACAGATACCCAAGATTTTAATATGTTGTACATGACCTTTAGATTTAATGCACAGATTTGCGTATTCCACAGATAAAATTTTAACAGCAAAACAGCTGTTAACAGGTCTCAAAAATCATCAATTTTGATAAGCGCCCTTCATGGATCACCCAAAATAGGCATATTGCATTGCACGAAAACCTGATGTGATGGACAAAATCTAAGGTGATTTTTGGAATCAGCACATCAATATTATCCAGAAACAGGTCTTAGAATTAAATCAGCAGCAAATTTTATTTTTTTTGTTGGGCAGTGTAATCAAACACTACTTTTGTAAATTTTTTTGTTTACTGTTATTATTATTCGTTTAAAGCTCCTCCTCTGAAATAAAAAGTACTATAATTTCGCATGAGAAGAAATCCACCAGTGTTTATCTGGGAAACTAAAATAATCTGAAGAGAATATTTATTTTTAAAATCCACTTTCCATCAGAAGCAAAGTATCCTTCAGCTTTAATAATAATAATATTTGTTGCTATAATTAATGAAACATACGCCCTATTAATATGAAGTTAAATGTCTTAAGATTTTAAAGAATTCCGCTGTTTTCTTAAGAACTTTAATTGTTGAAATTATGGTATGAAAAGGTATTAAAAGGTATAACCTAATCTAACTAGCGCACACACACACACACACACACACACACACACACACACACACATATATATATATATATGTATATATGTATATATATGTGTATATAATTATATATATATATATATATATATATATTTTTTAAGTTCGGGAAGAACCGATTCGCCTCTATATATATATATATATTATATATATACACACTAGTGATGTAGCGGATGTCATTTTTTTCACATCCGCGGATGCGGATGCGGATGTCTACATTTTCGTTATTTTTTAGGATATATTCGAGATTTGTTGTGTTTAACGTATATAATAAGTTATTATATAGAGAGAGCTGTAGCTATAATGTAGTATAATTGATTAATTGTACAATAATTGCTGTACTTTTCTCTGAACATATAAAATAATATCAAGCATCTAACTAATATAGAAATCAATTAGTGAATTCGTTTGCAAATAAATTCGTTATATTTTGTTGAGTTTCAGCCACAATTAGAAACCATAATTGTGTTACCAGGATGCGGGACGTGAACCCAACTCAAATGCACCCCACCGACCTCTTTCCCCAACCTCCACCCTTATAGAAAGAGATCTTTAATTAGCTTGATAACTATTTATATTAAGTTTAAAGTTTTATTAGGCATATTTATAAATGAGTAATTAAAATAAAGTAAACTAAGATGTTCATCGTTTAATGTTCAAACTTAATTATAGGAAGGTTATGCTTAAGGAACATTAATTTTTCTGCCTTTTCTGCTGCCAGTCTGTTTCTCTTTTCATCATATATTAATCCAGCACTGCTAAATAATCTCTCGCTTGGTGCGTTTGTTGGAGGACAGGCTAAATGTTTCCTTGCAAGTTTACTCAAGTATGGATAGATATTCTGCGTATTTTTCCACCAACTAATAGGATTGTCACATGCAGCCAGGCGTTTTTCTTGGTGATAGCTCTCGATCATTTTTACTACATCTTTTGACATCGCGTAGGTCTCGTCATTGCTGCTTGACTCAAGAAACTGAGAGACAGATTCTGTGATAGATTTGCTTGTTGAAGGTGTTGGTTCTGTCACTGAAACTTTTATTCTTTTGGTGGGTGGCGAAGCGACAGATTCAAGAGATTGAAGCTCTTCAACTGCTTTGTCAAGTGATGATTTAACTCGTTCTAATGTACTAGGTGAAAATAACTTAGCTTTGTAACGTGGATCTAAGTAGGTTGCAAGAGAGTAACTTCATACAAGAACAGCCTCTCATCTTGTCGCTTGCATCACTTTTGCGCACAATGAACTAGTTCTATTAATATAGTAGAATTTGATAATTTCCGCTTATTAATGACGTTTTATCTCAACGGTCCACATCCGCACGACATCCGCAGTCCAAAGTGCGGATGCGGATGCGAGAAAATGTGCGGATGTTCCGCGGATGCGGATGCGGATGTGACCTACATCACTAATATACACACACACACATTTTAACTGCAAACAACACACAATACGTATAATTAATGTAAAGAACGACGCTTGTGTAGAAGAGCGTTCCGCACAAGATGAGGAGGAAGAACGCTCTTCTACACAATCGTCATTCTTTACTATATATATATATATATATATATATATATATATCCTAACCAAGCATAACTAAACCAAACCAATTCTAATTTAGCCTAACCACCGAGCCCTGCAAATCTAAAATTCTCTCACGAATCGAATGTCGAAACGAATCAGGCAGTGCATAATATCCAAGGGCGGATCTAGACATTTCAGTAAGGGGAGACCAAATAAAAAAGGGCTACCCTCCCTAAAATAAAAAAGGCACAGTACTAAAATTTTTTCTTAAAACAGACCACCAATGAGCGAGTGTAAAATCAATTGTATTGTTTTATTAGATCAGTCTCATTCAAATATGACAGAAAATAAAAATCTAATTTGGGTACAACAGTTATCAAAGAAATTTTTTTAAACAATTACAAATGTCTTGCCAATTAAAAGAACTATCAGAATAAAATAAAGATAAAAATAGTGATATGGCTGCACCAGTACTAAGGTCACCTATAAAAACCATTACAACTACAAATTTGGAAGTACAATGTATACGGATAAAGAATCAAAACAGGATTTGAATAAAATAAAATAACCATGATCTATTTACAAAAACAAAATTTGTTTTCGGAAGCATACACATCATTCAAATGAGCACTTGCACTTGAAAAAAGGGTACTTGCAAGAAATTGGGAGGGGGGGCTGACGTCGCCGACCCCCCCCCCTCTAGATCCGCCTGTGATATCTAGGGTATATTACTGAAATAGATTTATTTACTAAAATAAAAGCTAAATATTATAGAAAATAAATTGTTTATTTACAGTAGTGTACTTCAACACATGATTAATAAAGATTAGAAAAGTAGATCTTCCTGAGAACAAAAGTGTATTTCAACATGAGTAAGAAGAGTGAAAGCCAAAGTGTTCTGTACAGAAGTTAGGAGTGGTTTTCTGAAAGCAAAAGTCTGACTGTACTTGAACAAAAGTTAGAACATTCAAGTTTTCGAGCCAATCTGTTTACAGAGGCAATGCCGTGTGTTAGTTAATATTTGTCCACCCAATGAATTCCGGTCGAGATTTTCTTTGGAGTCAAATCATTTTAGAAAAATGTTTTTAATGGTATAGTTACCTATTTTCTCTTCAAACATTTAGCCCTATTTATTTACTTAATCGCATAAAATATGCTTATTTCATAGAGATTTTATGAAGGGGGGGATTACTGCCGAAGGCAGTAAGCGAGTAACAAAGTGCCGAGGGGGCACTCTCACAGGTCTGTTCCCGCAGTAATGCCGAAACGAATAAGAGTGAAATTAAATAAAATTTCCTACATTTCCAGCTGCTGTCCTGTTCATAAACATATATGGACACACAGTATAGAGACTCAGTTTTTACGTTCATCATCCGGTTATTGTATACATTTCTTGAATTTAAAACCTGACAAATCTCAAAATCGGGCTCCACTAATATGTAGCCAATCTCTTCACTTGAGGAACATATATTTTAAGTCTGAAAGAAAACCTATAAATCTTGTAGGTGAAGAATAAATAATTTAGAAGTTTGATGTCTACGTCAAATTCATATTAATAAAAACCACTTTGCGGTCACAGCAAAGCAAAAGAAATGTTTAAGTTAAAAGTTTTATTTCCTGCATAGAACACAAAATGCATTGTGTAGCCCATTATTTATATTTTGACAAACATGGTAGCCACATTTCATATCCCAGTCCTTATCGCTTTACATCATGACATTTCAGCTCAGAAATCTCAGTCAAAGATTATTGATTTGCAGAACATGTTACATGTTAAGTTTGTTATCTGTCAACATCCCTGTAAAGTTTCAATGAAAGCGAAATAAACTATCAGATCAAGGGGGTGTTGCAACCCCAGTAACCCCACCGTCTTAAACCCGTTACTGTAAGGTGAGTTTGTATAAAGTGTCATACTGTAAGTTCTTTATATGAAGAATATTTCCTGTAATTTTGAAGCCAATCAAAGTTTTTATTGTCGAATTATTACAAACTTCAGAAGTCATCACTTTGTGTAACTTATGAAATTTAGATGAAAATGTATAAATAATTTCTGTTAGGGATTAACCTGTTTCTCTCTCTCTCTCTCTCTCTCTCTCTCTCTCTCTCTCTCTCTCTCTCTCTCTCTCTCATATATATATATATATATATATATGTGAAAGGTGTTTACAAATGATCTTCCCGATCTTAAACATTTATTATGAAAAAAAAAAACAAAGCTACAGCGAAAAGCAAGATATAAAATAAAGAAGAAATAAAAAAGTTTGATTTACAAGCTATTGAAATTCAATATGAGTTGCTGTTTTGACTCTGCAGACATCAAAACGGTATTCTGTTTCCCTCCATACAGATACGAAGAACGTTCAAAAGAAGTGACAGGACAGTAATGATTCCCCTGCTAAAAAACACTGATTGTACCAAAACTTGAATACTGCTCAGTTTTGACGTCCCCATATAAAAAGGAAGAAACTAATAAACTAGAAGAATCGCAGAGACATTTCACAGCAAAGATTGATGGCTGCAAAGAGCTCAACTACTGGGAAAGACTACGTAAACTAAATCTGTACTCTCTGGAAAGAAGAGAGGTACACCATAATCTACATATGGAAAATGATCGAAAAACTGATACCAAACGTCAAACTAAACCCACTTACCATCCAAACAACACTGGAAAATAGAAAAGGCAGAATGTGTAGTTTTCCCAAATTAAAGGCCTGACAAGGGACCTCCTCAACACTGAAAGAAAATAGCTTGGTTGTCAGGAGGCCAAGACTTTTTGACCAGCTTCCAAAAGACCTCAGAAATATTACAGTGGTGAAAGTTAATACATAAACCAAATTATTCACTGCAAATTGCAGGAAATGCTCTCTCCTACAAACAGGCAGATATCTGGAACGATATACCTATAAATATCAGCAAAACACCATCATTAATTTCGTTTCGCAACTCACTAAAGAAACACTTTATTAACTCCTATTAATATATATATATATATATATATATATATATATATATATATATATATATATATATATATATATATATATATATATATATATATATATATATATATATATAAAATTATATATACAGTAGAGTATATTTCAACTTATAAATATTACTAAACAATGAAAATCACCTATTACTCATATATACGCAAAATTCACAATCTTAAATTGGGTGCAATCACAAGCTATATAAATTATATGTTAAAAGTTTCCATTATATTACGACATACTTATAATGTACCTCATTTACCTGTATTTTTATAATTTTAAGGTTGTATCATCGTTTCTAATTTGTAATAATAGAAATTAATTATTATTGGTATTTCAACATGTTCTGTTTACCATATTGTTTACTATTTTTCTTTTCTATTATTTCTATTATTATTTCTATTATTATACCGTATTGGTTATATCTTCTTTTTCTATTATTTCAAAGATTATTTCCATTTTCATTTGTAATGACAGAATTAACTAGATGCAACATTATTTTATTTTCTACAAATTCTATTTATATTTCCTATTTTCCTTGTAAAAATAGAAATGAATCTCAGAGATTTTTGCCTGAAAAGCTGTCATGCTTGCCAACGTCATATTCAGATAAGAATACTGTAATTAAATTACGTGTCACTAAAAATATAGGATTAAACGTTAATGCCAACATTGTGTAAACCAATATGGATGTGATGTATATCTTATGCACAGTAATGTGTTCTTACTGAATAAATATTATTATTATTATTATTATTATCATTATTATTGATGCGACCAAGGAATTTGTGAACATCTAAATTGTCAAGCCAAAGAGAACATTTATATACCGGAACCAGACAAGGTTAAACTTAACAATAGTGGGCAAAAGTCTACTTTCAAAAAATGCCATATATTAATTATTATTATTATTATTATATATATATATATATATATATATATATATATATATATATATATATATATATATATATATATATGAAAAAATTAACAATGACTAATTCCTATATAATCAATATTCATTTTCACATAAGAACTAAAATCGCCTAACGCGAGTTTGGATAAAAATTTTATTTGTTGCTTTCTATTTTTGCAGTTTCACAACCATGCTATCTAACATTTCTGTGGTTAAGTCGAATCCATGTTTGTGTCATTGAAGGTTCGTTGTGAGAAACGAATGCTCCTTAATTTCATTCCATTAAATTACAAAAAAGACAATTGACGGTTTAGATCGTTTAACATTTCCATCACAATATTACCCATATCTCCATTTTCCATTTATTATAGAATTTATGATAATTAATTATTGTTGTCTTGCATCTAACCCTCGTCCCTAAATTTTACTTGATTATGCATGCACATTGCATATAGCAGGATTGGAACCCGTAGTTGTACTTCTTAGTCCTTAATACCCACTCTTTGACTCTAATTCGTTTCTTTTAAATCCTCCCAATAATGACTTGTACTGTATGTACGAATTGAATAGCCGTGGCATATTGATTATGAATTCACGTATGAAAACGTTATACTTTATATCTCGTTATTTATGTTATGGCCTGTCTGGTATGATGCAATATAACTATTATTCGGCCATATTCATCCATACGTCCATACCTTATCTTGATCATTATCCTATATAAATTTTATTAAATATTTATTTTACTCGTGTCAGTCTATGAAATGTGTACAAAACTTTATGCATCCGTACCTGTTCGTTGAAAGTCGTGCAAATACGTTCGCATGTATTATTTTTTTTATTTTTTATTTTAATTATTTCGCCTCTCCCAATAAACTCGAAAATGCTTATGCAAGTATACGCAATTAGATGATCACAGCATAAATTGAGCATCTGAAAACGTAAAATCTCCTCTCGCTCTGATTCAAATTTATAAAACATTATCATGCGTTATGTTTTTATCATGTGTGTCATGTTGTATATAAATATATACCGTATGTGCCCATGTACTTTGTGTTGTACTAATAACCATATATGAATATAAAAAACACTGTAAGAATTGTAAGTGACTAATGTACTTAATGATGTAATTAATGTACTTAATGATGTAATGTACTTAATGACGTAGTGAATGTACGTTAATGGAACTGTAATTAACGATAATAAGTGAATGTGAATTAATCCGTAATTATAATCATAGTTGTTGTAAACCAAAATTACAATGTACTCAGTGATGTACTTAGATTGTACGCAATGTACTACTACGAAATTATGTCGACCTTTAGAAATGAATACTCGGCGAAAATAATTATTTTTTATTATTATTTTTTATAATTTTTATTTTGAATCTTTCAAAATTCTGATCATGTGTTTAAAGGGGAAACTTAACCTTCAAACTGCACTCCCCCAAAATTTAGATTATATATAAAGCATGTAATTGTAAAATAACTGCTACTTCTTTTTCTTCTTGACTTCACTTATTCCCTTGTTATGAGCCTCTCTGCGAGGAGCGGGCAGAGGCCCCTTGCCTCCTTAATTTTTTAGATTCCGACCTGAGCCATGATCGAAAGAGGTCGAACCTCTACCCCTGTAAATTCAGAGCACTACCTGTCCATTTTTAGAAGTAAATTACAGCGAAAGAAACTTTCTTTTTATTTTTCACCTTCGAGTTTGGCTCTCTTCAGGGAACTTAGTAAATAAGGTAGAGAAAATAGTTCCCAATAAATTATAAAAGAAAATCGGCGAACCTTCAGAGAAAGTATCAGTGTGTTATAGAAAGAGAAAAAAAGAAATGAGAGTAAAATTAGAAAATTATAGAAGAAAACTATCGCGAGAAATATCCGTTGCTGCCTCCCAACCAGAACCCCCGTCGATTTCGAACCACCCAAGGCCATAGACTGATGGGTTAACATATGTACATACTAAATAAAAGCAAGTTGCTTTCTGTCTGTCCGTCCATCTGTCCGTCTGTCTGTCCGTTTGTTTAACGTTTGGGTCTCTCTAAAAAGAGTTGAATTAGCTAAACAGTGGCCCTACGGATGGTGCTGCCAGTAATTCGGGTGGGATGGGCTGGGCCCAGTAATTTTCCCATTAATTGGGGGACCCGTAGGTCCCTCAACTACTGGGGGTTCAATTATTTGGTCAATAAAACTATAGAAAAGAACAGCCATGAAAATCTTAAGCTTCAAATTTAATACAATCAGCCCACCCCAAGCAAGTGGTGGGCATAACAGCTACAGAAATGGCTTTACAAAACTAAAATTACCTCCAGAAAAAACAAAAGTACTAAAAACAACTTAATTATCTAGATTCTAGCATATAAGCCTCGCAGCGCGGCCAAAAACAGCTAGTCTATCTATCTATCTATCTATCTCTCTCTCTCTCTCTCTCTCTCTCTCTCTCTCTCTCTCTCTTCTCTCTCTCTATATATATATATATATATATATAATATGCAGTGCTTGTACTACAAAATGTTAAGAACAAAATACACAATTTAATAAATTTGATAGCTACAGCATTTGTCTTTTAGAAATCGTTGCTTGTTCATTCATTCCTTCATATATCCTAAGTTTCTTTTTCTATACTTTGACATTATCACTGAACTTTAAATCAAAATTATAGTGATGATTGACGACACATGGTTTTCATGTCCCTCTTTCTGTATTTCATTCATGGCAAGTTTACATGGAGAGTCCACTCCAAAAATTCTGTTGAGAACATCTTTATTATTTATTGATATTTATCAATAAGAAACCTTGAGTTTCACGGAAAGACTTTTAAAGAATTTTAAAGCAAAATTATGGGGATAATCAACGACAGATTGGTTTTGTGTCCATTTTTCACAAAACATTTGCATTCCTTTATGCATTTTCGTAATAAAAATTGAAATAAAATAATCAGTCTTTTTAATTCTTTTACAGCAAGTCTACATGGACAGTACATTAAAAAAAACTTGTCGTGAAACCAAATGTTACTCAAATTTTAAAATGTTTGAAAATTGTTAATAATTGTAGCATTTCTTATCTGTTTTTACTGAAGAAAGCAATGTACAATTAAACTGTAAGAAAGTGTTTTAGTAAACAAAATCGCTCTACAGTACACTGTAATGTCACTCTAAATCATGTAAACATGAATTGAAAAATAAATTTGAAACATCTCCTTAAATAGTTTTTCTGACGCTACCCCTTCCTCTCTGAAGAAATCGGGGAAGAAGTGGGGGGGGGGAGAAATGGGGGGGGGGGGAGAAGTGGGAGAGAAGTGAGGGAAGTATGAAAATATAAAAGTTTAAAAAACATGCAAGTAACAGAATAATGGGATAAAGTCCACTTCATAGAGATATTTATGTGCAAGCAAAATTTCCCACTGAAAATCACACTTTATCAAATACTTACGAACGACGCATGATACTCGTAAACACGGGTGAGAGCATTACATTAAACATATATAACTTAATAATAATATGTAAACCGAGACCTAAACTGAATAAACAAAGGCTTGATATTGATAGCCTTCTGTGAAACAAGATACCTCTTTGCATGATGTCATCGTGTTCTGAATGAGAAACTCGTGGTGTTTTCCTTTGTTTACTCACAACTGCAACGGAGATTTTAAAGTCCTGCTCCTAATGAGTGTAATAAGTTTGGATATATATTATATGTATATATATATATATATATATATATATATATATATATATATATATATATATATATATATATATATATATATATATAGCATGGCTGCGTATTAAATATGGTTCTGTACCACATCGACTGCAGGAAGTTATAGACAACAACGGTGGCTGGACAAGATATTAAATTTGTTGTGTTCATATATAAAATATCTAAAATACAATGGTAATTATGAATGTGTAACACCTTTGCAAAATTGCCAATATCATCGTTTAAATGGCTCTATGTTTATTGATATGAATCACTGTAATAGTTTTATTTTCTGTAATTTCCTCCTTTGAAGTGAGAAAGTGCCAACAGTCACAGCTGTAGTGGTTCAACACTAAAGTTGTAACATGGAACTTATTAATACAAAACAATTATATGCATTTATGGTGCTTCCTCAATACAAAACATTCTTCGTCTATGTCAGCGTTGCTGATCTAGAAATAGCATTTGCTCCGGATATAAAAATATACAAGATGTACCAGTAGTATCCATTCAGCTGTCGTTCATTTGCTAATTGGAAGATATTATAAGTAGTGGCGTATGAAATCTACAGACACCCATCAATCTTGTAATGTCATAATGTTATTAAAATTTAATATGCATCAAAACATTGTTTTTTCATTCATAAACTGCCTATATATATATGTATTTATATATATCAGGTTTTTTTGCTCTGTCTTTGTTATAACACAAAATAATATCTGAATCTATATTCAATATTAAATGCAAATAAATAACTAAATAAATGAATCAATTTGGAATTTGCTCAGGGCGCAATAATGCCTACTAACGACTCTGTTCATTCAGGATAAAACCCTTGCCAATACTATGAACACTGTCATCACGTACGAAGATTTTTTTTTAAAGTTTTTACTAGACCATTTTTTATTCACTTCATTGTTAATATATTTCCCTTTTTGGATTCATTCATAAAATGTTACAACCGTTTGTAGTACACACAACACATATGCCAGGTGTCGCTATCTGTTCTCAAGAGTGTCCTACGAATAATGAGCACAACTGTACATCGATGTAGTCTGTTGTCAGCTAATCAAATTTTGTCGGCTTAGAATAACTTGTATCCTAAAGACACATATATATATATATAATGTTATAATGTTATAATGTTTCAGACCAACAAAGACCCTAGGATCCACTCATGGCTGGTCTACCTAACTCTGTTCGTAATCGTGTACTGTGTATGTCCTCCGTGGTGGCGGAGGGGACCTACAATTTTACGTGGGTTCCGAACCACAAGAACATAAGAAATTTATGTAAAAACTGCCGGTAAATTGGCAACAACCAATTTTTACGAAACTTAATATTTATCAATTTAAAACTAATTAATTATCGATTTAAAACTAAAGATAGAATCTCTGGATCCAGAGGATCAAGTCATAATAGACTACTATCCACAAATATGTACAATCTATATCTATTTATAACGGACATGCAAATATATCAGATCCAAAGAATCCAGTCAATTTTATTACGGTATCCATCAAGTCACGGTCCATATCGATTGCGGACCAAGTCAAAATTTACAACCATAACATTACACTTATGAGGAAAAGTGTAGGTGTGGCTGTAAAGACTGTACAGTAACGTAGAAATGTGTGTGCACCCATTATGGGTCTCCCATTTAAAGGTGTTTGTGGGGCAAGTGAAGATCATGAGTTTTTCAATACCTCACAGTACTATGGGGGGCACCGCTCGGCAGAGGAATCTCTTTATAGGGTGTGTAAGGACAGAGAGTATCCCCTAACCCAAGATGCTGCCTCCCTATATCCCACAACACTTGTGCTGAGATGTGGGATCTATCCCCACAAAGCCTTAATTTTACTACCTTAAACTATACCCTTTCTATCAACATATGCGTCTAATCGATTTTTAAACATGTTTATAGACGTGCTACTAATTACTTCTACCGGCAAACTATTCCAGCTATTTACTATTCTATGCGTAAAAAAGTTTTTCGCAACTGCTGTCTCGAACCTTCTACTTGTCAATTTACACCCGTTATTTCTAGTCCTATTATATTGAGATATTTCGAAAAAGCTATCTATCTACGTTATCAAACCCATTCATAATTTTGAAAACCTGGATTAAATCACCCCTCAACCTCCTAGTCTCGAGTGTTGTCAATTTTAACTCCTTAAGCCTATCCTCGTACGACTTTGACCTAAGCGCCGGAATCATCTTAGTTGCTCGTCTTTGAACTCTCTCGATTTTGTCTATATCTTTGCGCATATACGGATTCCAAAATTGGACCGCGTACTCCAAATGGGGTCTAACTAATGATTTATAAAGTGGAACTATAATATCGCGCGATTTGTACTCAAAATTTCGAGCTATAAAACCTAACACTTTGTTCGCCTTATTGACCGCTGCTGTACTTTGTTTCGCTACTTTTAAATCACCAGTGACCATAACTCCTAAATCTTTTTCCTACTCTACACTTGTTAAATCTTTCCCTGACATACTATACGCAAAATTACCGTTACGCGAACCTATGTGCAAAATTTTGCACTTATCAACATTAAATCTCATTTGCCATGTGACTGACCAATCAACGATTTTATTCAGATCTTCCTGAATTTTACCTCTATCTTCGTCATTAATCACCCTACCACCCAGCTTCGTGTCATCCGCAAACTTTGAAACTGTACTGACTAGGCCGACATCTAAGTCGTTAATATATATAAGAAAAAGCAAGGAGCCCAATACAGAACCCTGAGGAACGCCACTCGCTACATTAGCCCAACACGAGAAGAGAGAGAGAGAGAGAGAGAGAGACTTTATTTTAGTTATTCGCTGAAATTTTTTTATATTACTAAAGCAGGAATTAAAACTTTATATATATATATATATATATATATATATATATATATATATATATATATATATATATATGCAGTATATATACTTATACAAAATGATTACAAATGATCGTCCCAATTTTAAACACTTATTATGTAAAAACTAACAAAACTACAGCGAAAAGCAAGATATACAAATAAAGAAGAACTGAAAATGTTTTATTTACAAGCTATTGAAGTTCAGTATAAGCTCCTTTTGTGGCTCTGCAGACATCAAAGCGGTATTCTGGAGAGCGCGTGTGGGGCCTCTTCCTTGGCCAGCTCGTTCGTCCGACCTAACGCCCCCTTTACTTCTTCCTCTTGGGCTCAGTCAAAAATTAAATTTTTGTTCCACCAATGGCAACAACTTTGGAACATTTCAAGGAAAGGATACGTGAGGCTGTTAGAACAGTTCAGTATGATACCACGTTAACCTCGTTGCTGTTCCGTGCGTTGGTCTCTCTTCACACGAAGGTCAAGCTGGTGGCCCCGCTTCTAGGTCTGGCTTGCTGGAGGAGCGAGTTGTTTTCTTGCGCTCTCCACCGTACATAACCAGGTACACCCGGCTCATCTGGTACCGTCCTGATTCAGGCATCTAGTCTTCTCTTTAAGACTTCAACTTTGACCCCTATAACGTTTCTGAGGTCCTTTGGAAGCTGGTTAAAAAATCTTGGCCCCCTGACGACCAAGCTATTTTCCTCCAGTGTTGAGAAGGTCCCTTGTCAGGCCTTTAATTTGGGAACACTACACATTCTGCCTTTCCTATTTTCCAGTATTGTTTTAATGGTAATTGGGTTTAGTTTGAGGTTTGGTACCAGTTTTTCGATCATTTTCCATTTGTAGATTATGGTGTACCTCTCTCTTCTTCTTTCCAGGGAGTACAGATTTAGTTTGCGTAGTCTTTCCCAGTAGTTGAGCGCTTTGCAGCCATCAATCTTTGCTGTGAAATGTCTCTGCGATTCTTCTAGTTTATTTATTAGTTTCTTCCTTTTTATATGGGGACGTCAAAACTGAGCAGTACTCAAGTTTTGGTATAATCAGTGTTTTTAGCAGGGGAATTATTACTGTCCTGTCACTTCTTTTGAACGTTCTTAGTATCTGTATGGAGGGAAACAGAATACCATTTTGATGTCTGCAGAGCCAAAACAGGAACTCATATTGAACTTCAATAGCTTGTAAATAAAACTTTTTGATTTCTTCTTTATTTGTATATCTTGCTTTTCGCTGTAGCTTTGTTTGTTTTTTCATAATAAATGTTTAAGATCAGGAAGATCATATATATATATATTACTTCATATATTATATATATTACTTACTTTAGGTTACTTCAGGTGAGTTTGAACGACGGTTCAGGATCGACCTGCGGTCGACCCCTCTGGTATATATATATATATATATAATATATATATATATATATATATATATATATATATATATATATATATATATATATATATAATTTAGGGTGTCTCTTATTTTCGAAGTGTTGATTTTTTTAGGTTGCGCCCCCTCAACCAGTTCCATTGGTTGAAAAAACATCACATGTAAAATTGTTTTTGGATTGAACAATTTTTAGAGGTCGCCCAGAAGGATTTCTGAACAAGGCACCCAGCACTTGGACATCCAACTGTGAATATTTAAGGGCCAGAGCTATTGTTGCTGCTTATATATATATATATGAGCGAGAGAGAGAGAGAGAGAAGGAGAAAGAGAGAGAGAGAGAGAGAGAGAGAGAGAGAGAGAGAGAGAGAGAGAGAGAAATTATCTTAGATATTCGTTGAAATTTTTTATTTCTTATTTTTTTATTTATACAATTTATATTATTATTTATTACGTTAAATTAACTCTGGTTTAGGTTAATTCCTGACAGAAATTATTTATAAATTTTCATCTAAATTTCATAAGTTGCACAAAGTGATGACTTCTGAAGTTTAAGTTAAGTTAAGTTAAGTTAAGTCAAGTTAGCCGAAACCAATGATGCCCAAATATCAGTCAGTGTATTATTCTTGGTCCCACAAATAAACTTCATCAGATATTATAAGGATTCTCTCATTCAGATACCGAAATAAATTAAGAACATGTAATTAATATATTTAAAATGTTTTCAAGTTACTTTTAAACTAATCTAAACTATACAGGGTAGCCACAAAGTCCTTTTGCATGAAAAACAAGGGTAACATACAGATATGCTATAATTTTATTGCAAACGAACTTTGTGACCACTCTGTACACACATATATGAGCTGAGTATTTTCCTATATTTTCATAATATACATGTATTATGGGAGAAACCTCTTCTGAAGCGTATCTTTCAAAAGGTTCATTTGAATAGTGATTGGAAGGAACACATCCCTGTACTTCGAAAATAAAAAATAAAACAAATTCACGAAATACCAAAGAGGTTCCTCTCCTTGGGATGTTGTTAGTAACTGCAAGAATTTACGAATAGATTCTAAAACAAGTGATTCTTGTCAAAATTTTCGTAATCATTTAGAAAATAAAATTTTAGGTAGATAGTATCTACCTTTCTCTTTTAAATAACTTTACTTATTAAAGGTTTGAAAAAATACTTAAATCATCATTGCTTTATTGTAATTTTAAGGTGTAAAGGTTAAAAATTCTTCATTTAAAAAGGATTGTAAAAATTATTCTGGTTAAATTTAAGTTAATAAAAAAATATTTCTATTAATACCGTAATTTTTATTTTTTCTATTAATTGTATTAAAGTTTTTCAAAGGTAAATCATGAATGGAACTTCATGATTTATAGCAGTGGTTCCCAACGTGGGCGCCACCGCCCCCCAGTGGGCGTTTGAGAATCTTAGGGGGGGCGTTAGAAAAACTGTAAAATTGTTACCTTTTGTTAATAAATCACTTGTCCTGTTATATTACTATCTTTATGAGGGGGCATCAGCAAATATTGATAGACATAAGGGGGCGTTGACCTAATAAAGGTTGGGAACCACTGATTTATAGTCTCCGCATTTCATACAGCATAGTAAACATCCTGTGCCCAAGTGACGAAAGTTATAATGTGGGTTAGGTTAGGTTACGTTAGGTTAGGTTAGGTTAGGTTATCAAGAACTCATTTTTGATCACTCATTTTTGATCTGAAAAGTAGCAAAAATAAATTATATGAAAAACGGTACACAAACTGGAAAAGGTCCAAAGAATTTTCTCATTTATTCATTTATTTTATTTATTTATTATTATTATTATCATCTTTTTTGTACTGCTCATTCTACTTTTGTAAGACCTTAAAATATGTATGATTCTTAAACTTACAGAAAACGTGCCTCAAACTTAACTTGAAACGACCCACTACAATTTTTTCTTAACTTTTTTTAATTTGTATTTTTTTTTTTTTAGCTTCACAATTTCCTTCTGTTTTACAGTAACTTTTAAAGGATCACCTGAAGATCAGGGTCTCGAGCCTTCTTTAGTTAGCCTCATAAGGCTAACTAACGAAAATGTCGCGCCCTAACCTAACCAATCGATAGGTCAACTGTACGCCCTTGACGATTGGTTAGGTTAGGTCGTGACGAGGTGTAGCTTTGAATACACGAAAGGCCTTGGAATCGTTTTTCTTTTTCCTTGTGGGTTTGCGGCATTCATTCATTTCACGTGTTTTATTGTGAAATTCATCCCACATATATATATATATATATATATATATATATATATATATATATATATATATATATATATATATATATATATATATAAACTTATAACACTCTTTAGGAGCAGGACTTTAAAATCTCCGTTGCAGTTCTGAGTAAACAAAGGAAAACACCACGAGTTTCTCATTCAGAGCACGATGACATCATGCAAAGAGGTATCTTGTTTCACAGAAGGCTATCAATATCAAGCCTTTGTTTATTCAGTTTAGCTCTCTCGGTTTACATATTATTATTAAGTTTACTGTATATGTTTAATGTAATGCTCTCACCCGTGTTTACGAATATCATGCGTCGTTCGTAAGTATTTGATAAAGTGTGATTTTCAGTGGGAAATTTTGCTTGCACATAAATATCTCCATGAAGTGGACTCTATCCCATTATTCTGTTACATGCATGTCTTTTAAACATTTATATTTTCATACTTCCCTCACTTTTCTCCCACTTCTCCCCTCCCCCATTTCTATCCCACTTCTTCCCCGATTTCTTCGGTGAAGGGGGAGTGTCAGAAAAACTATTTAAGGAGTTGTTTTAAATTTATTTTTCAATTCATGTTTACATGATTTAGAGTGACATTACAGTGTAGAGCGATTTTGTTTACTGAAACACTTTCTTACAGTTTAATTGTACATTGCTTTCTTCAGGAAAAACAGGTAAGAATTGCTACAAACATTAACTATTTTCAAACATTTTAAAATTTGAGTAACATTCGGTTTCACGACAAAAAAATTTTAACGTACTCTCCATGTAGACTTGCTGTAAAAGAATTAAAAAGAATGATTATTTTATTTCAATTTTTATTACGAAAATGCATAAAGGAATGCAAATGTTTTGTGAAAAATGGACACGAAACCAATCTGTCGTTGATTATCCCCATAATTTTGCTTTAAAATTCTTTAAAAGTCTCTCTGTGAAACTCAAGGTTTCTTTTCTGATAAATATCAGTAAATAATAAAGATGTTCTCAACAGAATTTTTGGAGTGGACTCTCCATGTAAACTTGCCATGAATGAAATACAGATAAATGTTCTTTCCTTTCAATTAACGTTGCAAAAATGTATGAAAGAATGCAAGTGTGGTGTGAAAGATGGACATGAAAACCATGTGTCGTCAATCATCACTATAATTTTGATATTAAAGTTCAATGATAATGTCAAAGTATAGAAAAAGAAACTAAGGATATATGAAGGAATGAATGAACAAGCAACGATTTCTAAAAGACAAATGATGTAGCTATGAAACTTATTAAATTGTGTATTTTGTTTTTAACATTTTGTAGTATAAGCATTGCACACACACACACACACACACACACACACACCACACACATATATATATATATATATATATATATATATATATATATATATATATATATATATATACTAGCTGTTTTCGGCCGCGCTGCTAGGCTTATATGCTAGATAATTAAGTTGTTTTTAGTACTTTCGTTTTTTCTGGAGATAATTTTAGTTTTGTAAAGCCATTTCTATAGCTTTTATGCCCATCACTTGCTTGGGTGGGCTGATTCTACTAAATTTAAAGCTTAAGATTTTCATGGCTGTTCTTTTCTATAATTTTATTGACCAAATAATTGAACCCCCAGTAGTTGGGGCCCTGCAGGTCCCCCAATTACTGGGACAATTACTGAGCCCAGCCCACCTCACCCCAATTAATGGCAGCACCATCCGTAGAACCCCTGTTTAGCTAATTCAACTCTTTTTAAAGAGACCCAAAAGTAAAAGAAAAGGACAGACAGAAAGACACACAACTTGCTTTTATATAGTATATAATATGTATATATATATATATATATAATTTTTATATGGCATTTTTTGAAAGTAGAATTTTGCCCATTATTGTTAAGTTTAACCTTGTCTGGTTCCGGTATATAGATGATGTTTTATGCCTTTGGCCTGACAATTTGGATGTTCACAAATTCCTTGATCGCATCAATAATAATACTAATAATAATAATAATAATAATAATAATAATAATAATAACAATAATAATATTTATTCAGAAAGAATATAGTACTGTACATAATATACAACACATCCATATTGGTTTACACAATGTTGGCATTAACGGTTCAGAGCTGGGCACTTGCGGCATATTTTGCGGTACTGCGGTACTGCTGTACTACCGCAAACCGCAAACCGGAACCGCATAACGCAGTACCGCAAAGGATCGCTGAAAGTACCGCAGTACCGCTACCGCATTCAAATTTCCGCGTACCGGTTTGGTACCGGTTTGGTAGTGCGGTAGTACCGCAGTACCGCAATATGCCGCAAGTGCCCAGCTCTGTAAACGGTTAATCTTATGTTTTTAGTGACAAGTAATTTAATTACAGTATTCTTATCTAAATATGCCGTTGGGAAGCATGACAGCTTTTCAGGCAAAAGTCTCTGAGATTCATTTCTATTTTTACAAGAAAAATAGGAAATATAAATAGAATTTGTGGAAAATAAAATAATGTTGCATCTAGTTAATTCTGTCATTACAAATGAAAATTGAAATAATCTTTGAAATAATAGTAAAGGAAGATTTAACCAATAAGGTATAATAATAGAAATAATAATAGAAATAATAGATAAGAAAAATGGTAAACAAGTACCTAAATTTGTTTTATATTAACTGCCGAGAGAGAGAGAGAGAGAGAGAGAGAGAGAGAGAGAGGAGAGAGAGAGAGAGAGAGGGAGTAGTTTTAAAATACCAGTTGATATGCCCAGCGAGTAATTTTTTTAAAATTTATAGTTCGCAACCATACGCCTCATTTTCAAATCGGCTTTCGTTGAGATTTGTGAGCGTGAGATGTGTTCTCTTTTCTTTAATGTAAATTCCATTAATAAATAATTATAGTCCGCTTAGGCTGACTTAACCTCTCTCTCTTTCAATGTCATATTCATCTTAATTCACCATAACCCTTTCTCACCATGTTTCAAAAGTTATATCGAATAAAATAATATAAAATCTGTTTTGAGGTTCGACTTTCCTTTGCGTTAGACCAACCCGACACACGCTACCTCGTATAAAGTGCAGTTAAACGCGAGTCAAAATAGTAAAGTCGTTAAAGTTTCCACTTCAGTATAAGTTCGATGTAACAGATATCATTATAAGAGTTCGTGTCACATCACGCACGCGCGCACACACACACACACACACATATATATATATATGTATATATATATATATATATATATACAGTATATAAAATTTATTTATTTTTTCACTTATCACCATTTCCCCCTTCCCTCTTATAATCCTCCCTTTTAAGAGATTAAAATTATGATTTTTCCCCTTCCCCCCTCTTTTCCCTTCACTCTCTTCAGTGGCCCTCACCTAGTTTCCCTCTTTCCCCTCACTTGACATTGGCACTCTCTCGGCCTAAATGCCCCCATCCTACTTATTACTTATATGAAATATTTTCTTTGCAGATATGTTTTCGAAGGAGTTGAAAACCTATCTTGTGGGAGTTCTAATATTAACCTTCAGTAAAGGCTATCCTAATGATGGTAATGTATTATACTTACTCTGTGTGTATATATATATATATGTATATATATATATATATATATATATATATATATATATATATATATATATATATATAACAAATCACTAAAAAAAAGAAACACTAGAACTAATAAAAAAATTTTTTAATTGAAAGTGGACGAAGCCCACTTGAGATCATTTGTCAGTTATGTTAATCAGTTTTACTGATGTTTAACTGATGATGCTGAAAATAGTTTGAAATTTTGAAAGTGGTAAAGATGCGTTAATCTTTTATATTTATTTAATTAATTGAAAAAAGAATTGGAAAAGGAGACTAAATGGAAGCTGGAGTTTGTACTCATCGAATCTGAACACAATGCTAAAATCACACACACACACACACACACACACACACACACACACACACACACACACACACACACACACACACACACACACAAGCATTAAGAGAATAAATAGGTTTGGAAAATTGTCAGTACGCTTTTATATAGTATACGTATTGACAGCAAGTGTTGTATGTACGGAACTGAAATACGACAGTTACACAAAGAGTATAAAAAGTAAAGTAATTATAGAAATAGACCTTTTATAGAAAAATATGAGCTGACAATTAAAAACATTTACATATTCTGAAGAAAAGATTCACTGAAAGAAGGAAGTGAAGCCATATATGGATTGCTCAGTCAAAAAAGTTGGGCATATATTTTACCCAATAGTTTTACTAAAACTGCTTGAAAATTATTTTGAGTTTTTATTTCTAAAACAAATAATTACCTGTTTCACATTTTATCGAGTGAGCAGTTTGGAATGTGGTAACAACAATGAAAAGAAATTTTAGACAAGATATCATCAGTAGGTTAATTTTAACGTCAGTTCCCATAATGGTGACTGATCGAAAGAGTTCCTTTAAATAACCATACTAGATAACTTATTTTCAAAATTAATACCCAGTTAATTAAAACTCAAGGTCACTTAATCAATTACGAATGAATTATACACAAACTACAGAAGTAAGTATTTCTTGGTGTAGTAATGCTTAGTTAAGAATATTAATTTCTGTTTAATTAAATAAGATAATGTTTAATGTAAATCATTTACTAATAATTATGAAATTACGAAAAAGTATGTTAGATTTAAATTGTTTAAAATGGTTAGAGTTGGCAGTCCTGAATAGGGGCCGAAAAAGAGTGGCCTACCCATAAGGGAGTCTGTCTCTTGGGTGGCGCGATACGCGTAAGATTTGGAGCCATGTGATCTTAAAATCAAATTGTTTTGTGCCCCTCTCCGACCTAAATTATTATAATAGAAATTTCATACTCGCATCCCCTAAATTAACTAAACCATTTTCGGAATCAATAATACCTTCACAAGTGTTAAAATAGAGTATTAATAAACCCCCCTTCCCCTTCGTTTTGTAACGGTTTCAGTCTCGGCGTAGCTACCATGATATTTATAAAATGCAGTGAAAAAGAGAGTAGAGAAAGAAAGTGATACGATACGGCAAAAAGAGTAGAGAAACAAAGCGATAAATGAAATAAAGAGCCGATAGAGAATAAATAGAGAGCAGAAAGTAGAGTAAATAATGAAGAAAATAAATTAATAAGGGTGTACACTACATTGGTCACTTATTTAGTTAACAATAATGCCAAAAGGTTTTCATAAATTTATCTGATTTTTTCAAGTTTTTGTCATCTCTTTTATGAAATGACTGTAGTTTGGTTGTTGTGAATCCTGGAGACTTTATTTGTACGTACAAACATTGTCATACATACATGCATTATTTTTAAACCCATTTCCCATTCCCAGTTGGGTGGAAACAAGGTTTTCTTGAGCTCCAGACTAAAAACAGTCAAACCATACATACAAAGCTGGAAAGGGATCTCCTCTTCCTTTACTTCTCACGCCTGCATAGTCACTGTCATACACCTTTTTCATTATTCATTCTCTCCACATGACCATACCAAAGAGTCTAGTAACCCCACTTCTTATCTCCAGTGGCATTTCGATGAAGCACTTTTCACGAACCTCTTCATTTTTCACAGTCAGTGTGCTTTACGAATTTTCGTGCTTCTTAATACATTCATCTCTCATGAGAAGCAAATGCTCCACACCTATACATACTGTAAGTGTTGACACTAATACCCTTTCCTGTAAACTTCTTGTTGTATCTACACTCAAGCAATTTCTCCCGACAAGAGCTTTTACCACGCTTATCTCTGTTTCGCCCTGCTTCATTCTTTCACCTTTTTTTTACAACCCACCATTCACTCAATATTCCACAACCTGTCTCTGAACCTCTTTTAACAATAAGAATCTTACTCATATTTGCATTCATTTTCAATAGTCTCCATTCACGTACGTTAACAAAACTTGTCACTGTTCTCTTTAACTTATTCTTGATTCCCTAAGAAATACTACATCATCAGCATAAAACAGATGCGACAGCTGACACTCATTCTGTTTCAAGTTCAGATTTATCTTTCTCTCTAGTATTCTTGTTTCCATCTTACGATTTACCCACCCCTATACACATTTATTAAACAGCCATGGAAACATCACAAAACCCTGTCCTACTCCAATATTAATAATTCACTGGTATGCATATGAAATATTTTTGTCTGCTGTGAGGGTTTTTTCAACTCATATTATATAATTCGACCATGCTGAATTCGAAAATGACATTGGTTTTCCTCAATCAGGTCAGGTTTTTTCTCTATTGGCCATTTATTATAAGTCCAATTTTATCCCCAAATTTATTGATTTTTTTTAGCTTAAACACTAGATACGAGTAATATTATAAGAACACTCGTGAAAAATGAAAACATTGTGTGAATAAATACTTTTATTCATACAATGAATATGGAAAAAAGTTTATTGAGGAAGGAATGAAGTTTTTTTGGCTTTCCGTCTGTGTTTTCTTCGGGCACGTCTCGCTTCAAACACCAGCAATAGTCCGCCAGCATATTGATATCCCAGTTTCCCTGGTACCTCTCTTCCATTATTTGATATCTTGGTGAAATCGTTCACCCTGTTCCTCACTATAATCCCGCAATTTTCAGGAAAATAGTCCAAGTGGGACCACAAAAAGTGCATTTTTATGGACATGCGCGACCCATGAGCTTTGAAAGCTTCCATCAAGTTTTCGACAACGGACTCGTATTCTGGACTTCTACGCTTGCCAAGAAAATCAGTGACAACTGATTTGAATGCCTGCAGGCATTCTTCTCAGTTGGAGTCATTGCGTTTTCGAACTGAGTATCCTTGATCAAAGTTCGAATTTGAGGACCATCAAAAACCCCAGCATTTAGTTTAGCATCAGATATATGAGGAAATTTACTCTCGAGATATCGGAATGCTGAACCCTCCTTATTCATTGATTTGATGAAATTTTCATCAAGCCCAGCTTAATATGAAGTGGTGGGAGCAAAATTTTTGTTGGTGGTACAAGGGGCACTGAAACGACATTATGCGACCCAGGTTCAAAATTCTCTCTGGATGCCCATTCTCGCTGTGCATAGTGCTTCTCATCCGCTCGGCTATCCCATTTGCAGAGGAAACATGGGTATTTCGTGTATCCCCCTTGCATTCCCAATACAAATGCCACAATCTGAAAAAAAATGAAAATATTTAAAGAATTTAGAGAATTTGTTCTATCAGATAAAAAATCTATGCATTGGACTGTATCACTTCTGTGGGGAAGTTAAGTGTTCTTATACGCTCTCAAATAACCTTTGGAAAAACAACAGTCAACAGCAATAGTTTACTTATGATATTAGTATTACCTTCAAATCTCCACAGATCCTCCAGTTGTGTTGGTCGTATACGAGAGCATCCAGTAAAATTTTCATGTTATCGTAGCTCTCGTAAGTTGTACGGAATGTGCTACAGGGACTGATGCAACCCTATTCCCAATGTTGAGAAGTACTGCTTTCAAACTTCGTTTAGACGAGTCTATAAATAGCCTCCATTCTGATGCGTTATATGGCAGGCCCAAGGATTCGATTAGCCCCTCAACATTGCAGCAGTACACTAAGGAAGAGGTATTTTCGTGCACTGCAAAAAACTTGCGGAATTTTTCCTCTCGTTTCTATACCAGGAGAATGTTGTTCCCGGAGCCAGCAAGTGTCCTCTCGAAGTCGTGAGCCCAAGATCTCGGCAGCTAATTTAGAAAGTCCTAAATCCCTGGTAAGATCATTAAGTTTGGCCTGTTGAGAGGCCTCGGGTCATTTGAAGCGGTATTTGAGGTGTATATACGACTGGGACTGGTCATTGGCATTGGTCATTGATTCATCATCAGAATCATCGAAGTCCAGGGTTTGAGGTGGGTCGGGTATTGGAATTCCAGGACCATGGGGCACAGGTCTCATAGCAGAAGGAATGTGAGGGTATACAACAATGTGTTTATTCTTCTTGTTAACTCCTGAAAATAGAAACACAGAAACATGGATATAAAAACTTGCATATGAAATAGAAGAAGCATTCAGACAGTGGCGGCTCGTGAGGGAAGGCTGCGGTCTGTAAGATATGAAATAGGTCGATGGAGTCTGTATATTTTTTCTTTTTTTCATTCATATTGTCCCTTCGGGACAATATGAATGAAAAAGTAAGAAAATATACAATCATTGTATATGTAAATGTAACTTGTATAACAATATGTATGTGTAAATGTATTTCTAAACAATATGTATATGTAAATGTATGATTACCATTATGGTGAATATTATGCTATATATGGTGAATATTACATTATGGTAAATATTATGTCAAGTTTCATACGAGGATTTCAAAATATTTAAGAAAAATAAATTTATAAGCCCACCTTGGAGGTTTGTCATGCAGAAATAGCAATCTGTCACGTGATCCTTTCCTTCTCTCCAAATCATGGGAATTCCAAAAGGCAAAGATTTCGCTCTGCCTTTGCTCCACCTTCTCAAATTTTCAATGCACGTCTTGCAGCACATATGAGGGGCGAAATTTTTGTCCTAGCTTAATTCCAAAGTATGCTCTATACATTGTCTTCACAAATTTAGTGATTTGGGACTGGTTATTTGGCATGGTAACCGTCCCACATATGTAGCAGAATCTATTGGGATCATTTTTACACGCTCTATTCATTATGAAATATTTTATCTATATGCCTGAAAAGTAAAAAAAGATATTATACAAGTGAAACAAGTGATGATAGATCAGGGGTGGGCAACCCCTGGCACGCGTGCCAAACGTGGCACGCCAACGACTTTTTTCCGGCACGCGATTCCTCGGGCTCACCTTAAAAAAAATTAAAATAAATAAATATCCAAATTCTTCGCCGAGTTTTATATTTTAACTTAATGTTTTCTGCTAAAAAATGGTAAAGATTAACTTTTGCATCAAAGATTTGACGATTTTGGCACGCTCACTTAAAAAGGTTGCCCACCCCTGTGATAGATGTTACTGTTCCAATTCAGCTTTGACAAAATCACGAAAAATTCTATTTTACTTATGAGGCCATAGCCGGATAACCTGAGCTGATTGAGAAAAACGGATTGCAGATTCGAAATCAGCAGGAAAAGCTCTATAAGAATCACTTACAAAAGCCTTGACAGCAAAATTGATGCATACCAGTGTAATAAATCAGTCACCTAATTCAATTTTAACTCTTCGCAATCCCGTCTATCTCCATAAACATTTACTGCACTTAAGAACTTATCACTGACACCAAACATACTATAAGCACATTCCATAAGCCAGATATAGTCACTTAATTATATGCTTTCTTCAGATCCATAAATGTCATATACACCTTTTTCTTCTTTTTATTAAAACATATTCTAACAATTCCACCCATCATATTTCGCAACATTCAGGCATTCTTATTCACCACATCTGAACATAATTTACCTATCGAACCTGTACCGTTATAAAAGTTTAAAAAAAATTAACGATTATGGACTAATAAATTCTTTACACTTTACGATTTCTAAATCACTAAGGGATTATTACTGTAATGTTGTGATTGCAAAACAATTAAATGGAAAGTGTTTGTAGAGAAATTTTTTCAACCGTAAACAAATGTCTTTAAAATTCAGGGTTCTTAATCCTCTCCAAGAAATCACTTCCGTAGAATTCATCGTAAATGAAAAGACAATAAAATGACAATTCACAACTCCACTCGAGAATTTCCTGTACTATAAAATGTGCCATGAGTATAATAAAAACTTGGACCTCTGTAAAGCAACTGATATATTCCACACCTCCTTTCAACTTCATTCACCTTTACTGCAAAGAAAAAGAATTCATTAACGGAATTTTAACATACAACGCATCGATTGTTAAACACTTATTCTCTTTCAGATTCCACGGAAGATAATGTGACCAATCAGATTCAGAAACTTCGTTCTGATCTTGTCTCATTTGAAGAGTACTTTGGAAACAGTAAAAATATGGCAAACATCATAAAAGAACTAAGTTCTATTTTAAGTTTAGTGCTCAGTGAATTAGGTAAATATTTCATTTTTGACATATATTGTTTCAGTTGGGAAGTGCATTACACATATTATATAGTTCAGATATACAGTGTACTGTTTGTTGACTTCTTGTTTTACCTTTGATTTTTTTTTCAGTAAGTACAAATTCATTCCAAGAAAATATACGTGCTGAAATTTCCCATTTAAATTCTCAAGTAAATGAAACAAGGTCCTCTTTGAACACAAGATTGATCGATATTGGTACGCAGAAGAATTTTTATTTTATATATTTCTATATTAAATAATAAAATTCAAATGACCACTTATTAAATCCAATCGAACATTTATTCCCATCAGAGAATGAAATAGCAATTTTAAATTCTGGGTCCACACGTTCCTGCAAGTAATTTAAAGTTTGCTCATACATTTTATATTTTCTTCTTTTTTTTTCCAGCAAGTACAAATTCATTCCAAGAAAATATACGCGCTGAAATGTCCTACTTAAGTTCTCAAGTAAATGAAACGAGGTCCTCTTTGAACACAAGATTGATCGATATTGGTAGGCAGAAGAATTTTTCTTTTATATATTTCTATATTAAATAATAAAATTCAAATGACCACTTATTAAATCCAATCGAACACTTTATTCCCATCAGAGAATGAAATAGCAATTTTGAATTCTGAACCCACAGTGACACCAACTACAACACCTGCCGTTCCCGAAGGTACTCTAACAATATGAAAAGCTTTTGGAAATTTAAATATATTATTAGTTAAGAAAATCCTTTATAATCTTAGGACCTCTAAAAATTATATAATACTGAAATAAAGTACAATCATTAATTATATCAATACCTTTTTAAAGTGACTCAAAAACCAAAGTTCAATGAAGAATATTTTTTCTTGACGCCACCATTAAATTACATGGAAGCGAGAGAATATTGTCTTTCGCATAACGGTGAGCCATTTACTCCTAAATCAAAGGTACAGGAAGGTTTTTTTCCACATATGTTCAAAGCAATATAACTTTGAATTTGACACTTTGTAATTAAGTGAAAATTTCACTCCTAACTTTAATTATTTTCAAACGCAGGAAGGACTACGTTTTATAATGGAAACAACAACGATAGAGCAACCATTGGATGGGTTCCTCTCACTGACCTCGACGGGGAAGGTAGTGGAAATGGAATGATGGAACAGGTAAGTACAGACAGAATATAAGTATGCTGTAGGCGTACCAGTATTTTCAACCTTTTGAAACTGAGCATGTATAAAGTACTTTAATTATATATATATATATATATACACAGGCCCACAGGGTGTTTCCGGAGGAAAGGTCAATACTTCGGGAGGTGATAGTATCGGTCATTGTGAGAAAAAAGTTCATATGAACATGTCTAATTCTGAATGGTTAATTTAGGGCGGCTCGTTTTTACACTTTTTTCGATATTTGATTGGGGGTAGTGCGGAGAAGTTGCGATTTGGAGAGAAAATAAAGTGTGTAAAATTTTTTTGATCGACGTCAATACCTTCCGGTGGCGGCGAGTCCTTAAAAATCGAAAAATAGGCCTAACGGGGTAGATTGGAAAATGGTTTTAAAGACTTACAAAATAAACTATAAAAATTTCAGCACAATCTGTTAATAACTTCCGGTGGCGTCTTAGCCGTTAAAATATCCAAAATATTGATTTAAAGCAAGTTTTAACAAGATGTTATACAAATGTTAATTCCGGTATATTTCTGTGCAAACAACCCTGAGAACACTATTATAGGCTTGAATAAATTAATAGCAGTCATTGAACAATGAACATTAATAAAAATTATATAAAATTATATAAAATTTTATGTGTTTTTAGCCTATTTTTCGATTTTTAAGGACTCGCCGCCACCGGAAGGTATTGACGCGATCAAAAAAATTTTACACACTTTATTTTCTCTCCAAATCGCAACTTTTCCGCACTACCCCCAATCAAATATCGAAAAAAGTGTAAAAACGAGCCGCCCTAATGGTTATGGAGATAGAGCTGTTTGAATATGATGCACGCGCAGCTCTTCCTCCCCCTTCCCTCCCCTATAACCTTGAACCATGTAAACTGTAATGTAAGCATGTAACATAAGCCAATCGAAAGCTAACTGTTGCGAGTGACATTGTTTGTTGCTTGAAGCAGTGTTAAGAATGCCACACACCTTCACACATACCGAATATGCAGATATGGTGTATGTCTACGGTTTTTGCGATGGAAGTGCAACAGCTGCTGTTGCAGAATAACGTCAACGGTTTCCGAACCGCAGAATTCCGGATCGAAGTGTGTTTACCAGGAATTTCAACACATTACGAGAGATTGGTACACTTCCCAGCGCTCATGTTTCATCTGAACGTGAAGGTTAACAAGATGTGGTTGAAGTGGAAAACATTCTTCAGCTGGTAGAGCGTAGTCCTACGACTAGCTCACGAAGAATTTCTACACGTCTCGGTGTACCACACACAAGAGTATGGCGAACATTACGTGAGGAAGGCTTGCATCCATATCATGTACAACACCTTCAACCAGGAGACGCTGCGATGCGACTGGAATTTTGTCATTGGGTAAATGTTAATCGCCGATTGCTTCGATTAATACTGTTCACCGATGAAGCTACTTTCACCCGTGACGGTATCAACAACACTCGTAACTCTCATCGGTGGTCAGACGAAAATCCAAATGCCACTGTGGAAACAAATTTTCAACATCGCTTCTCTGCCAATGTGTGGTGCGGTATCATCAATGGTCAGCTGATTGGCCCTGTTACTTTAGAGAATCGTCTTTCAGGACAAAGTTACCTAGAATTCCTGCAAAATGAATTGCCAGGACTATTGGAGGATGTTCCTTTGGCTACACGCGCTGGTATGTACTTTCAGCATGACGGAGCTCCTCCACATTCTACCCGTCTGGTGATGCAATACCTAAATCAAACTTTCTCTGGTCGATGGATCGGCCGCGGTGGTCCCATTCAATAGCCACCATGTCTCCAGACCTCTCTCCGTTAGATTATTGTTTGTGGGGTTGGATGAAAAGTCAAGTTTACAAAAGAAAGGTGGATACACGAGACGAATTGCTCGCGCGCATTTTGGATGCTGCTGCCCATAAAGGAACGTCAAGATTAACTCAGACGAACAACACGCGATCTTCGCACACGAGTTGCAAAGTGCATTGAGGTTGACGGTGGGATTTTCGAAAACGTATTGTAAACTGTAACAAATTTGTCATTTCTGTATCTGATACCATTCAAAATGCCAATGTTTAAACATTAAATGTTAGAAGCAGTAATTGGTTTCTCTTTCTTGATTACCATTAACAATGCTTTTGTATTTGTAGATTCAAACAGCTCTATCTCCGTAACCATTCAGAATTAGACACATGTTCATATGAACTTTTTTTCTCACAATGACCGATACTATCACCTCCCGAAGTAGTGACCTTTCCTCCTGAAACATCCTCTGTGTATATATATATATATATATATATATATATATATATAATATATATATATATACATTTAACTGCAATGACCAAGCAGTATATTAATGTATAGAAACGACGTAAGAATAGAGGAGCGTTCTGCACACGAGGAAGAGAAATAACGAACAAATGAAAAATGAGGTCCCCGCCCGGGAATCGAACCCAGGATCTTCCGATTGCCGGTCAGATATGCTAACCACTGCACCACAGGGCACGATAGTCATAAGTCGTAATTCTCCTACATTCTTACGTCGTTTCTATACATTAATATACTGCGTGGTCATTGCAGTTAAATGTACATATTCACGATTTGCGAGGGTGCCCTCTTAGGGCATTGGTTTCTGCCCTATGTAGGAGAATTACGACTTATGACTATCGTGCCCTGTGGTGCAGTGGTTAGCATATCTTACCGGCAATCGGAAGATCCTGGGTTCGATTCCCAGGCGGGGACCTCATTTTTCATTTGTTCGTTATTTCTCTTCCTCGTGTGCAGAACGCTCCTCTATTCTTACGTCGTTTCTATACATTAATATACTGCGTGGTCATTGCAGTTAAATGTACATATTCAAGATTTGCGAGGGTGCCCTCTTAGGGCATTGGTTTCTGCCCTATGTAGGAGAATTACGACTTATGACTATCGTGCCCTGTGGTGCAGTGGTTAGCATATCTGACCGGCAATCGGAAGATCCTGGGTTCGATTCCCGGGCGGGGACCTCATTTTTCATTTGTTCGTTATTTCTCTTCCTCGTGTGCAGAACGCTCCTCTATTCTTACGTCGTTCTATATATATATATATATATATATATATATATATATATATATACACTGTGTGTGTGTGTGTATGTGTATATATATATATATATAGTATATAAACTGTGTGTGTGTGGTGTGTGTGTGTGTGTATTCGTAAGATTCATAAGTGCAGAGTTAAGATGCGGCAACGAGTCTCTGAATCAGTAAACTTCACGGTTAAAATGTTTTGAGATCGATGGTGTATGTAAATTTATTTTACTTTTGATATAATACAAAAGAAATCCAATTCGCTTTTACCTGCCAGATGTAAGATGGATATTGCTTCAGAATAACTTACGATGGGGTATGACGTCCTGACCGTTTTGTAACGGAAGTTTTTGTTCTGCAATGGTCACCTTACTATTGTATGAAATATAAAGAGTAATGGGTAACTGTCGTCATGTGGGCCGCATCAGGCTTGTAAGGTAGTTTCGCCCTTGTGCTCCCGACCTCGAAACACTTGTTGAAAAATTAACGAAAAATAAATATTATTGAAATGTTCTGGTATTATTTGCACAATAATATCATATTTTATTTGACGGTGCAGTGCATTTTTAATTAAATCTTTTCAATCATTCATGTACTGTAGAGGTCATTTTTTTTCATGATTGTTTTCAGGTTATAATGTTTTCAAACTGAATTTCACCGATACTGACAGTAAAGATGGAAATGAAAACGACAAAGATTGTGTTGATATCAATGCAAGCGGTTCTGCAGACTGGTACCATTGTAATAGAAAACGTCGAATGCTCTGTGTCAAGACTATTTATGTATGAAAATATACCCTTTATGAAATATAGGGTGTACACAAAGTCCTTTCCCGATTATAAACTTTATTACATTAAATTCAAAGAAGACACAGTAATGCTTTGTTTTGCATTTTATTACATGACACATCAAGTTTTTTACTCTTATTTGCATATCCTGTTCTGCTGACTGGGAGCCAGTGATGATTGACCGAAACAAACTGGCAACTCCGCAGGAGAAAGCAAAATGTGTTGTTTGGTTTGTGGAGTGAAAGTCTGTGATTACCATGATTACTTCCCCAGTTGGAGGGCCTTCGACCATCCATCATTTTACAGCAAGAGGGTGCACCTTCACATTGTGATTTGTTAGTGCAGGAGTTCTTGAACACCACTTTTCCTGGAAGATGGATTGGGAGCGACGGGCCGGTGCCATGACCTCCACGATCCCCGATATCACGCCCCTGGACTTCTTCCTGTGGGAATATGTAAATGATTATATGTACCATACTCCATATGCTAAAACTGACATTCTTCATGCGAGGATTTGCGAAGCCATCAAAGTGTCACGAGGGATATGCCAGCTAAAGTATGCGTGGACTCGAATTTTGCTTCGATGTGCTACGTCTAACTAACGGCGCACTTGTTGAGATTTCATAAGAAACATAATAAAGTTGATGTGTTACGCAACAACAAGCAAAACGAAGCATCACTGTCTTCTTTGGATTTCATGTAATTATTAAAGTTTATAATCAGGAAAGGACTTTGTGTACACTCTGTATTATTTTATTGATATAACTATTCTATAGGGTGTCCATAAATGATTATCCTGATTAAAGCATGCTATAACTTTTAAATAAACACTCGTATTCAAACACAGTTTTAATCATAAGTAGATAAACATACAAAGTTTTGATACATAGTTAATGAACTTAATAAGCTTCAACCTGTGCACCCCTAGTGGCACGTAAAATGTCTAAACAGTATTCACACTCACGCCACACATTTTCCAACATTTGTGGGTTAACTGTTGCAATTGCATCCGTAATGCGTTCTCGCAATGTCCTGATATCTGTAACAACTGTTGCATAAACCAAATCTATAACATGACCCCAGAGAAAGAAATCCAACGAGGTAATGTCTGGTGATCTTGGGGACCATGGGATTGGCCCGTCCCTGCCAATCCATCGATTTGAAAATGTTGCGTCGAGAGTTTCACGAACAACATGCGCCCAATAAGTGGGTGCTTCATCTTGTTGGAAGATGACAGTTGGCTGCCTGTTCTGCAGCTGGGGGATGGCTTAATTGGTGAGCATATCCAAGTACAGAGTTGCGGAAACAATGACATTTTACGACAATTTACGACATTTTACGTGCAACGGGTGCACATGTGGAACCTTATTAAGTTCATTAACTACGTATCGAAACTTTGTATATTTATCTACTTATGATTAAAACTGTGTTTGAATAAGAGTGTTTATTTAAAAGTTATAGCATGCTTTAATCAGGGTAATCATTTATGGACACCCTGTATATATAACAATGGTTTGAAATAAGTTAAAATTATAGCTTAAAAATTGATACACATTGTAATATTGTATGAAATGCGTTCGTAAGTCTTTTTCTTGATTCTTTTCAGTACATGTTGAAGGCCCTCTCAAACTGAAAATCAGCGTTAGTGCCACTAATGATGGAAATAGTGGTTAAAACAAATGTGTTCATATCCATTGGAATTGTGAAACAGACTAGTACGAATGTGCTAGCAAACGTCAAGTGCTCTGCGTCAAGCTTGTTTACTTATACGCAAAATATACAGTGCAGGAAATATTTTATTAATACTGAACTTGTTCAAGACATGAATTGAATTTTGTATAGATAATGATAATTCTAGGGTAAGTTAAATATATATATAGATTAAAAATTGACACAGGATAACAATGTATCCAGTGTGTGCTTAATAAGAATTAGTAAGCATTCTATGTTCAGTAAGATTTCTATGTTCAGTAAGATTTCTATACTCAGTAAGAATTCTATGTTAAAAGAATGCATAATCTAGCGAATGAACATTTAAAGTACGAGTATACTAATGACTAGGTGAATCTTCATGTTTGATGTTTGATTGTATTTACCAACCATGCTTGTTCATAGTTATATCCCTGCATAGTTTATGATGGCATATACAGGGTGTTCATAATGTCACGGAAGTGAATATGGTGAAGTATACATGCATATTCACTTGCGTAACTATATGAACACCCTGTATGTCACCCCCCCTTGTCAAAAGTAAATATGAGGAATTTCTATCCAGCGATAATTAAAGGAGATTACATTTAAATACAGTGTTAGCAATTCAGTACTTATAGTTTCTTCTCGGATATAATCAAAGCATATAATAGAGTGACACAAGATTTTCTAGTGTAGACCGTGTAATATTTTTTTAGAAACTATCTTACCATTCTGTTTATGAGTCGCTTCGGGTCTTTATGTTTATTATATTTTAAAAGATCATAATTAAAGTCTCCCAAGAAGATTGCTTCTCCTCTTTTATTTTATGATTTTAAATAGTCTATATTCTCAAGGAAGTAAAAACATTTTCGGCGGAAGCCTATATGTACAGTTGCCCGCATATGTAATGTTCCCCGCCTCACAGGCGAGTCCGTACATGTGACAACGCCGCAGTGAGAGTCAAGGTACCCCAACCGGGGAAAGGTGGGTGAAGGGGGAACAACCGAGTCCAATAACATATAACAGAAACATATACTGTATATCTAAAGGACAAATGAATTTGCAGTCATTGATATACAGGTATTATAATGTAACGTCTGTGTTCATAAAGATAAACAATTAAGATGATCGTGAACAGCGTTGATACTCCATGTAGTTTACTCGTCTTATACATTAATAACTTAATAAGGTTCCATTATGATTACTATTATCACAATTTTACTAGTCTATGAACAGCTACCACAATACAACTTTTTGTATGCTAGTGAATTTGTACCAAAAATAGACATTACACAACCATCCTCCACACTCTCTCATGCCGCTTCCCCACCCACCAGTCTCGCGTATATTAAATGATTATGTAACAATATTAATAAAGCTAACAAAACTAATAAAGGAAAATGAGGGAGTCTGGAGGTTGGTTGTGTAATGTCTATTTTTAGTTCAAATTCACTCATATATAAAAAGTAGTATTGTGATAGCTGTTCATATAGAGTTGCAGTAATCATAATGGAACCTTATTACTGTATAAGACTAATTATTTGGATGATAGTCTCTTATCTCTATCTCCGTTAAATACACCTGTTGTTTACAACTCAAGTAGAACAGATGCAGGAGTTCATGCCATTTGTTCGACATTTCAGTGAGTTATGCCTTCCATCAATAAGAGATAATGGCATTTATAAGACTGAAGAAAGTTACGTGATAGCAACTCTAAATAAGTATTTTGAAGAGTTGGCGCTAGATATAAGAATACGCAAGACACAGATTGTGCCCTTCTTATTTCATTCTAGACTCCCAGCAATTCAAAGAACATATTTATATAGATTGGCTCATTTTACATTACCATTGGATAAAAACAATGATGGTAGTTTTAAGCAGTTGCTGCCCATTTTTGAAGTGAATAGATGCCAATTAATCAGGCAAGTCTGGAAGATTATATAATCATCCGTCGTTTAGCATCTTTTCATTTTAATTCATGAACGTAGTGTGCCACAGGGCTCAGTTCTGGGTCCACTGTTATTTTTATTATATATATAAATGACCTTCCACGCTCATCTCATACTGAATTTCATAATGTTTGCAGGTTAGGTGGTAATATTTTCATTAGTTAACCTTATAAAGCTAACTAAAGAAGGCTGGGGTCCCTATTCTTCAATAGCTCCAAAAGAAGTGTTTATCTTAATGAACTTAATATTTATGAAATTGCAATAAACTAGTGCATTGTAACAAAATTTCTTGGTGTAATGCTAGATAACAATTTGCAATGGAGTAATCATGTAAATTATATCGCGAAAAAGATTTCAAAGAACGTTACTATAATGTTTAAACTTAGAAATGTAGTCCCTAAACAGGTTTTATTGACTCTGTATCATACTCTTGTTCTGCCTTATATAACGTATTCCACCCTTGTTTAGGGAAACTCCACTAACAACACATTAAACGGTATCTTTGTCATCCAAAAAAGAGCAATAAGGTTGTTATCTGATGCTGATTTCCTTGATCACTCAGTGCATTATTTAAAGAGCTAAACCTACTAAAGCTCAATGATGTAATCAAACTGGCACATTTTATTTTTATTTACAAGTGTAAGAACAAAATCATTAATTTACAATGGGTAAATAGATATTTTGTAACTTATCAAGAAATCCACTCGAATCAGACCAGAAATAGATCAAAGCATGTTATACCTCAATTTAGACTGTCTTCATCTCAAAAACTACTCATTTTGGATCTTTTCGGTTTGACGGCCTTTAATTTTCTTAGCAACTGTACTTGTTTTTTATTGTCCAGTTTTAATCGAGGATTTCAAAAAAAACATTCATGTTTTAGAGAAACAAATAGTGAAGCAGTTATACATTTTAGTTTAGAGAATATCATATCCGCTTTAAGATTCCAAAATCTCTGAAAGTTTTAGGTCAACTGTACGCTCATGACGATTAGTTAGGTTAAGTCGTGATATTTTCGTTTGTTTTGACAGTAAACTAACGAAAATATCTTGACTTAACTTAACCAATCGTGAAGGGCGTACAGTTGACCTAACCGTGCATTCTATTAACCTAACTGGGCATTCAGTTAACCTAACCAGTTGGTAGAGTCTAGAATTTGACGGTCCCGTAGCCATGACTCGTTTTTTTTCCGCCGGCCGTCAAACCAAAAAGATCCCAATACGATTTAAAAATGTATATTTTAAATTTGTTAAATTGCATATAACTGCCTCACTATTTGTTTCTCTAAAATATGAATGTTATTTTTGAAATCTTCGATTAAAACTGGACAATAAAAAACAAGTAATGTTCAAAAATATTAAAGGCCGTCAAACCGAAAAGATTCCCCATTTTCAATGGATTGAAACTATGGAATGATTTAAATGCTGGTATAAAAAATATTATTTTCAACGAAGTTGAAATCCCAATTAATAATGACATACTAACAAAAACCTAGGATTAATGTCCTTTACTATCGTTTATTAATTTCTTGTGTATAATCTAGTATTAAAGACACATTTCTTGTGATTGTTCAGTTCTTATATTTCATGTATAATATTGGTTTCTTTGTATGGTATTGGTATAATACTTTCAATAGTGAACTTGCATTTGTCGTATGAGTAATGATAAGTTACGATTAGAGCATCAACAACTAAGCGATTTGGTTTGTATAAAACCAACAGACAAAGGTCTTCGCACATTCCCGGCAATTAAAGTTTCCATAATAAAAACATTATTACATCGTCGTACAAAATTTCATCCATCTGTGATATTTTTCGTAAAGAGATAGAAAGAATAAAGCAAAATTTAGTAAAGAATTCATTCTCTTCATTCTTGGTTGAAAGAAAATCCTAAAAGAACTTTTTATCAAAACATTTGAAGGACAGGACCGGAAATAATTTCATTATATACTTCCAATCCCAAATTGTTGGACAAATTAATAAAGAAAATAATGTACAAAAAGAAATGAGAGTATTAATTTCTTGTGTATAATCTAGTATTAAAGACACATTTCTTGTGATTGTTCAGTTCTTATATTTCATGTATAATATTGGTTTCTTTGTATGGTATTGGTATAATACTTTCAATAGTGAACTTGCATTTGTCGTATGAGTAATGATAAGTTACGATTAGAGCATCAACAACTAAGCGATTTGGTTTGTATAAAACCAACAGACAAAGGTCTTCGCACATTCCCCGCAATTAAAGTTTCCATAATAAAAACATTATTACATCGTCGTACAAAATTTCATCCATCTGTGATATTTTTCGTAAAGAGATAGAAAGAATAAAGCAAAATTTAGTAAAGAATTCATTCTCTTCATTCTTGGTTGAAAGAAAATCCTAAAAGAACTTTTTATCAAAACATTTGAAGGACAGGACCGGAAATAATTTCATTATATACTTCCAATCCCAAATTGTTGGACAAATTAATAAAGAAAATAATGTACAAAAAGAAATGAGAGTATTAAACAGCACATTTTGACCACAGATAATAAGAAACTGATAGGAAGGAGCTAAAAACCTCGACGTATGTCGACAGTTAACAGCTGACGAGGAAGCTTCTAACAGTGGCTGTATCCTCCAGCGCGGGACACGTCAACGCGAAGAAGAGGCGACGTCAAACCGAAACATCAACGCGCTAGTG